>VXAB01007703.1:132002-164502 GCA_013399175.1 Odontophorus gujanensis
AGTAACAGAGGTACAGAAAGCGATGATTTTTAAATGGAAAAACAGTTAAGTTATGGTGAATTGGAGGCTCACCGTGCACAATAAGGAAACCATTGTCTTTCCTTGTACTAAAGAATAAGGAACCATGAAAATCAGTTTTCATTTTATATTACTAATACTTACATGCAACCCTCAATCTAAGAATGGTAAGTGGGTCCCTTATTTTTTTGCTTTTATTATTAACAGCTTATCCATTGGTTCTAACAATTGAAAATATAGAACTTGTTTTCCAGATACTTCATCTATTGCATTTCAAACTTCATAACGTTACAGTCACATTTTCAAACTTGAAAATGAAACTAAATACACTATAGTATTTCCTAAACTAAATGGAATACTGCTACAGCTAATCAAAGAATAAAACCGAAGCCAAATACTGAAAGACACCGTCTTCTGTTGGTAGTAGAGGTCACAGACGTAAAGTAGAGCATGATCTAACATTTGCATCTTCATTGTGCAGAGTACTAACCAGATCCAGTCCCATTACAATGTGCAAATCAGAAGGCAGAAGAATTTTTTACCAAGCAAAAATACTAGCACCTGTGGAAAGGGAAGGTGTGGAGAAGAGAAAAAGAGAGGAAGTACACAGAAAAAAAATAAAAATTAATGAAACCATCAGGGCATGCAATAAAAATGAGAAATCCTATTACGTTCTTCCCGATAATCTTTTTTCTGTCCTACTTCATCTACCATTGTGTGTTCTTCATATCATTACCAAGCTGCAAGCAATTTGTGCAGGGTCAAATAACAACTTCCAGTTTGTTATATGCTTGTAATTATATGATGATTGCTCCAAAACTAATGTCTCTTATTTTATTGTGTTGGTTGTGTGACACACAGCAGCAGAGGGACAGTCTGATAAAATGGTATCTGACATGGAAGTGCATATGAAGCAAAGGTGTGGAACTGAATTCCTCCATGTGAAAAAAATGGCACCCATTGACACTCATTGATGTTGAAGGACAACAAACAGTGGATGTGAGTACAGTGGGTGATGCGATTCAGCAGCAGCAACAATGGATCACGTCCGCTGGTACATATTTTTCTAAGTGTGGCATGCAGGATCTTGTTCAACACTGCAGAAAATACATAGCTAATGGCGACGACTATACTGAAAAATTATATTCTGTAGTTGTGAATATGCTCTATCAAATAGTGCTGTTGTTCTCTTTGTATCTATTGTAGTTTCCATGGAAATAAATAGGATGCATTACTTTCAGAGAGAGCTACACATATAATAATAAGACATAAACAGAACAAAGAATGGATAAAAAGAATAACCATAATGAAAATATCTTTCATCTTCTACTTCAAGCTCTGAAGGGCTATGGGTACATCTTGTCTCTCCAAATCCTACAAGTGGCTTTTGCTATGTTGCTGAAGGTAAACACTGTCCATGACTGACATCAGCCTTTACGTTCTCACTGGTAGAATAAATGATTGCTGTGTGAGCCATAAACCTATTTATCTTTCAGTCACTAAATGAAATGGTGCACTCCTTCATATCAATTTACATGAGTGCTAATCCCAGTGAAAGCAATGATATGACTTTTGTAGGAGGCCAGTGTGTGGCTACTTCTTTCTCTTCATTTTCTTTTAGAATGCAGAAGGAACAAAGTTGCATGGCCTTCCGGATGTAACAGTGGTTCCTGGGATACTCCTAGTCTACTAATTCCATCTCAAGAATAGAACAAATTCTCAGACTTGAAGCCAAGGTGTCAGTAATGTTAAAAATTCACTTCCAGAATTGGATCTATAATGTCTACAACATATGAAGTGGAAGGATTCACATGATTCACATGGTATCAAGGCTAATAGATATTTCACTTCTGCTCAGAAAAGTGACTACTGTTGCTCAAAGTCACTTGAGAACACAGTTTACAACTACAATGGTGTACATTTTGACTACTAATACTTCAGTCCGAATTTCCACATTTTCACATCCTCACAAAAACAGAGCTTCCAGATATGCAGATTCATTGTCTATACTTGGACAATTTAAATCGTCTTTAATAGCAATGTAATGTAAAATGTTCTCTTGGCAATGAGAAATAAACAAACAAACAAACAAATAAATCCAAATGGCTTTGCATGGGTTAACATTTTTTTTATGGATGCCACAAGAGATGACTAGATAAATGGGGAACAGAAAGAAGACATCACTTTGACATCACATATCACATTAACACACTATAGAAAAGAACTAAATGAAATTAAACTACACTGCTTCTACAGTAGCACTGAATTTTCTTCTCAATATAGCCAGCTTACTATATTATGTAGCATTTCTTTAGTATGG
The DNA here is from genome assembly GCA_013399175.1 of Odontophorus gujanensis. Taxonomy (NCBI): domain Eukaryota; kingdom Metazoa; phylum Chordata; class Aves; order Galliformes; family Odontophoridae; genus Odontophorus; species Odontophorus gujanensis. The sequence continues at coordinate 134,341 of VXAB01007703.1, forward strand.
CTGCTGAAAAATCTCCAGCAAAAGACAATGCAGCTGTGTAATTCGTGGTATAAGGGGATTTATTTCCAAGCTAATAAGAAGCCATTCTATACCCATTTAGTAACTAGCAATCACAAAATCACAGAATTGTAGGGTTGGAAGGGACCTCTAGAGATCATCAAGTCCAATCCCCCTGCCAAAGCAGCTCCCTAGCCCAGGTTACACAGGTAAGCATCCAGGAGGGCCTTGAATGTCTCCATAGGAGACTCCACCACCTCTCTGCGCAGCCTGTGCCAGCGCTCCATCACCACACTGTGAAGAAGTTCCCACACATATTTTTGCTTCCTATGCTTCAGTTAGTGACCATTTCCCCTCATTCTATCACCACACACTGCTGAGAAGAGTCTAGTCTTGTCCCTTTGCCTCCTGCACTTCAGATATTTTATAGACATGGATCAGATCCCTTCTGAGTCTTTTTTCCAGGCTGAACAGACCCAGGTCTCTCAGCCCTTCCTTAAGGGAGATGTTCCATGCCGTTTATCATCTTTGTAGCCCTCGTCTGGACTCTTTCGAGGAGATCCCTGTCTTCTTTGTACCGGGGAGCCCAGAACTGGACATAATACTCCAGGTGAGGCCTCACCAGGGCAGAGGAGAGGGGGGGTGATCACCTCCCTCGACCTGCTGGCCATACTCTTTATAATTCACCCTGGATACCATTGGCATTCTTGGCCGCCACCAGGGCACACTGCTGGATCATGGCCAGCCTGTCATCCACCAGGACAGCCAGTTCCCTTTCCTCAGAACTTCTCTCCAGCAGGTCATCCTCCAACCCATACCAGTGCATGTGGTTATTCATCCCTAGGTGCAAGACTCCACCCATACTCTTGTTAAACCTCATCTAGTTCCTTTCTGCTCAGCTCTCCAGACTGTCCAGGTCTTGCTGAATGGCAGCACAGCCTTCTGGCGTGTCAGCCATTCCTCCCAGCTTTCTATTATCAGTAAACTTGCTGAGGGTGGACTCTATCCCCTCATCAAGGTAATTGATGAAGATGTTAAACAGGACCAGAACCAGCACCGATCCCTGAGGAACACCGCTAAGTACAGGCCTCCAACTGACCTCTGTACCACTGATCACAACCCTCTGAGCTCTGCTGGTCAACGCGACCTCAACCCACCTCACCATCCACTCATCTACTACACACTTCCTCAACTTAGTTATAAGGATGCTGTGGGAGACAGTGTCAAATGCCTTGCTGAAATCAAGACTACATCCACTATCCTCCCCCAACCACCCATCCAGTAATCACATCATAGAAGGCTATCACGTTGGTCGAGCACAAATTCCCCTGGTGAACCTGTGCAGACTACTCCTGATAACTCTCTTCTCTTCTGACTGCCTGGAGATGGCATCTAGAACAAACTGTTCCATCACCTTTCCAGGGATGGAAGTGAGGCTGATTGGCCTGTAGTTCCTTGGATCCTCCTTTTTGGCCTTTTTGAAGACCACAGTCACATTGGCTATCCTCCACTCTTCAGGCACCTCTCCCATTCTCCACAACCTCTCAAAGTTAATAGAGAGCGGTTCAGCAGTCACCATTCCCAACTCCCTCAGCACACATGGATGCATCCCATCAGGGCCCATGGATTTACATACACTGATATTGCATAGATGCTCTGGGACCTCACCAAAGGGGAACCTTCCATTCCCCAGACCCTCTCACCCCCACGGTCCAGGAGTTCCAAGGGGGAATTCCCACAGTGAGGACAGAAGGAAAGAAGGCATTCAGTATCTCCTCCTTCTCAGCATCCGCCATTACCAGACCCTCCCCCCCCTCCCCTCCATTTAGTAGGGGACACATGTTTCCCCTAGCCTTTTTTTTTTTTACTATTGACATATTTAAAAAAACCTTTCTTATTATCCTTTATCTCCTTTGCCAGATCCAATTCCAGGCTGGCTTTGGCCTTCCTCGTTGTATCCCTGCAGACCCTGACAACGTTTCTATATTCTTCCCAAGTGGTCAGACCCTATTTCCACATTTCATGGACCTTTCTCTTCCCTTTGAGTTTATGCAGGAGTTCCTTGCTCGTCCACACAGGTCTTCTGCCACCCTTACCCGATTTCTTTCTCACAGGGAAACTTCAATCCTGAGCTTGGAAGAAAAGCTGTTTAAATGCTGACCAGCTCTCACAGGCTCCCTTACCTTTTAACCCCCTATCCCATGGGATAGCTCCAAGAAGATCCCAGAAGAGATCGAAGACAGCTCTCCTGAAGTCCAGGGTAGCAATCCTACATTTTGGTTTGTTTCTTCCACTCAAGACCTTGAACTCCACCATATTGTGAATGCTACATCCCAGTAGCATTACTAGTAAGAACAAGGTCCAGTAACACCCCACTCCTTGTTGGCTCCTCCACCACCTGCATCAGAAAGTTATCTTCAGCATACTGCAGGAACCATCTTGAGTGTGCGTGCCTGGTCATGCTGCCTTCCCAACAAATATCTGTATAATTGAAGTCCCCCATAATAACAGGCACTATTTTGTGCTGCTGTATCAGTTGAGATGGAAATTGTTTTTTTTTTTTCTGTAATGATGGTAAAGGTTGGGCTTTGTATATATGATATTTACATTATTCCACAATAATTTAATATTAGTTCATTAAACTGAATTACTGTCTCTGCACTCACTACTTGGATTTCATTGTTGAAGTATGTGTCTGTAGATCTGAAAACAACACTAGACTTTAATTTTACTATGTTGTTTTGTTTTTCTATCTTGTTATGACAACGGCCCTGAATTAGCCATATAAAAATGTAAAAACTTTTTCCAAGAGTAAATAAATAACCTTTGGGTCCTTTATCCAATGAGAGCACTCTGATTTGTGGTGCATAATATATTGTATGTGTGGAGGAGCAGAAAACACAAAAAAGGGGAGCCTAGTAAGAGTACCTACGAGATTTCTTCTTGAATAGTAATTTAACTTTAATGCTGAAAAATTTTAACAAACCCAGATGCTGTCCAAGAAGCCATTAAATTCTAAATTTGGAATTTGTTCGATTTTCAATGCAATAAATAAATGATCTCAAAAGTGTTTTATTTCACAAAGCTAGTGTATTTGTCTTACTAACCATTACTATTAGAACAAAAATGCCTAATTCAAATAATTTTATGAAATAGCTGATGCTAAACTCACATACATTATTCATAATTGTGGAGGTATATATATGAACACATGTATATCATGATAATGTAATGATAAATGTTGATTATTTGATTCCATACAACAGGAGTAACAGTATCTTAGAAGCCACAGTAATAAAATCTTGCAGATAAATAACTGAATTAGTTGTAATGGGATTTATTTTGAAGTCAGAACTCAATATGAGATATTAATTTAGAAAAATCTTACAACATCAGCTGAGATTCTTGTTTTGCCTGAGCACACACATTACATAATAATTGCATCCTTACCACAGTATGAACGTAGCAGTTACGAATACCCTAGCATTTCTGCAGTTATATTCAATGTTTTCTAGAAGGCACTTAAACCAAATCATAATTCAGTTACTTCACTTTCAAAAAATATAAATCTTTCATGTCTCCATATCTCTGCATCACATTGCAGTGAAGCAGGTAAGGATAAGTTTCAGACAGAAACAAGAGAGTTCTGCATCCAGTACTATTTTATCCTGGCTAGCCTGATATTTTGACCTTCCCTCTGGTGGATTTTGGCTTGGGAATGTCCTGATGCTGTTACATGAACCAGAAATTTCTTAGTTGTCCCACCTCCATAAACTTACATTTTAATGAAACCTAATGAAAGTAGGCTTTAGGTTCAGAAAATACAGTTTCAGGGAGCTGAAAAGGAAAAGGGGAAGAGGAATTTAGTAAGATTTATCATCATTCCAAATATTATCATTTGATTTAAAAACTTCTTCATGATCACAGCATGAAGACAAACAGCACCTTAGATTTTTGAAATACATGAAATATATCTTATTTTATAAATAGCTTACCTGATTCATTTCAGCTACATTTCAAGTGAGTGGGTGTTTTCTTTCTTCAATGGAAACACAGGGTTTGGGATGAAAAACTCATCTGAATTATCAGTCCTGTCATTTGCCATTGCTATCAACTATATTACATAGAAAATGTACACAGTTGCCTCTCAAAATCAGATTTATCCCCAGCTAGAAGTTATCTCACTTGTTTTATGATTAGAATCTCTTTTTCTATTTCTAGATTGTGTTTATTTCTGGACATTCTACAATTCATACCACTTCTTTTAAATTCTTTTTTTTTGGTTATTATTTTTTTGTGACAGAAGAGTACTTTTGCTGTAATAACTCTTTGCTTTTCTTTGTGTTGACTGACACAAAATTTATGGAAGACAACCTGCATCTTTTTATCCTCCTTATTACTACGTTGAGTGTACCTGGTTTGTTCACTTAATGACACTGTTAGTGGTAGCTTACGTACACATTTTCAGTTGAACTATTTTTTCTGAGCATGAGTAATGACAACTTAAAGAATTGTTTAGATGAGACAAGCAAACTTTGTTGCATGATGTTAACATTTCTCCAACTAAAATGGATAAATCTCCGCTTATGTCTTTTAAAGTAATTTTTCTCTTTTTCTTTTGCAACTACATTATGATTAGTTAATGCTCAAAACATCCTGAAAGTCAAATTTCATTCTGTACTGCTGTAAGTCATCTCATTTTGTCTATTCAATTCCTCCTCTTATCCCACCCCTCTTGGGCTCTGCGTGCATAATATTCTTTAAGATTGACAGTGTCTCACAATATTTTCCTCTCTCCAGATTTGATTAGTGCAATCCCAGTATTTTGCCCATGTCACACATGAAACTATTAAATAAATCTAGTCTCAAGACTAATCCTTGTTTCTACCAGGAAATTCCTTCTTCTCAGTAATTCTGGTAGACTTTTTCATAATCAGCTATTTAGCTATATTATGTTTCTTGTACTTTTCATCTCTACTGTTATTTTCCATGTAGTTCTACATTAACCTGTCACATTAATTCTGTAAAGGCTCAAAATGGCTTACTAGTTTCTATTCTGTAAAATATAACTTATTTTATCAAAAAGGTTAGATTGGGAAAATCTGTCTCTGATGAATTAGCACTTTTGTTTTATTCTGTTCTAATTTATATTTCTATAGAAAAATGTTTGACCTATTGAAATACTGAAACTATAAGATATGATAAATTTGGAAGTAAATTCATATCCACACATATTATTTCTTTCCATTGTCTTCATCTGAGAAGTAAATCAATGAGTCTCTGAAAACTACTTCCAAATTTATGATACATTTTATACTGTATCAAATGAGTGTTTTTGGCAGACTTAGAAACTGCTCTATCATACGAACTTTCCATTAAGACTTAGATTTCATCAGTATTTTCCTTCCTCCTCAAAGATACTTCTGATAGAAACAAATACTGTCTGTTGCTATGACTCAGCGCTAATCCACATCTCTGAAAGATTCCCTATGACAGTTTGACAATGAAAATACATCAAATCTGTGCTCTGTTGCACATAAAGTATGGTCAGAAATGACAACAAAAATCATTTTATTCCCTTTAAAAAGGAAATATTTTAATTCACGTGCTACTTACCCACTTACTATACTTGAATGATATACCTTGACCAGAAAGAACATATTAATAAAAGGTAAAAATTATTATTATGTCTTCAAATATGATACTGTTAATTATTATGGAAACAATGAACATACACAGAATGTTAAGCAAAATTTCTTTTTATTATTTTCATCTTTGTTTGCTTGAACTGTATGATAATGCTTGAAGAGAAGATGATCTCAAAAGAGTTTTATTTCACAAAGCTAACACAATTTTAAATGGTAGATGAAATCTATTTTCTTTCTATTATTAAAAAATAAAAAATGGATAAGCAAGTCTGTCCATAGTCAAGTTTTCTAATCTACAGCAATAATCACAATCATTAGTATCTAGTAGTTCATAAATAACCCTTTAAGATACTATTTGATATTCTGCATAGTCTTGAGGGAAACAATCAGGATACTACTGATTCAAAAAACAGCTAAATGTATTACAACAAATTTGCTTTCTCTGGGATGCTGGATTGGAAACCTATGAGATGTTGAATAAGAAAACTGATACCACTGCTTATCTGTCCAAAAGCTAGTGGTGTTAGGAAGCCCAGTAATTGAAAAATGGATAGCACTGATATTTGAACCTTTTTATATAACCTTTGAAGTGTAAACCTTTTGGGGAATAAATTGCTTTTTGTAACAAGAACAATGTCAGATCCCATATTTAGAAACCATGCACTTAATTCATTTTCAGACAGAGAAACTCCTGTTGTCTTGTTCAGAAAAACATTGCAAAATGGATTAAGCTTCACCCTGGAGAGATGATAACCTAATATAAATAACTGCAGGCTGATCTTTATTAGTTCCTCAACAAATATTGCCAAACAGGACAGGCGACCTTCAATGATGATTGATCTAGGATAAGCCATCAACAGCCTTGTCTCTAGAGAGTAACTTTGAGGCATTTTGGAATTGTACTTCTTATTTTGGGGCAGGCACTGGTACTAACACTGTGCAAGAATAAGTCCATCTTCTTTGATAGCAAGGCCTAAAACTAATATGGTGACAGAGTAATGAAAACTTATTCCAAGGTGGGATAAGCATTTGTTAGAACTAATGAAAAAGGACTGAGTCTTTGTGGAGACCCAAGTCAGCCACAACTTCCCCTGTTCAAAGAAAGCCTAAACACTGCTTCTCAGAACCATGGTGAGGATTGTTAAAAAAAAAAAAACAAAAAAAAACCTGAAGCTAAATAAAGTATTACTTATATCTAGATGTCTACATATCCCAGTGCACTGGAATGGGCATCAGATGAACTGATGTTCTCCCTGGTTCATAAGTCAAGACTCATGTATTATTGTAGCTGTATTGATTTGAAAATATATTGAATTTCAGTAGGAATTTCCATTTACAAATGGTCTTTAATTGCATTTGCTGTAATTATCATTTTAACCGATAAACAATATTGATATTATGAAGAACAACACAAAGCAGTACTTGAGAACTCATACAGAAAAGTTATATAGGCTGGAGACCACTGAATAAAATGAGTAAATACCTACTGGTGAAATTATGGAGCAACCAGTATGCAGTAATATACAAAGTTCAAATCAAAGTAACAAGTCATGAGTATTAGTTGCAGAAAGATATAGACAGAAAATGCTAAGTTATTGGTTTTATCACGAGTACTGTCAACATTTGCACATATGCACTATTCACAACTTACTTGTGCATGCACATTTTGAAAGCTCAGTATCCCTGGTAAGCAGATGCATTGCAGGAGTGGTATATTCTTAGGCATCACTGCATATGAAAGTAAGATTTGACAGCTGGAAAAAGGAAAAAATAGAATTATTGGTTCTAATTTTAAAGTGCACCTGTACAAAAATAAAACCACTCTGTATGGTTGAACTGCTCCTTATTTTGTCACTTTATATGTTCAGAGTTTTGGTCATACAGACAGCAGTAGTACACTACTGGTTCTCTAGAAAGTAGTAAGCTACTGATCTAGTAACTTTAATGTTCTCTGCTAATTTGAATGCTTTAATTTTATTTCAGCAAGTATAGAACAATTTTGGTTCTTTCTGGAACATGTACGTGCTTATTTTTCATCAGTCTTCTTAATATTCCTCTAGCTTGTTCAGGTGATAAATTTTTTGTCTGCGATCTATTTTTTTTTTCAAATATGAACCAAAACTATTTTTCTGTTACGTAGATTTATTTAAAAGGTCAGATGCTTAAATTCAACGTATTTTGTGTTTAATTACATTTATTAATGATACTGGGATAATATTCCACAGAAAAGTTGAATGTTTACGTATGCAGTTTGCATTTTTATTACAATATTGGAGTATTATATTAGTATTAGAATATGAGAGCACTGAAATTTGCATTTAACTTGTTAAATACTCCAGGGATTTTAAACTTTCTAACTTTCGATTTCACACTGGGCAAGCCTTTAGCTGTCTCTAGTTTAAAAATTGAAGTGTTTCTTCATACTCTGATATGAAAAACAGTGTAAAAATCCTCTTGATGACTACCTCATGCAATGTATGAATTCTCAAGAGCAGATGCAGCGTTAGCAAGGACAATGTTATATTTGCAGTAGTCATAAAGGAAAATATTCCCAAGTAGTAGAAGTTAGTATTTGTAATGTTAAAAAAAGAGAAAAAAAAAAACAACAAAACAATAAACAACTCAGAAAAGAGGAATTCTGCATTAAATAGCTTAATAATACTATTCCAGTGTCAAATTCAGGCCAGATGTTATTCCATCAATTTATTTGTAAACTTTTATGTGACAACCATGACTAAAACACTTTTCTAATTAAAGAAGTATCTTTCAATTCTATTTATTTATTTATTTAATAATGTATGCATTTCTGGTATATTTGTTTAGCAAGAAACCTTTAAAATCTCCAAATCTACCTTATTTTTCTTTGGTCTGGTATTTTGTCAATATATTTCTTTTTGAATATTTGATCTATTAATTTTGACTAGTAACTTTTTGTTTCCTTTTAAATCTACTGCTTCAAGTTTCATATTGTCCATCATTGCTTTCTACATTCTCTTTGTGCTTTAAACATGAGTGTGCCTTATGAATCCCTTAGTGTATTTGTTTGCTTCTTCAAGAACTGTTACTGTGAAGTTAGTGAAAAAGGTCAGGGTGATTATTTAGTGGGAAAAATCGAATCTGCTGGAACTTTACTGCTTTCCTCTAAGAAATCTGACTTATTTATGACATAAGGTATTTTAGGGCACCTAATAGACTTACTTCTTTTTTTATGATACTTCTGCCTTTGTGTAAAATTGTGCTATAAATGATATTGACAGTGTCATACAGTAGTACTGTATTGTTTTTAAGTTGCATTGTTTCTGCAATTTATAGTCAAACAAGTCAAAGTTGTGACTGTCTGCCCTACTTGCAAAGTTGCAGGGTCTTGTCTTAAATTTTTCAATATATATTAAAGAAACTTTTAGCAGAGACATTTAGCATAGCTCAAGGAAAGGTGTACTTTTGTTTCTGGTTTGAATCCATTGCTCTTAAACTAGACACAATATAAACAGGGATACAGATGTGCTGAGAAAATGTTATGATTGGAATATTTTTCTGAATAGACCATAGAGAAGTCTATTGACTGCACTGCCCCAGAGACTTGTCTGACAAGTGGGATAAACTAGACACACTTCTCAAAAAGAGATGAGAACGTGTGAGTTGTCCACTTCCTAAGTGATATGAGATAAAAAGTAGAGACTGGTTCTCTGACCTCCAAAGAAATAACCAGGCAACAGCTACTTGGAGTTTACTGGAAAGGTTGATTTGTAGTGCCTTTGGCAGCAGTAATGAGATAAAAGGGTCCTTTAAGGCCTTGTTGGTCAGAATTATCTTCAGATTCTCAAGCAAGATTTATTTTTTTGCCTGTAACACTGACATTGATAAAGATCCTTTTCTCTGCACCCCTCAAAGCTAGACAAGTCAGTTTTCTCTCCTGATGTTTCTCTCCTATCCAAATCCCCCAAAAACTTTGACTCTTCAACTTTGGGTTTTCAGCTCCAATAACAGATCCTTAATCCAACTGCCCAGTGGTTTCAAGCATTCTCTTTTGTTTTTGATGGTTACTGATGTTCAAGAGCACATGCTGCAAGATTTTCCTTAGGTTACAATTCATCATACTGTTGAATGCCATGCACATCTAGGTCTGAAAAAAACCCAACAAGTTTCATAAAACCAAGAAATGATTTCATGAGTAAAAAGAACCATGTAGTTTACTCACAGAGTAAATGTGAATTCTGTTTGAAGATCTCCTCAGAGTTAACTATTTAGAGAAAAAAATTTCATATTGTTGTCTTTTTCTATTGTTCTGTCTTCTTAAATCCAAGTGACTCCACCATCATTTCAGTAAAGATAAACAGATTTTCAAAGATTATTATTTTTTGTTAAAGGCGAGAATAAGATTTTAAACTTCGTTAGGTGACTAGACTTCCTTCAATTTTTTAAGTGACTGAAATGTATTATATATTTCACGTTTACTTTCATTCATTATCTTCTAGGCAAAATTAGTTATGTTTTCCCTCCAAGTAATGGGAGAGTTTTCAACTTTTAAGCATGTACACAAAGTCTGTGATCCAAGAATTACGTTAATTTTTTTTTTTTTGCGTATAATGATCACATTTTTGTAAATCCAGCAGCCTTGACCAATAAAAGGTGATGGCTGCAGCATTGACAGTGGTAGCCTTGGGTGTACGCTATGTATAATGTGACGAGATAGATACTGCACAATTTAGGAATCTGTTAATCACCGTTGCTGCTATATCCAGTTCTATATCCTTCTGTTTACAGTTATACTGTGTTGGTTTATACAGGCCTTAATTGTCTGAAAATTTCCATCCGGCTAATGTTACTACAAGTGGAATACAAGAATAAACAAATTTATCTTGAATCACTATTCTTTTTACATTACATCATTAGGTTTGCCCTCAAAAGTGCTGGAAAGGTGGTAATGAGAAAAATGTGCAAGATACTTCTGCCAGTTAAAAAAATGTACTTTGAAGAGGTTGTGAGGAAGAAAAAAGTCTGCCACACAATTGTTAAGTAGCTATTAGTTGTGTGCAACAAGACTGTGCAGAGTTTTGTCTCCAACAGACATTTCCAGGACAGTACATATGCATTTCAGATTCCAAAAATTACCACATACCATGAAGTTATGAGAGAAACAGGAATCTCAGCATCTCAAAGGAGAGCCCCAGACCATGATGGAATTATGCTCTACAAGTTACTTGTGCTACACTCAGTATGACTTTGAATACAGGCTTCTAACATGAACATTACAGCTTTTGTCTAAAACTGCTAGTTTCATAGTTCTTTCTTTGGTTTTAGAAAAAAAAAAAAAGAGACTGAATTATTTAATATAAAATGTAGTTACTCTGCATGCTATGCTTAATTGACTCGGTAGTCATTATTATAACTGGATTTTCATTGGTTCAATGATAATTTTTGAAGGGGTAGCTGCACAAACGCTTGATCATCTTTTCAAGCCATTAAACACTCTGGGCATCAGCCTCTTAACAGTAATTCTGACATGTTTATCTCAGCTGGGTTTATAATTCTTCTTTGTTCAGGGTTTGTGATCTGTATATACAGTAGATTTGGGGGGAAAAAAACAAAAACAAAAACAAAACAAAACAAAACAAAAACTACAAAGAAAAACCCCAATACAACCAAACACGGACAACCTATGCAATATTGCCTTCCAAAGGAAGAAAGGAAAAAGGAAGAAAGGAGAAAGGAAGACAGTCTTCTCCATCACAAGACTTTCCTTAGTTACTGGTAAATAAAACATTCTCCTTAAAAAGCAATTATGTTTTTGTTCATTAAGTCTGGATATCTGGAGTAAATATTTGTTTCAGATTTCCAGGCATCCTATTACGTTTATTTTTTAAGGTTACATAAACCTGTTCCTCTTGGTTACTATTTGTATAATTAACCTCAGATTATTCCCTGTCCTTAAAAATCAAGTATCTTATGAAGCTCACATCATGAAAAACAACAGTATAGAAGGGCAAACATTTTACTGCATCTTTAGGTCAACAAACAGAATATCAGATTTATAGTTTCCCACCAAATTACTTAAGTTTTAAAATTCCATAAAAGCAATTACTAGATACGAAATGCAGAAATGTATTCATTGCCCTTAGGTCGGTTTGATTTATTTTTGTAAGATTCAACAGGCTTTTTTCATCCCAAAGGTGGATAAATACCAAACGTTTGACTATGTACACCTAAACCACCTGGGATAAACTAGTACCAAACGTCTTCTTCCCCATCCCTCCTTTCTCCCAGAGGGAGATGTGAAATTGGACCTTATGCCACCACCAAAGGGACAACAGGGAGGAAGTATTTCCTGAGACAGCAGGGAACATTTCTCCCCATGGCACACTCACTGACCGTGGGGATAAAGTCGACCTTGTGTGCCTGCTGGGGCTGCCTCTAGTGCCCAGCCAACTACCAAGGAACACCAGCCTGGCACAGCCACACAGAGCAGCACCAAGCCGAGCCAAGCCTGCAGTGGCATAATCTACTAATGGCTTCTTTTCATTTCAGCCCTCCCTGAGAGACTCAGTGGCAGATTGTAGACTCAATTACTCTCATGTCAGGTGATTATCCTAGGTCTTAATGTAATCTTCCATTCACACATACCATATTTCAATTACGGCAGCTATGAAACAAGCTGTGTATTCAAATCACCAATCACCTTATCACTGCTGAACAATGTCAACTGTAAAAAACGCCAGCTGAAGGCAATTACACATGTGTTGAGAACCGATTATGATTACTCTCTGTGGTATTTGTGATGAGCTGGGGAATGTTCTGAAAATTTAATTTAATGACAATATGCTTGCTGTACAATCCATAATACCTCCTGAATCCAGCATGGGGCTATTAAAACTGATAGGAGCATATTATCACCGAACTGAAAAGCTGGGTTGGGATGGTTGCTGGATGTCTCTACAGGGAATGATAGGTAATTTCTCCACATATTTCTAACGGCTGAGGCAGACAGCTTCCAGTTCCAGCTGCATTCTGAAGGTGGTCCCCTCCCCTCCCTTTCTCCCTCGCAGAGCTGAGTTAAGGTGTTTTACCAGAGCCACTGGAGAGAGAGAGAGGGGAGGCGAGGGGGAGATGGGGATGGTACACGACCCAGGGGAGGGCCGTGTCCCCAAGGCCTACAGGCCACAGCGTGGTTTCTCTGCGGGACTTCCTTGAGCTCATTAACTTATTTTCCTGATCCCCCGCACGCCTCCCCATTTCATGTTTGGCCACCCTCTCCTTTCGGGGTGCTTCGCTAAGGTGGTTTTAGCGTCGAGGAGGAGGGGGACCAGCGGCCCTTGACGGCGCCGGGAGTGGATCCGCGCCCCCGCCCCTGTTGCTAGGCGACCGCTCCGGCCAGCGCGGCGCGCACCGATCTCCCCAGGCGCAGCCCGATCCCGCCCTCGGGCAGCTACGGGAACGCTTGTCCTAAAACATCCCAGATGCCCCCACGTATGTCACTAAGGTGAAATTCCAGCTGTGCGTCTCACGGGCCTGTGTGGCACAGCCCGCGTTTCCAACAGGTAGCCAGTGTGGCGGGTGCTGTCCCATTGCCCGGGAGCGCCGTGGTCTCCTGCGAGCGCCCCGCTTGCGGTGCTGCCCTCCAGGATGAAGAGGAAACACACGTCCATCTGCGTGTGTCCGTCCGTTTTGTGTATGTGTGCAGGTGGAGGGGGTGCTGGCATGCAATGCTAATACTATTTATTGATCTGAAACGGTGAGATTTTTGATTAGGCTTGCAATTCATTTCAGAAAGCTGACAACGTTCTCTGCATGGGCAAAACACGAAGGTCTCTTGTTCTCTTAAGGCTGTGGCTGATAATGCTGTGCTGTGGAATACTCTGCAAGCTCTGTGGCTTTACTGTCTTGTCTTGCCGCGTACTGCTTAATGAACTTAAAAGCCTTTGATGAAAACAAATCATTTCCAATGCTACATCAAAAATATAACTAAATTTGAACCATGTGATGCCATTCACCCACTGCAAGAAAAAGCAGTTCTGTTCATCTGCTTTTGTAAACAGGTTTATTTTTTCGTCTGATTGGACTGCTGTGGCCATTTGCCCTTCTTTGTATACAAGATGAATGTTCAGTGTTGATTTATTACTCTGAACATGAGACTCAGCTACATGCTTGCTTTTTAAACCTGGTAATGAAATAGTTCCCAAACAGTCCCAAGCATGTTATAGGAATTAAGGTTTTTGAATTTTTAAAGACGTTATTCCACACAATGCCAAATATACCAGCTCGACCATCTCTTAAGTCAGATTTGCGATCCTTAGGATAAAAACTTCTGATCAGATTTGTTAAGAAAATATTGTGATCTGCCAACCATAGTAATGCTTTTCTTTTGGCTCCACTTACACATCAGAACATGGGCATGTAATACACAAGGACAGAAATAAAATAAAGTTGATTTAAATAAAAGGCAAATTAGGAAAGCCAGAAGGAACAGTTATAAACATTTAAGCAGTATACTTAACTTATTTGGATCTGTTCTTATAAAGAACTGTCTTTTGTTCATGAGGAGCCTTGAATAATATCATTTTATTTTATTTTGTAAAAGGCAAATTCTAAAAATAAAAGGATATAAATTGGGTTGATTGAAAAAAAAAAAAGAATAAATCACAGGAGAAAAAAATATGCTAACAGAATAGGCAAAGGTTCAGGAAACTTGACTCAGATCAGCTTTTGCATAGATGTGTACTAAACACCTTAGCAGTTTTCTTCATTTGCAGTATTCACATGGTCATGTAACATAGTGTAGTGATTAGTATTATTTTAGCAACAGTAACAAAATTGACAGCATTAACAGCAATGATAGTAGTAACAAAGAAAATGGCAAAACAGAAATAAATGGAGAAAATGAATAAGGAGCCCTTAGTCTAAGCAGCTAAATAGCCCTTAGTAAAATAGCTTTCTCTGTTGAAGAACAAAATGGTGTATCTAGATTTTGGATTAGTGTATATCTAAGTAGTCACTGACCTGTAGCCACTCTGGATCTGAGTTCCATCTAGAATAAGAGTGCGGGGCACCTCTGCTCTTTGCTACGGGCATACAGAATTCACATCACATGCATCTGGCACTTGCAAGGAAAGGTTTTGGTTTTTTTTATCTGTAGTAGAAAAGCAGCATGCAAGCTGATCTGTGATATTCTTTGTATCTCAAAGTCAAGAGAAAGACAAGAAATAAATTAAAAAGCCCTTAACTCTCCTGTTAATCATGAAAGTTGATGTTCCTACTTGTATGTTTTTTTGCAAAAAGAGTACAATATTCTGTAAATGAAGGAAGCTACATCAAAGTGACATAGCTCTAAACTTTTTTTCAGTTACCAGATCATCATCTGACTTGTGCTTCATATAAGCATCAGTATCTGAACCCCTACTATGCTTAAATTGAAGACTTTTTTTTTTTTTTTGTAATCAAGCTATATTTACTTGGTTTATTAATCTGGTTGTATTTTTTGTTTTGTTTTTCCCCCTAAGGCTCCATAAAATGCTTTTATCAATCCTGCATATTCTGTTTGTGCATTTATTTACTAGGATTGCAAGTAGCTACATATAAACAATAGAATAACGCTAAGAAATAAAATCAAAAATTCAGATCAAAATTTCCCCTTAAGTTGAAGGAAGCAAAGATGCCATAACAGGTATTGTTGAGGTTAATGCTTTCTTTTTTTTTTTTTTTAATTTAGTATTTTTTTATTCAGTAGGTAAACGTGTTATTTGGAAAACTGCTGTTGCTGCTCTTCCTTTCTTCCTTTCTTCCTTTCTTCCTTTCTTCCTTTCTTCCTTTCTTCCTTTCTTCCTTTCTTCCTTTCTTCCTTTCTTCCTTTCTTTCTTTCTTTTTCTTTCTTTCTTTCTTTCTTAAAATCTTTCAAACATATTTTCAGAAACTCTTCGAAGTTTTACAAGTAAAATGTTGTTAGCTAAATACTCAATACAATGAAAAGCTTTATTGATTTTTAAGGAAAATGAATCTACTCTACTTATTTTAAAAATCAATTTTATCACCTGGAGTCAGGCATACTGGACTTGAAACAAGAAAAAAAGAAAGAGGACAATCCTTCGTAACCTCTTCCATGACCCTAAACGGACAGAAAATGTAAAGGCCAACCCATTTTGTTATCTGAATTACATTTCTTCTTCGCTTCTTTGATCCTTCTTAATGTATAATTCTTTGCCAAAAAAAGTAGGCTATCTGATTACAAACTGTGCTACTTTTATTGCCTAAGGCAGTTGTTAATTTTTGCCATAAGTCAGACACGATAGCGTCCAGAAGAACTTGGAGCTTTTTAATTTCATGGTGTACCACTGGCTGTTGCCTCATCTCAGAGGAGTTATTGCACCTTGTAGATAATGCCCTTTTCCCCTGCAAGCAATGAAATGGGTTTTCCCTGCATCGATGTATTAATTAGATTTCAAGACTATTTCAAAAATTATAGCTTAAGTTGCGGCTCAAATATTTCAGAAGTTATTAGAGAGATTGTCTAGCTTATTTATTTGTTTTCTAATTGAGAAAGAGGAAGAACTAACCTTGAAGAGGTGGTTTTTTTTTATTTTTTATTTTTTTTTAAGAGTAAGATAGGGAAAAACTCCAACTGTAGACCTATTGACCTTGTCACATTAACTGAATATATAAGCTTTGATAGTATTCCAGGTTAAGTTTGTCAGTTCTGATGTTGTAAAAAGTGAATGAATTGGCACAACATGCAGAAATCTCAGGAAACCTTTGAAATTTCTTCAGCTGGCTGTATATCAAGCATACAGTGAAAAAAGGAAATAGAAGGAAAGTAGAAAAGAAGGGCAAAAGGCGAAATGGTTTGTGTCCATTTAAGAAAAAATCAATAATAGCATAAAATTGATTTAGTGCTTGTCATAAAACATAAGTAAGTGCTGGAAAATAGAGAAAATTGAGCTTCAATTTAATCTGCACAAAAGCCACACTGTACTGATGAAGTGATCTGAGGAGAGAGCTACATAAAACCTAAAGACAGATACTTAATTGTCATATTAAAGACTCTCTTTTCTGCCTGCTGGAGTCGAGGGGTAGGACTCATTAATCATGTGGATAAGGGGCATTGAAATCAAATCTCAATTAAAATCTGTTCAATAATGTCTCTAATATGTTTTTCAAGCATTAATTTTTTCCCATCGATTCTACACCCCATAAATCAGGTATGTTGCAGTGCATGTAATAGTTTATGGAGGAGAGGATTATGGTTTTATGAAGTTAATGCAGCAGAACCATTTAATTTACACAGGCTAAAGTTTTATGTTTGTTGATCTTTTTTATTTTTTTTTCTTTGGGTAAAAATTCTTTCAATTAGAATTTCTATGTGTGTGCGCACATACAAAATATCAGTATGTATCTGTGGAAAAGTTGCTTAGCCATATTGCGAAGACGGATACTGATGAAGATGTTTTTATTAAAGACTGCAGTTTTGGAGGGTAAGTTAATAATCTCTCAGGAAAAAAAAAACAGCCATCTTTTGTACTATTACTCTACACAATGTCTAAGGATAATGCAGATAATAGCACAGCTATTGGGGACTCAACTTTTGTCTTTTAAATGAATCAAAGATGCTTTCAAGATGCAGCAATCATGTTGAGTTTCGTATGAGTTGTAAAATCAGTTTGTGGACTGTATCTAGGAGATAGAAGTTTTAAATCTTTTTACTCTTGTATCAGTGTTAACCCTTGCTGAAGTCTCATTTTAGCAGCTATATTCTTCACCCACATTTCCTCACAGGTGCAATTAGAAAAATAGATTCATCAAGGTTGGAAAACACCTACAAGATCATCTAGTCCAACTGTCTGCCTATCACCTGTAGTTCTCACTAAACCATGTCCCTCAACACAATGGCTAAATGTTCCTTGAACACCTCCAGGGTCAGTGACCCCACCACCTCCCTGGGCAGCCCATTCCAGTGCCTGACCACTCTTTTGTAAAAGTAGTTTTTCCTAACATCCAGTCTGAATCTCCCCTGGCACAACGTGAGACCATTCCATCTAGTCTTGTCACTAGTTACACAAGAGAAGAGGCTGACTCCCAGCTCACCACAACTTCCCTTCAGGGAGTTATAGAAAGCAATAAGGTCTCCCCTGTGCCTCCTCTTCTCCAGATGGAACAATCCCAGTTCCTTCAGCCACTCCTCTTAATGCGTATGATCCAGACTCCTCACCAGCTTTGTTGCCCTTCTCTGGACATGTTCCAGGGCCTTGATGTCTTTCCTGCAGTGAGGGTCCCAAAACTGAACTCAGTACTCGAGATGCAGCCTCACCAGTGCTGAGTACAGAGGGACAATAACTTCACTTCTCCTGCTGGTAACGCTATTTCAGATACATGCCAGCATGCCATTGGCATTTTTGGCCACCTGGGCACACTGCTGGCTCATGTTCAGCTGAGTATCGACAATACCCCCAGGTCCTCTACACAGTCTTCCAGCCACTATGCCCCAGTCCTGTAGAGTTGCCTGGGGTTGTTGTGGCTAAAGTGCAGGACCCAGCATTTGGTCTTGTTGAACCTCATCCTATTGGCTTCAGACCAGTGATCAGGCCTGTCCAGATCTTTTTGTAGGGCCTCGATATCCCCAGGCATACCAACATTTCCAGCCAAGTCGGTGTCATCTGCAAACTTACTTTGACTGTATAGTTCTTCATGCCCTGTTATGAGAAGTATCGTGTGGGTGTTGTTGTATAGTGTTAAGAGGCTGACAAATCATCTGCATTGTATTGGTAAGGTGAATACTATTTCAGTACTCTTACTTAAACAAAAATCATATCTCATTTTTATTTCAGTGATGCAGCATTAGACCGTAGTTTATAAAACTTTCTGAAACTGGTGGGCATGCAAGCAGTCAGTATGCTTCCATCTTAAATATTATGCGCTATAAGTTTTCGTTATCTTTTGAATTACTCTTGATGTAATATTCCAACTAGACTATTCCAACTAGAAACTGGTTGGAAGATGCACAAGAGCTAAGACAACCAAATTCCTGGTTATCTTGGAGTATGCTGATATGGTGGAGGCTAGGACTTTCAGTGAGGACTAGTAGTTGTCACAGAAGAACAATCTGTGGCCCTACTGTGGCTTTGATTGTTGTATCAGGGACAGTGAGAGGGTCAGTTCCCTCACCAAGATGATCCTAAAAGCCTTTCTTCTCACTAACAATTCCTCTCTCTGAACAACTAGGTTAAAAACCTAAATAATAATTAAAAAAAACCCAGAAACATTAAGCAATGATCATAATTTTATAAGACATGTTCATATTTACTGCATTTATACCTTTCAGACTTGTCCTTTTTATGTTTGCCTTTAATTGAAAAGACTAAGCTAATTGTGAGTGTTATGTATTTAATTCTACTCATAACTTGCCTACCATGCAATTCTTTTCAATCAATGTCAAAAAAACCTGTTAGATTCAGTGAATTCAAGACCATCACTATTCAGTGAGCTCAAGACCATCATTCAGAATAGTTAAACTAATTGATGAAGATGTGCAAGGTGCAGTTCATGATAACAAAAGTGGCATTAAACTGCATAACTCAAATTTCTGTGTAGGATCCTCTGAATCACTTA
Source organism: Odontophorus gujanensis (assembly GCA_013399175.1). Lineage (NCBI taxonomy): Eukaryota > Metazoa > Chordata > Aves > Galliformes > Odontophoridae > Odontophorus > Odontophorus gujanensis. Next base: position 153,576 of record VXAB01007703.1, read on the forward strand.
GGCACTACAAAGACAGCTCTTAACTATAAAGTTATGTTTCAGTGTAGTCATTAAATTGCATGCCAGCAACACTACTGTTTCCTGGTGGCTCTTCCTGTCCTAAGCCATTACTGCATTGGAAATGTGGGCAGACACAAAACCATATAAAGCCTGTCTGTTCTCTTACACCAATTCAGTATCTGTCTCCACATGTAATAACCCCACAGTCTATTCATAGGTAATAACCCAGAAGCCATATAACACTTGGCTCTTTGGTCAGTGCTTGGATTAAAAATTAAAACAATTTTCTTTTTTATAAAATGATACAAAATTACCCTGCAGAACTTATTTCTACAAAATGACAATGAATTGAAAAGGTTAAAGCAAAGACCATAGATTTATCTCAATCATAAAAACCTTCCACAGTTTCATCAGATAGGATAAAACATTTTTAAAGGGGATATAAACCCTCATGCTTCAGGTCACAAACAACAGAGAAGATTTAGAAATACACCTGCATTGTATGAGCAGACTATTCTGCTAAGGTATGCCATACCTTTTCCTGAAATATCTGATGCTAGCCACACTCAATATACTATATCTGTATCACCACAGTCTATAGTTTATCTGTATCAGTGTTGGAAACTTTTAGTTACCCTCACAGTTCAGGCAGTTTCCCAAGTGTTTTGCCTGCCAAAATTTTCTGGCTAATCCTTCCAGACCTACCACTAGAAGGCATCTATTCCAAATTGACACTTTATGAGTTTTCATTTGCTCCGTGCAGCTTACTGGGAAAGCTGTTTCCCAAGGTTTCATCTGTGCTGCTGAACATTCTGAAAATGGTACCATCGGTCTGTGGCTACAGTTCTCCTGGGTGTTAAATATCTCTTTGCTAGCCACTTCGCCATTGTTTTTAACACTAGCCACACAGAAAAGAATTAAAATATTATCTTCATCACAATTCAAAGAACAGGAAAAAAGACATTTAATGTTGAAAGATGAACTAAACAAAGTTATATTATGCCTTAATGCATATTAGTTTTGTACCTTAATTCAATTTTAACAGATTCTGTTTCCTTCAGCTAAAAAACTGTCAAGACTCTTACACAGCTAGGAAGATTATTGCAGGCTGACTCAGAACTCAAAAATATTCACAGTTACTCCCTGAAATTCTGTTCAGATCCATAACTTTCTTCTAGCGATTTTCAGCAACTCTAGAACTCAATTCTTAATTAAGATGTCAAGCTTTTGCACTTTTCCCAGAGGATTAGAGACCGTTCCTTACTAATTTTAGAAATATTGATGTCCTTGGGGCATATCTATGTCCCTGAGGCATAGTGTTGTCTCTTGCAAGACAGTGGAAAAAAAAAAAAACCCACCAAAAATACAGTAACGAATAGCACACCACTTAGGTAAATACAATATTTATCCATTCTTTCAACTAGCACACATGACTCAAGCCTAAGTAGCTAGCTCTTGATACATAAAAAATACAATTCCTGCAAACATAGAGTCTATATGAATGTAGTAAAGAGCATAATGCATGTAGATAATTTCTGATTTTTTACTGAAATTATAATAATACGGTATAGAGAAGTGGATAAGTGATTTCTAGTCTGGTTATAAAGGACTATATGACAATAGAATAGCTTTTTTGATAATCACACTACACAGTTCCAGAGAATGCATTACATATTATTAAACAGAAACAGTAGTTTTTATGTCAGTACACATAATACAACAAAATATGTAAAGTTTCTGTGTTTTGTGTTTCACTATTACTTCTTATAATTTAGTCCTTTTGTCTTTCATGCATCTAACACCTTCAGAGGGGAATAGAAGATCTGATGAAAGATCAGCGTTTTGACAAAAAGTGTAGTGCCGCGGATCTTAGGGTCCAACCTTGTGCCGGATCAATTGCTCACGGAGTGGGGATGCACAGCAGGACTCAATATGAGTGATCAAGCATCCACTTTATTGTTAGAAACACACAGATTATATAGTTTCACTGTAGTTTCTCTCTAGCGAGCGTGCTGGCTTATCATTGGTTGCCAGTGAAAGTTGCTAGGCATGTTACTTCAACACCGAATAGCTGCTAAGCCCGGTATACATACAACATTGATCATTGCTAGGCAAGGTATCAGCAACACTAATGATTGCTAGGAAATCTCTAGGCAATGTATACAACAAACACTAAGTAGTTTCTAGGTATAGCAGTTAACAAAGCAGTCCTGTTACTCTTGAGCAGTCATCTGACCATATCCATTGTTCAGGTAAGTTTCACCTTTGGCTAGGTTTTGCCTTAAATTGTTTACTACTTAGCCCAAGGATACCGTGACCTTCTACCAGTGTCTGATACCTTCTCCATAACTATGCAGTCTGTACTGCCGCTTAGGCTATGCTCGTACATATCATCACGTCCCCCCTGATCTTGCAACCATTCCTCAACAGTGTAGTTTAAGGTCTGGAAACCACTGGAATTAGGTATGTTGTTGGAAGAGGATAGCTGCAGCGGAAAAGGAGCTGGATCAAGATGGGGAAAGAGCTACACTACAGTACTCTAATCAAGTTGTTTTTTTTTTGTCTCCCATTAACCTCAGGACTTCTCAATTTCAGTGCTTCATTTTCTTATTCCCTGTTTGTCCAGCCAGCACCACATGTGTGGTAGCAGCTGAATTCAGTCTCAGCTTTCCTGATAATTGGAGGTAAAAGCAGAATGGTCTCAAAGGCTTTTAGCAGCAACAAGCTTTGTTTTTTATCCTACTTTCTCTTAAGTCCGTCTCGCTTTTCTGTACTCTAAACAGGAATTTCTTCATCACCATTTCCTCCTTTCAATCCTGAAATTCTCTGATGAAAAATCTCAAGATATGCTCTTTACTCCAACTTAAAACTTCAGGCATTTTTAAGAGGAAGTGGAAGGAAGGGAAAAATATTTAGAGAACTGCTGGTACAAGGTCGAAGTAACTGAGTAAGAAAGACAATATAGTGCTACATGCTACAGGTGCTTTTAAACAATGCCATTGTCTTCTACTTTACTAATAAAGAAGCTCAAAGATTACCAAAGGTTACGTAATAGACGTATGGCAATCCAAAAAATGGCATCACCTTCCCCAGAACTGGCTTATCACTGGCCACATCACTAAGTACCAAGATGGCATTTTAGTGTGTCTTAGGTTTTAGCTGCGCATTTTATTTGTGCTGCCTCTTTTCTCAATTTCCAGATAGGGAAATGTTCAAACCAAGTGATACACAGAATGATGGACTAAGAGAAGACAAGGTGGAAAGTTCTGTCAAAAAATGCATCTTACCTGCCACTTTATTCCAAAGGCAAAACATTTTCTTTTTGGAACCACTATTAGTGGTTCATTATGAATCACTAGTGAGAAAAGCGGGTCTTTGACAGTGACAGAAAAAGGGGGGTATAATTCACCAGAGATGCCAATTTCTTTTCTATAAAGATTATGACACTTAAATTTATTTTAAATTAGTATAGTCATAGAATTAGTAAGTAGGCTGATACTTTCTCTCCCTGAAAGCACTTTCAGCTTTACCGTATAGTAGTCACATGTTCTCCCTCTGAACATTTCTTCCAATGCTTTCTGCAGTTGGAATTCTATGATTCTATTTAAGTGACACAATTAAGCATCTTTTTATCAGTGTGAAAGATATTTCCAGCATACCCATATATGCAATCCTGGTTGATACTGTCGAAATGGAACACCCTTTTTAAGCATTGACACCCTATCTTGTCCTGAGAACCTAGGCAGAAAGATTTGCTAAGTTTGAGTTTCTGCAACAAACACTGCTACATACTGTGACAAAAACAAACATACAAACAAACATACAAACAAAAACAAAAAAAAAACCAACTAACAAATACAACACAAAAAAGAACATCTCTCCACTTACTGCTTCTCTTCAGTAAAATCTTGCTGGCATTCACTGCAATAAAACCAATCACAATGGAATCACTGTATATATGTGTGACTCTCAAATATAGTTCCCCAAGCCACTGTTCTAAATTAACAACAGTTAAGCATTCACTGACAGAGACTTAAGATAAATCTTTACTTAGTGGACTCCCCCACAGACACCACACATTATTCAGAAGATGCAGTGAGTTCAACAGGAGCTGCTGTAGACTTTGTACATTTACTTGTATTTAACTATGAAGAAATATCAATTTTATGCATAATAAAATCACAATAGCTTCTTAGTACTGACAGACTGCAGTTTCAAATAATCCTCCCTATAACCTGACTCTTAAGAACCTTGTGATGAATATTTTGTTTAAGGATTTTCAGAATGAGTCACAGAACTGATGACTTCAGAAATTTCCTGCAACAATGCAGGAATGAATGGAGCACATTTAAGAGTGCACACTGCTCTGGTTTTCATGCAAAAGACTGAAGTCCCTCGAGTAAGTGAATTACAAATTATAGTGTAGGTGAACTCATTCTTCTCCATTCACCGGAGCTGATTCTGTGTCACTAATGCTGATATCTTATAAAGAAAGAAAAGGCTTTTCATATGTCATGACCATTACAGAGATGACACAAAATGAAGTATGTAATAGATGAATGTCAAATATATGAAGTTGGTTCATTTGTCTACATTTTTGTAAGTCTTTTCAAAAACCAGAGCCATATCCACCACCAAAAGTCTCACTAATCCTCTGTGGTGTCTTGCACTGACCTCATTGGCACAGACTCGTTATTGGCTGAGATTCTGCCACTGTTAGGCTTAAATCAGCTAGTGTGAAATTTTAGCTGACTGTTAACTGTGCCAAAATCCATCTTTAGAGTTCTCAACCTTTCACCACCCAAATGCTGAATAGTGGCAGTGGTACAATACTGTGGCTTGTATTATGAATCTGCAAAGACAGAAGCTTACATCTATATCAAAGGGCCATAATTTACAAGAAACATACTGTGAAGGAAATGTTAGTCTCTGCTATCTATTTACAGTTGCACATTCAATAAAACAGTCACCTAATCTTGGCTGGATGGTGTTCAGATAGAGAAAAATCATATTTTTTTCTTAAAAACCAACATATCAAACCTGGAAACTGGCCATATGTGTCACTGATACATTTACTGTAGAAAGCTATACAGTGCTATCTAAATCCAACTGCCATGAATACATTTATCAACTGCTACTCTTGGCTTTTTTAGACTGGACTAATACAGGCAGACATGTAAATAAATTTACACATGTACCTTTTGTGCCAGACATAGTAAAGTAAACACCATTGAGCATCAGTTATGTTGTGGGACTGAAAATTTCTCTTTACCACATCCATTTCCTTTTTTTTTTAGTTTCTGTTTAATCCACTGAGTATTAATACAAAGTGTGATGTGTTCAAGCATCCTAAAACTGTGGGCTTAGGGGAACTGAAAATAGCCTTTTTCCACTGAACATATTCCCTGGATCAGTGTGTTTGACATAAGAGATGAAAGACCAAAAAAGCTATTTTTTATCAAGAACAGAATTAAAAGAATTGCATAGACGTAAATTATAAATGTGTACAATTAGCATTTTCAGTGCAGCATTCTTTCTCTTAAAAAAATCTCTAAATAAATATTATGTCTCATTAAAGACATTTATCGTAGGGTACCTCAATAAAAAATAGATTTTTTGTGTATGTTTCCATTAAAGTTTCATATCATAAATATGTCTTGATTATTAAGACTTGTTAGGATGTATTTACTGAAGACTGATTTATGACAACTGCTCTGAAATTAATGCCTATATTCAGGCCAGTGAAATATAGACTGCATGGGCAATGTTTTCTTTATGTCATCATAGGAGCTGTGAAAGAGTGGGTCACATGCTCTGGTGCCAGATTTTGCGAGCAAGGTATGTAGGCTCTTGTTCTTTGCTGCTGAAGATGCATAGCTAGTGGTGATTATGTTGAAAGATAGTATTTTGTAGCTGAGAATTTGCTCTAGAAAAGAGTGTTATTGTGCTTTTTATATCTGTATGAGTTTACATAGAAATAAAAAGAAGTAATTACTTTTGGAGCAACCTACTTATAATAACTGAGTTCAGGATATCTACAATAAGATCTTCACAATTATGTGATTCAGTTATAGATTTCTTTTATTTATTTATTTATTTATTATTTCCAGTAACCTGTTTTTTTTTTTTCTGAATACATTTAAAAATGTAAGTCCCCTAAAAATAGGTCACCACCATACTTTAGCACTTTTTCACTCCTTAACAGAGTAGTTCATTTTGTTTTGTAGGTATTGTTGGTAGTCTATCTGAATATACAACACAATTCTGAATTCTGACTTGTACCACCAGTAGTTTTCACCCATTCACACAGGCTGTTGCTTTGACAAAATTATGACAAGGAATGTCTCTAGAGTAGAATAAGCACGGGGACAGAGTGAGTGACTAGGAATGGAAAGGGAAAGAACATATTAAAAAGAAAGTATAAAACTAATCTTAGATGAGAACATTGGTATTTATAATCCTAATAAGAGAATTTAAAAAGTGTGTATCCACGTAATTCCTCCTAATCTCTATCAGAGGGAGTACTTCATGCAACAGATTAAATCTCCTGAGAATTCATGGATTGGCAAGGAAATTATCATTTTGGTTAAGTAAAACATGCTACCTTAACAAAATAAAATAAAATAAAATAAAATAAAATAAAATAAAATAAAATAAAATAAAATAAAATAAAATAAAATAAAATAAAATAAAATAAAATAAAAAAAATGTAGGTTGATTAGATAATTATTTCTAGAATCATCACAATTTTATATTTAGGAAAATTTACTCTCTGGTTCTTTTTATTTTCTAGGGGGAGATTCAGGAAATTCTGAGGCAACTAAGTTCTTGTAATGGGTCCCAAAGTGAATGCTACGCACCTAAATACATTTGTGGGTCTGCTCCATAGCTCATAGTCTTTTATAACAAAAGTAATTTCAGATTGATGGCACAAGTAAAACCACTTTCGATGTCTAGTTGTAAAAGTGATGGCAAGCCTCTGAGCCCTTGGTGGATATCCTCATCTGGGACCTCCATCTGTACACATAGGTCCCTCCCATAAGTTCAGGCACTCGAGTAGAACTCAGGCACCACCTCTGATCCTTTGCATCCTAGTTTCTGGCCTTGCCTAGAAATTATTTTAGGGATCACCATATCTCTGGTTGTGTTTCTTGCCATGGTGCCTTGTGGACAGCCCACATAGGCGTTGTCACCCCACCCATTCTGCTGAGGGAAGGTCCCACTAGTCACTATGATAGAAAGTAAAAATGGTTGTACAGAAATCCAATGATTTGACTCAGCTCAATTCTAGTGGTGCTTATTAGCTTCATCTTAATCATTTTTGCAAATCCACAGGAACATTTTTGTATTAGTGTTATTAGTATTCGGTATGGCTAATACTTTTGACAGCTGATAGTTTGCCAAATACATGTACATATATGCTTACATTAATATCAATTGCAAATGTGCAGCTTTTGGGTGCACAAATCTACATGGAATCCAAACCAATATTACTAAAATGCTGAACAATGTATTTTACAAGTTATTTGAAGGTGAAGGTGCTTTATAAATTCCCATTATCATGGTGTTCCATTATAGTAACATTTTCTTGTTTTTCTGTTTTTCACCTATACCTCTGCAAAGTCATACTTGAGGTCATTGCATCCAGTGACTTTCTAATGTCTCAAGTTTTGTCCCTGTTATTATAGAGCACTTCGGGAAAAGTGTGCTGATGCCCAAAGCTAAAGGTGTTAGAGTACCACCAGGACTACATATAACTTGCTGACTGTCAAATACAGCAGTCCTCTACACTCTTTAACTTTATATACTCAACACTGAGCAGCTGATGTTAGAGGAAAGACAGCGGTTCTCTTTCTGACTTTTGTAGATGTCAGGATTCAGCTGAATCCTGCTCAGAGTGAAGAAATTCCATATAAATCCTCACTGCATCATTTGTTCCTATCAGAGACATGCCTTTTTGCTTTATGCTACAGGGATGCTTTATCAAGATCTTGCAAATCTGGACCAAAAAAAAAAAAAAAAAAGAAAGAAAAAAAAAAAAAAAACCCTTGTAAAAAAAAACAGATCGTTCCCCAAAAACACCTGTTAAAAAAAAAAAAAAAAAAAAACCCTTGAAAAAAAAAAAAATGGTTTCCCCAAAAAACCCTTTAAAAAAAAAAAAAAAAAAAAAAAAACCTTTTCCAGAAATTCACCATTTTACAACAGTTTTTTTTGTAGGACTTGGCTTTGCTAAGCACCCTGCTACAATATCTTAGCTTGTTCTATTTGACAACTGTTTCCTGTCATCACTCATTTTCAGTGGGCAAAGGGGAGCAATTGCTGGGCATCAAATCATCATCAAGTAAACCAGCCTTGACACTAGTTAAAAAGAGAGATGGATGGTCAGTTAGCTTCAACAGAATATATTCTCCTAACTATCCTAGCAAGGTCCCTTGATACCAGACTAGAGCTTTTTCCTTCCTCCCTCCCTTCCTTCCNTTAGGGAAGAAGCTGCCAAAACTTGTTAAATTTTAGAAATATGTTCAAGATATTTCAGAAACAACTAACTGCTATTTCTCTGCCCAGATTACAAATATTACTGAAAATAATTTCTACAATTGCACCGTAAACAAGATGTTATTGGCCCCTTGTACTGTTCCATAAAGTTATAGGGAAAATAACTCCACAGTATTCTACTTTGTAAAGCAAACAAATAAATCATAAAAAATACAACTTTGATGATTTTAAATGATGTAACTATTAGAGAAATTGCAAGAAGTATGACTTAGCTTTTTGAGTTTTGGTCAGTATGTAGATGGTACACATTGTACCACAGTAAGACCTCCTTCAGTGTCTTGCTGTACTGCTGTAGTTCTGCTGATTCAGGAGATGCCATGTCCCTAACACCAACTGGGGAGACAGAACAAATGTCTCCCTGAGATGTGAATCTATCATTAACACTTTGTAGTAAAGAACTATTATGCTGAAGACACATTAGCTCATCCTATTACCATTGTAGCTGAAAGCTTGTATGAATAAACAAACAAACAAATAAATAAATCTCAGAATTCTGAATTGGAAAAATAGAACAAAAGCACTGTGCATGCAGTTAAATTCTCTAAATAGGATTTTTGGTGCTATCACAGTAGTATTACTACAATACAGAAAAAGCAATTTTGATAATAATTTTACAAAAGTGAGACAGACGATCCCAGAAGCATAACCTTTCTCAGATTTATATGTCTATTGAGTTCTCATTAAAGTCAATGGGAATTTGGAGACTCTCTAATGGAGGAAAAGCCACTACAAAGCATAAATGTTCAGACAGCGCCTCAAGGTCCTTACTCTAGCAAAATTCTTATGTAAATTAGTGAAAATTTTGTCTTGGGGGAGAAAGGAGCCTCATTTTGTTTGTAGAGTGAAATATTTTAAATGCTAAGCCATTGCTGAGCTTTTGTTCATATGCTTTTACTGTAATTACTCAATAAAATGTGCAAGGGTCAACCCTGCAAAGTTGTGACTTCCTGAGTGTTTTTGGTTGAAGCTGAAGGAAGCTATCAGTGCTCAGCAAAGTGGAATAGAGCTCAGCACTCCAGTGCCTCTGCCATCAGAACCCAGCATGATCCCGGCTGAGGCAGCACAGGGAGCTGAGACTGGTCAGTGACATGCTGATTGAGGAAGAGGCACAATGTACCTGAATGTCTTCTGATTTTAATTCCCATGATACTGTTTTCTACCCTTAGACACTAGAGGTAGCATTTTAAATTCCTTTTAGCACTATTTATTTAAAACATACTTCACTGGAATATGACCTGCATTTAAAGAAGCCATACAATGTGATGTTTTGTTAGAATCCTGTGATTATACATTCATGGAAAATAAAAAGAAAAAATAATATTAATAATTAAGCATCATTTAGACTTGCAAGTATTTCTGAGTATTTAAAAAGGAAATCTTTCCTATTAACAGAATTAGTGTATCACGTGTAAGTATATAAACAGTTTCTAATTAAGTCATTTTACTAATAACTAGAAATGTATCTCTGTTCAATCTTGTATTGGATAGGATTTTCCAAAGATGTCAACTTGTGTATTTACTGGGAATGAGAATGCTTACATAACAAAAATAGAGATATTAGTCTCCTACAATCAAATGCATTTCTAATGTTATTAAAGGCAGTTTACAGTCAGAAAAATACTGAGTTTCTTACTTGTTTTTTACATGCCAATTATAATTGTGCTATCTATGCTATACTGTCAGAGATCTTGCTCACTATAGATGAAGTAATAAAGAAAAAGTTTATAATTAATATACTTTTTTCAATGCAGGGGAAGTTAAATACAAAAACAGATATTCTCAGATTTTGTCAACTCTGTACACTGATTCATGGAATTTATATGATTTCTGTCAGAAAGATGTACACAGTCACAGAATTTGCCCATGTTAATAGGAAAAAAAGTGCATTTATGTTTGCCCAGTTTTGATTTTTAAGATTTATAACAGAACATTATGTTACAACTGAAAAAAATTATCTCTGAATTCTTACAAAACTGCAAGATTTCAGATCTCCAGGCCTTCAAATAGCATTAAAAAGCAAAGTAATAGAGAGCTGTTACCTCAGTAGATGAGCAACTGATGTCTATGTGGACATTTGCAAGTCCTTTCACATGGTTTCCACGGAATTCTTGCCTCTGGTATGACAGGGGTGGATTTTGTGAATGGACTATTAGATGGACAATCAGTTGGCTGGATGGTTGCATCCAGAAAATTATACAGTCAGTGGCACAATGTCCAAATGGAAAACAGAAATGAGTGGTATTCTTCAGGGATCCATAACGGGATGCATACTGTTCGATATCTTCATTAATGACATAGTAAGATACCCAGTGAGTGCACACTCAGCCAGTTTGTGGATAAAGTGCCATCCAGAAGGACCTTGACATGATGG
>VXAB01007703.1:169502-170762 GCA_013399175.1 Odontophorus gujanensis
CAAGAGAGCCCCAATAGCACATCTTGCTGTACCCAGGAAAAGGCTGTCAGCCTGACTAAGAAGGAGCTTGAGGGGAAAAAGTTTCTCTTCTCTCAAATACACTGTATTGAATGCCACAGTCCATTCATTCAGTTTTCCTACATCCACGTAACCATATTTCTGCATTTCTATGCCTGTCTCACTAAAATTTTCATCACAAGTTTGGTATCCAGGATACATACTGGCAATCCATATGCCTGGTTGATATATCTTTCAAGACTACTGCTGACTTACTGTGCTTTCTTCTACTATATCCTTACCATATTTCTCCTCTTTGCTCTTCCACATCCCTTAATCCATGTCTAGAGACAGTAATAAGTCAAACTTTTATAAGCTTTAAAAATTACTTTTAAACTGTTAAGTATTTATGAGTATGCTTCATTAAAAGGAAAACAGAACATATATTGTGATCTAGTGAATGAGTGACCAGAAGAAATCTGAATATTACGTTTTCTTACTTTAGTTAGACAGCAAAATGACTGCTTAAATAAACTTTATCCATAGGTGAAAGCTTAACAATCTGACTTCTGTTACTTTCGTCAGTCTGGTCTCAAGAATCCACCAACAGTACTTCAGCTTATGTCAGATAAGAAATTTAAATGATATAAAAAAAGCAAATTGTTTTTTGTAGAGTTACTTTCTTCCCAAGCTTTGCACACTGACCTTGTTGCATTCATTGTTAGCACAACACAGCTGTTCTTAGGTCTTTTCTGTCTGAGACTTTCTAGTTCTCATACCACTTGGAGACTGCTTTTGAAGTCTGGGATGTGATAAATGAATTTCAGAATAATTGTTTTGTTTATTTTGTCTGCTGAATTTGCATGCTAAAAATGAGATTTTATAGTATCCTTACAATGAAATGATCAGTTGCTCCCAACTGGATAAGGATCTATCGCTGTTATACTTAAATGCCTTGAGAAGTTTCTCCCCACTTTTTTTTCTTTTTCATTTTTTTCTTCCCAAGCACTAATGGCCATCATAAAATTTCTGTAGAATACCTTACAGAAAAACAAGGACTTGTGTTGGATGTGAGTACTCTAGTCTCAAGGGACCTTGGTGTCATTCCAGAGCTCTGAACTGCCTATGATGACATGCCCCTCCCTCCCTCTCTGCTCTCTTCAGAACAGCCTCCTTGGATGAGGCATTTGATGAACTTTTAGGTAGACAGTCAACAACAATGGATGTATGCAATAGAAAGTGCTTTATTTTATTTTATTTTAT
>VXAB01007704.1:0-11498 GCA_013399175.1 Odontophorus gujanensis
AAAAATTTCCTCTATGGGTAAAGGGGACACTATGATCTGAACAGGTCTATTCAAATAAAGGACATAGTTCTAGTATAACCAGGCTTTGTCATGACAAAAACCTTTGGCTGTTCCACAAGCAGCTTAGCTATCAGATCAAAGTCTGACAAGAACTGAGTCTGATGGAAGAAGAATACATACATGAAAGGGTGTCCTACCATCCACCAAATGGATGCTGAAAAGGAAGAACTCTCTAGTTCTGACAGAAATTACTATATTGTCTGTTCTGTCACTTGCTCCTTTTCTCCTACGTGTAATTCATTAACTTTCCTGCCTTGGCATTTTTTTTCAAGTGATATGTGCTTGACAGATAGTATGTTTTCATTCTGAAATGCTGAGGAGTTAACATCAAATGGGAAACAAACACTCAGTGGAAGATCAGATTTATGTGTGCTCCCTGAGCACAAAGAAACAGGCAAGAAATAGAACAGCTACTCAGTCTAGTAGTGTAATGGAGAGGAAAGAGGGAAAAGAACAAGAACTATTATTTCAGAAGTTCTTCAATTTTAGCAAACTATCACAACCACTTCTCCGTCATCTTCAACTCCAAATGTGTTAAGTTACAGCAAAGTGCAAATACTATGCTCACAGAACACCCACAGGGCAAATGCTGCTGTAGAAGCTCTATCTTAATAAGCCCATAAGAAAGCTCTGCCACTATAAAAGCCAAAATAAGTGCAAGCTGTATTTCAATGAAAGAAAATGCAACACCCATTCAGTTACATTCATCAATGTCATCCCAATTGAATTCAACAAATTTTACTCTAAAAATGTAAGTAGGAAATAATGTACCTTCCCTTGGAAGGCAGCTGCATTAAAGAAACTAGAATTGCAAGCAGTGTTTCTACTGGTTAGAAAATCTGGGCAACCTTTTTTCTACTAAAATGTAGTAAGAAGCCATTGTTCACAGTACAGATAGGAGAATGGAGAGTTCTTGAAAAGGAAACAGAGATGTCCAGACTGAGTCCAATGCAGACAGAAGAGAGTGATCATCAATTACAGAGTGTCCAAGATGTCACATCTCTTGTCCAGTCCTTTTGTACAGGTAGCACAAAGCAATTCTGCAGGGTCCTAAAGTCCAAGGACAGTAAAGGTCCTGACTTATATTTTGGTGTAACATCAACATTAGAGGTCAGCTAACAGAATGGGCAAACCAGATGTGCTACAACTTCTGGGATACCCAGCAGGTTTTAATTACTTGAATAACTAACTAACTTGTCCTGGGTCATTCTGAAGGTGCAGCTTGAAGGATGCTCTCAAACATCCTTACAGGGTACTTACAAACTCTCCACAAAAATCTCTTAGATAGGTAAACTTCTACTTCAGTGTACAGCACAGGAACTGAGAATAAAAGGGGTTTGGTCCATTATTTAAAAATTGTGCACCTAAATGGGGTAATAGTTACCACCACTGATGGAGTCCAATTTTGACAGAATCACTGGCAGTTCCTGTAGCTCACTGCAAAAATTACATTATTTCTATTCTAGTGCTTAGCTATTATTCTAACTGCCTAATTATAAGCCCTCAAAAGAACATTCAATAACTAATTTTGCTCTTTGTTCTTTCCTACAACACCAAAAATGGTTCAGCTATTTCATAAATATAAACTAGAACATTTATTTGTGTTTGCAAAAAAAAAAAAAATCTACCTTCTGCGCAGGAGTTAAGGTTTCCTTAACTGCTTTAATAAATTAATCTACATTATTGGCATGGCTGCCCATGACAATTCCTCTCCCCTTTGCATGCTATTACTGAAATGAAAAGGAACACACAAAGATTATCTCTGCTTCAAATTCAAGCTTTAGTGAGCACATATGTTAGAAGTTTGCCTTTACTAACTGTCTGTCTCTCCTCCTCCTGCCCCCCACAAGACATAGCAAGGTCAGCTGGCACTACCAATGGCCCTGAACATACACCTGTCAATAATCTGTTCCCTGTTTTAGTATCCAGGGGCAGAAATCCAGCAGTGAATCAAATCCATCATTTGCTGGAATGCTACTGCAGCTCACTTCTTGGAGATCACAGTGGTGTCTGAAGATATCCTGCACCAACCTGAACAGCTCACCATATACCATGACGCCACTAATGTGACAAGATGGCCACAACAAGAAGGGTGCCAGGCTCCTCTGGTCAGCTATGTTGACTCATGCTTGATGGTGGAAATAAAAATCCACTAAAGACCTGAATGGTTCATCCCCAGAAGAGACTGACAGATGCCTTAAAAGGTCACAGGGAAAAGAGTAAAAGAAACAAGTACTATGAAACAGGTATGAAGATAAAGACAACAGGAAATGATTAAATGTTTTACTATTCTATTGTATTTCTCATCTGCAAGACAAGCTGAGGTACAACAGTTTCAGCAGAAAGTATATATGGGGTTTAATAATTTCCTTGCTTTTACAGCTGTATGGCTTTTAGGAGAAAATGTTCTGGCTTCCCTTCTTGAGAGATACCACCCCCATCACCAAGATATGCACTAGCAATGACAGCAGTGACAATGGAAACACCAAATGGTGTACAAATGAAAACGTGTGTAAACACAACAATGCATGCAGAACAGAGGAACATTTATCACATGCTTGACTGAACAACCTCACAAAACCTTGGAACACTGACAAACCAAATAACAACATATGGACAATATTCACAACAAATTATTGTCATTAAAAATTAAGATCTAATTTGAACCTTTTTACACATGAAGAGAGAAAAATGTAAACGCCACAGAAAATATGACACTGAGATTAATCCAGATATCAGTACACTGTACTCTAGCAGTGGACCCTGTACAGACACACAGATACACAAACCACACACGTGGCTGTCACTAGCAGTAGTCTTTTAGAATACAAGCGTTTTCATTCCAGTATTAGGAAGTATGCTCCAATCTTCATGTTTTAGGATATAACTACATATAAAAATAGAAGTACACACATATACTTATATATATATATATACATCCACACATGCAGGCACAAGTGCACATGCACACACAAAAGAGACGGAATATGTACCTATATCTGGATATATCCCTGACATTACTATGGATGTCATAAAAGCATGGAATGATTTTACAGACAAGTTGCAACACAGAGTCATGATGAGTTTCTGAATCACCAATATGCACACATAAAAGAGGATCTGATCTTCAGAAGGTGCTGGAGAAGATCTAGAATGCGAAGCATATGATGCAGCATTGTTTTACAACTGTGTTAACAAACGTCAGTGTCTCATGCTGAATGTGAGAGGCATACTTAAGGAGTCAAAAGTATAAGCTGCTTTTTTTTTTATCTTTTTTTTTCGTCTCCCCCACTTTCTTTTTTATTATTTATTAGATCTTCACATCATTTATACCTCCCCCAGAAACAACTTCATCTTATTAATGTCTATAGCAGTGATTACTAATAAGCATGGAAATTAGAATTGCATCTTCTATTTCTTTATCAGGAATTCATCCCCACACTTTAGGTTAAGGCAGATGAAGTCCCAACTCAGATTGGTAATCATCTGAAAGATGTTAAAAGCAGATAGTGCTGAAAAAAACCCACCCTATTATTCCAGAAATATAAGAGCTCCTAGCAAGGTGGAGTAAGAAGTGAAGAAGAACCAAGGTAAGGCCACACATCTGTTTTTTCACAAACAAAAGGAAAAAGAATATATCAACAAGGAACTCAGATTGCTTATTCCTGAACTATGAAAACTGAGCATCCTTGAACAAAATAAATCAAAGCCTTTACATAGCACATAATGGCTTGATGTGTTATCACAGAAAGCACAAAACTGTTTGAGTTGGAAAGGACCCTTAAACATCATCTGTCCCAAGTCCCCTGCAATGAGTAGGGATATGCACAGCTAGATCAGGTTGCTCAGAGCCTGGTCTAGCTTTACCTTGAATGTTTCCAGGGATGGGGCATCTACCACACCTCTGGGCAATCTGTTTCAATGCTTCACTACCCTCACTGTAAAAAACTTTTCCCTTACATCCAGTTTGAATCTCCCATCTTTTAGTGTGAAATTATTTCCCCTTGTCCTGTCACAGCAGACCCTGCCAAAGGGTCTGTCCCCTACTTTCTTATGCTCCCCCCACCTCATTTAGATATGGAAAAGCCTCTATCAGGTCTCCTGGAAGCCTTCCCTTCTCCAGACTGAACACCCCTAGCTACCTCAGCCTGTCCTCATAAGGGAGGTGTTCCACCCCTTGGGTCATTTTTGTGTCCCTTCTCTGGATCTGCTCCAACAGGTCCATGTTGTCGATGTCTCTCCCACGTTGAGGACTCCACATCTGGATGTAGTAGTCCAAGTAAGGTCTCACCAGCACAGAGCAGAGGGACAAACGCTTTTTGTCATCAAACAGTTTTGACATTAAAACATTCCTCCACAAATCAGTTTTTGGAGCCACTCTGGTACTCAAAAATAGTTCTTAATACTTAAGTTACTAACTTTGCGTTCTTGTGTGGAAAAAGGAATCATACAAACACAACTGAAGGGCTGCACATCTTTCCTTTCCAAGGCTGATGCAAAAAAGATTCAATGCTTGCTTATTTGAAAGGCTGGCACTTAGATCACTAAACCTGCATAATTGTGTACTACATCAACTCTGAAACAATGCTTCTTAGGCTCTGAACTTCTTGAAGCAAGCAGGAAGAATTACCATGATACAGTGATCTCCTATCTCCAAATTCCTGATTCAGGGCATTGTCACCCATTTGTACCATAATATTTTCCCAAGATCTTTTTCTTGTCCCTTATGTGTAAATTACTGAAAAGTTTAATTATGCTCATAGAGTAGATTTGTATCTCTGTATCACAACTATACAGCCCTGTCCTTTTTCCTGCAAGATCCCTTTGGAAATTGTGAAAGGACTTGGTCTTTCACTTGCTTGAAGCACAAACACTGGCTTCACTTTGAACTCTTATCATGGGAATGCAATGAAGAACATAAACATAAAATGAAAATGAAAGCCAAAAATCTGAAGTCAGAATGTGTGTGGCTCAGAAGTTCTTAGAGAAGGAGGCAAAGCACTATTCTCTGTGACATCTGAATGTTCACATCTAGTAGGATTTGATATTACAAATGTATCTGGAAAACAACTAAGACTATAAAGCAAAACTTAATATCACAGCAAAAATGAAGCAACTTTAAAAAGATAAGCACAAAACATGAACACATCTTTGCTTCATCATATAACTTTGGCACTAATGAAAGACTCTTCAAAGAAAAAAAATCATGCGGTAACATTTGGATATTCAAGCAGACATATGGACACATACGCACAGATTGATTTCAGTCACAGAAGTTGGAATTATAAGTTTGAAATCTTACAAGAATAATCAATATCATGTTTTATCAACACTGATTTGCTCATATTCACAACAGCACTGTCAGTAAATGTAATGCATTATATAAGCAGGATCTAGTATTTAAGCAAGCTAGTACAAATTCCTAATACTAAACGCATTGCAGGGTTGACAATTAAACATACCACTTACAGTCAAGATACCTTGCCTACTTGCTCTCAGAATGCCACAACTCTTTAAAGCCAGCATACTTCCAAGGAAGAAAGAAAAGCCCTGCAGTCCATTCTGAATGAACAGAAACTAGTTACCTGCCACCGCCCTGGGACCGAACCAACCATTTTCAAAGCTGCTCCCTTAAATAATTAGAGGCTTTGATTAACAATAGTTACAGGAACTTCATTAGCAGATCTGACCCAGTTAAAGTTATTGTGGATTTCAGAACAACATCTATTTGTTTATCTGAGCTGTAAACTCAGCATTCTTTGGTTTGGAGTACTGTCCATAAGCTCAGGAACACTTCACTTTTAGATGTTGGATATATGGGCAATTGTAAAATCTACAAAGAACTGTACTTTTGAAATTTTAACATTCCATTAAAAAATTGAACTCAAGAAGAAACTTCTGTATTAAACAAGTGGATTATTAAGACTGCTAAATTCTTTTATTTTTAAGCAGTGCTCCAAAGAACAAATATTAATGCATTTGAGAAACAGTTCCTTCATATGTACTACTGAAAACCTGGAAGTGACTTCACAAAACACACTGTTTCATCACGGATGTGCTGACATTTTTTTAAATACCGTTTTTCTGCATTAACATCAGGTTTCATACTTTCTGTCTGGCAGCCAAAGACAAAATCCATTACAAATATCTTTTTCATCAGATGAAGTCACTTGTGCAATGGCCAGGATAGTCAACATTTCAGAAACAAAAATATCTCTGAGGAAACTCTTAATTCGTATAGCAGTTTCATATTGGAAATGCAAAACTCTGATAAATCCTACCACTTCAATAAAGCCAGGCAAAGGTAGTCATGATGATGGGTAATTAATCACAGAATTGATTTTTCTAAGCCCATCCAAAGCCCCATACACAAGTGATTTTAACTTTCAAACTCATGGAACAGCAATTTCTTAGTAAACTATTAATCTGAAATGGTAATTTAAAGATAAATACACAGTGTAAAAACAAACAAAATTTTGATTTAGAAAATATGCATGAATCTGAACAAATTTTGATTATTATCCTTTTCCTACTAGAATTAATATTCTGGCTATACCTACTTTATGTCTGGTCCAATGAGCGAATGCCTTCTTAGCATAGCCCGGGCTTGTGCATTGGTTAAGTTAGTGGTTGATTCTTCATTAATGGACAGGATGCAGTCTCCCACACTAATCCGTCCATCACGACTTATTGACCCTCCATGGATGACACTACGAACAATCATCCCTGTGCCATCTTTATCAGAACTTACTGTCATTCCTAGAGTGAGAAAGGCATGAAACAGGTAAGAGTTAATACCTTCTTCGAGCCCTAGCTTTGGGAGAAAAGGGAAAGTAATATCAGACTGGGAAGACAAAAGACAGCCGCATGACCTGCCAATGTCAACAAGCCTAACACTGTCCTTATTTCCTTGTGTTTCCTTCTTTCCAACAGAAGACAGGAGTTACAAATCACAATCACAGTATCTTCACGTTACCTTATGCCATTTCAGATATCATGCTGAATACAAAAAAAGTAAGAAACAGTGGAATATTTAATTGGAAAATAAACTAAAAATCAAATAGATCTCATAAAAGCAATAAAATCGCTCCTAAAACATTTAAGTTTATAACTCCTCTGGGTGGTTCATTAAGTTCATTTGCCACATTTCAGTTTTACAATGGTTCTTTTCAGAAAAAAAAAAATTAAAAGATTAAATGATTAACTATGAGCATGGGGTAATACTGCACATTTCTTAGTTTTCTGCAAAAATTAAGGCATCCAATTGCTTAGGCCCAAGAGAGCATCCTGACTTCTGCAATAGCCAGTGTACTACTAACAGATATTACAGTCCTTTATTTAATTTACATGACAACCCTACCCATAGCACAGCAGAATTCTATGTCTCTTGATTTATGTGCATCATTTAACTCTGAATTCTCTTCACTAATGGGAAATGAGACAGAAATGATCTTCCCTTTCCTTGGTCACAGGGAGACAAAGGTGACTTGCTTTTGACTCTTGCTTTCACAAGTCTTCATGACTATCCTTACATGCATGAGTTCTCAATGTTACCTTCAGCGCAGTGGGTATTCATAACGACACTTCAGTTGTTCTTCACTAAGGCAAAGGTAACTGAAGACCCATAACAGACTTCTCCCCCTTGATATCACTGTAGACCTCCACTGTCTTAATACTATCAAGCTTGTTTTTATTCCTTCTTGTGCACTGATGAACGTGAAAGCTTTTCCATACAAGAAAAAGCAACTGAAGGAAGAGTGCCTTTTACGGCAGAATTTACTGAAGGAAGATGCAGTGAGCATTTCTCTTGGGTTCTCCTGACTTTTGATGTAAACCTCAAGCTATCAAGTAATGAGAGTGCAGTTCTATCTTTGCATGTCTGTACCATCTTGTCCAGACTGAGTGGAAGAAACATGATCTCCAAAGCGAGAGCAAAGCATCCAAAGATTCTGATATGTGAAAATTCTAACCATTCACATACAAATATGGCTACAGAAGACTGAATGCTTTACGGTAGGAATTTAGACCTTAGAAGACAGACTACTGAACAGGAACTGGTTGAAAAGTTTAGAAAGCAACTACAACCTACATGCTATCTAGATTCAGTAAACCATGTAAACACCTCCTATACAACAGTCTCAGAGCAGGAAAAAAAAAGAAAAATACTGCTAGTATTTAAAGAACAAAATTAAACAGGATTTTCACTTGTGCTTTTTGGAGTTCCAGAAATACAAAATCTCTTAGTAGTGTTGGTTCCTCACGTTCACTTGCAATTGAGATCAACAGTTATCCAAGCTATAAGAAGGTGGCACTGTTAGCAAGAAACTACTCCATGAGCTTCTTAGACAAATTACATATCTTTCCATTTTGGTATGTAGAAATCACATTTTAACTTCTGGACAAACTGCAAAATGACTTTCATAATGGGATTTTATTAAACTGATGAAAGAACATGATGTTTCCAATGCCTGGAGTTTTAAATTAATGATTTTCCAGGGAGTGTCAACTGTGACATGTTCTATACAAAAGTGCTTACGATATTACAATATCATGAATCACAGAATCACAGAATTGTAGGGGTTGGAAGGGACCTCTATCGAGTTATTGAGTCCAACCCCCCTGCCAAAGCAGCTCCCTAGCCCAGGTTGCACAGGTAGGTGTCCAGGCGAGTCTGGAACATCTCCAGAGAAGGAGACTCCACCACCTCTCTGTGCAGCCTGTGTCAGTGCTCCATCACTGCACTGTGAAGAAGTTCCCATGCACATTTGTGCGGAACTTCCTGTGCTTCAGTTTGTGGCCATTTCCCCTCATTCTATCGCCACACACTGCTGAGAGGAGTCTGACCTCATTCCTTTGCCTCTCGCACCTTATAGATGTGGATCAGATCCTCNGACATCCACTGCTCTTCCTCATCCACCCAGACAGTAAAAACATCATAGAAGGCCACCAGGTTGGTGGAGCACAACGTCCCCCTGGTGAACCCGTGCTGACTACTCCTGATAACCTTTTTCTCTTCCAACTGCCTGGAGATGGCATCCAGAACAAGTTGCTCCATCCAGGGATGGAGGTGAGGCTGATTGGCCTGTAGTTCCCCGTATCCTCCATCTTGTCCTTTTGGAAGATCAGAATGACACTGGCTATCCTGCAGCCTCCAGGCACCTCTCCCATTCTCCAAGACCACTCAAAGACAATAGAGGGTGGTTCAGCAATCACTTCTGCCACAAGTGGATGCACCCCATCAGGGTCCATGGATTTACATACATTAAATGCTCTCGGACCATCCCCTCCCTCACCAAAGGTGTGCCTTCCATTCTCAAGACCCTCTCAATTACCAGCAGGGCCCATGAGTTCCCACAGTGAAGACAGAAAGAAAGAAGGCCTTCAGTATCTCTGCCTTCTCTGCATTCCCCGTTACCAGAACACCCCCCTCATTTAGTAAAGGACCAACATTTTCCCTAGTCTTTCTTTTCCTGTTGATATACTTGAAATATCTTTTTGATTATCCTTTATCTCCTCTGCCAGGAATCAAGAAATGCCATCCACTTCAGCACAGTAAGGAAGTTCTGAACTATGATATTTTGTGGAAAATGGTTTAAGGTTTTCTGTCAGGGTGCTTTCTATGGACAGTGCATCTCTAAGCATATTTGAACCCACAGCAGACAGCCAGCACTTACACTAATTTCCACACTAACAAAGCCAGAAAGCACCTGTACTTCAAATCAAAACAAATGAACACACAGGCCCATGCCAGGAGGGTAACAGCACTGTTCCTGCCCAAACCTTCCATGGACTGGCTGTGAGATTCCTGTGCTTATGCTCACCCCAGCCTCACTGCACTCACAGGTATAACAAGGACACGAAGAGGACAACAAAAACTGCTTAAATCTGCTGTTTCTGTTAGTGCCACAATACACCTCTCAATCAGTATGTTCAGGGAGCTGCAGATTGCAGACCTTTAAAAATCACAGATTCTCTACAAAATTATATTTTTGAGTTTAATATACTGTAGATAAATGTATTCACTATTTGATTTTTTAGAAATACTGAAACAAGGTAAAGTGAAAATCAGTAGAAAGGAACTGAACAGCTTGTTTAGATCTTTATGACCATTCTCAGAAAACAAGATGATTTCATGTTTAGACACATTTGAATATAAAGCTCTCTGACCAAAGTCTTTCCATCTCAAAATACAGCACTTACTGGCCCCATCTTGTGTCTTTCCACTGTATTACAAACAAACACAAAAAACAATGTATTAGAACTGTACTGTTAGCATTTAGGATCAACTAAATTCCTTCACGGAAAAAAAAAAGTACATCAGTGAGAACAGGCACTTTATTTTCTGTTAAAGGGGACAGCAAGTGGATTCAGTGCCATCACAGTCAAATAGAGCAAAATCAGCGAAGACAAATACTGTGTTATGCTTTCCTGTTTAAAATGAAAACTTTTAGTCTTTACTATTAGAACGTGAAATATAAGGGAAAACCAGAAAGCCATGTTCCTGAACAGGTTAAAAAAAATGACAGTTATTTTACCTAGACTTGAATTGCCTTTTGCAATAGTGATGGTTTCCTCAAAGATGTTTTCCAGTTTATCCGAGGTTCTGAAACTTTTGTCCATAGGCAATAAGCAGTTAGATTCCATTAACATCTCTTTATCCTAACAGAAAGGAAAATAATATCAGTTCAGAATACAGATATAAAAATATGCGTGGACACAGACTTCATCTCATCTTACCTTTTAGCAAAGCTATGAGAGTAATTAATACATCCCCATACCATCATCAGAAAAGTCAGCCCATTAAAGATCAAACTGACATACATGCTTTCACTACGTGATACAGAAAACCTATTGCAAAGTACATTGTTAATTTAGAGACACTACTTAATTTCTTAAATTAAATTAACGTGATGAATTTAATTTTAATAACGTGATAATTATCTCCTGTTTTCGGTTAGGTCTACTGAATTGCTCAGTTTTACATATGAGCTTCCACATTTGACTCTTCGCATTTACAGTCAAAGAGCCAGAAATTCTTCCTGATCAGTGCCTATTTCAGATGGAGATTCAATGGTTTAATAATACCTTCCCAAAGTTTTTGGATTAAAAAAAAAAAAGAAGAAATTTTTTACTTTTCCTGTGGAATCGACATGTGCATAAGTATTTCGTGCACATNGAATCGACATGTGCATTAGTATTTCGTGCACATTTTGCTGTTGTCTCAGATTCAGTCCAAACTGTTATGTTTTCATTTATAGTTTGTAACTGAATGCTTACATGTTTATTATCCAAAATATCCATGGACTGAAAGACTTCTTCAGTTGCAGTTTCCAGGCCTCCGTCCACTACAGTAGTTTGCTCTCTAATTGTCTCATTAAGATCCACACTATATGGATT
The DNA here is from genome assembly GCA_013399175.1 of Odontophorus gujanensis. Classification (NCBI taxonomy): domain Eukaryota; kingdom Metazoa; phylum Chordata; class Aves; order Galliformes; family Odontophoridae; genus Odontophorus; species Odontophorus gujanensis. The sequence continues at coordinate 11,458 of VXAB01007704.1, forward strand.
GTCAGTAAATACAGAATCATCATCTGTATAACCTGAATATT
>VXAB01007705.1:286-133919 GCA_013399175.1 Odontophorus gujanensis
GCGCGCCGGGAGGGGCGCGGCGCCGGGCGCGCCGCCGCCTCCCCCCCGCGGTCCCCCCGCCCGCTCCCCGCCCTATCGGGGTACCTCGCCCCTACGGAACGGGCAGAGGAAGATCCGCTTCGGATCTCCGCTTCGGAGTTTCCAGCTGAGCGACGCGAAGCCGGGGATGCTCGCGGCACGTTTACCCGTTATTCCCCACTTTATTATATTTTTTTTCTTAAAGCCCGAACCTCGAATTGCTCTTAGCGCGCAGCGAAGTGTCGCTCGGTCGGGAGGAACAACCGCACGAAGGAGCGCGGCTGCTGGAAGAGAAATGCACGGGTTTTCCTTCGGGGAGCTTTGCCGTGTTCCGACAGCTCCGTCCCAGCGGTGCTCCCAACCCCGCTGCTGGGGGTGCGGGGATCTGGGGGCACCCACCCGCGCCCCTTCGGCGCTGGGGACGGTGTGGGGGAAGCGGTTGGGTTTTATTTTCAAGGCAACTTCTGAAACTGAGAACTCCTGCGTTGAGTTTACTTTCTGTGCTTCGTTCCAGAGCAGCTCAGTTGTTGCTCGGTGCTGTCTCTTGATTTCAATCGGGTGTTAATCCAATAACAATAATAATAATAATAAAAATAAACCCAAACCCAACAACCAAGGAACCGGCTCAGCCAAGATACAATCTGATTTCCTGTTTTTAATACTCTGGCTATCAGTCCCCTGGGATTGCTGCATACGCCTCAAAGAAAACAGAGAGCACTGATTCTATTTGCTCCCATGAACTGCAGTTTCTTAATATTATCGGGCAAAGATTTATTTGCTCGCTTCCAAACCAAGTCAAGTAGGGCAAGACTGAAAGTCTCCGTCCCCCATTTGGGGTTTGCTGGTTTGTTTGAGAGCCACACCGTGCTCCTATTTCTGCAAAGGGACTCAGCACCGCGTGCCCGTGTCATTGACCGCCTCTCGATTCCCGAGCAAATTACTTCCCTGGGAATCTACAACATTTAGCGAGAGGAACAAGGACCTAATAGAAATTATAGATCTTCTCTTCCTGGGTTCTTCCCCGACAGCCATTCAAGTGCAAAACATGGTTTTACGGCTATGAAAATAGATCCATGGGTGTAACAGCGGTGGGGTCCTCGTTGACACCGCTGTATCTCAGCGCTGAGCTCTCACGCGCTGCGGTTGTTGGGCTCTTGGCTGGGACTGCTTGGATGTAATAATAAGGAGCTGAGTTCTTCTAACTGAAAAGGCAGCTCTGATGTCAGTGGGACTTCTAAACACTTTGTCACGCCGTTTTCGTATTTTTACTACATTTACTCATGATGTAAAAATAGCAGCCAGTCTATTCTTCCTTCGGGAGTTAATTCAGGTCCAGTGCCTCTGTAACAGGCTCTTCTTTGAGAGCCAGTGGTGAAGTATGAGAGATAGCTTCTCCCTTCTGAACTCATTCATCTCAATCAGAAATCTTTCAACCGAAGAGGGGGGGGAAAGGGGGGTGGTGGCACAACGCTACGAATCCCCCCAACGAGGATCGATGCGCCCGCTAACCTGGAGCCTTTGAACCTCAGCAAGTGAGCTTCGTGAGAAGGCAAACGCTGAGCGTGGTGCTGAAGGAGGCATCTCCAAAGTGTGGGAGAAAAGCTGTAGAGGGTAATAGAAAGGGAATTTCCTAGAGCCGAGACTCTGCTCTGGATGCGTGCCTCCCACCTCCTCCCATGACATTTTCTCTCTGCTGCTGGCAGAGGGTTTCACTCTCCTTTTTCGGTTCTTTGTCATCTGGTTTTGCAATTACTTAAGATTTGTACAGCTCCATTGGAAAGGCAGCAAAAGTGCAGAATTGTTGTTTTCACCTGAAATGACTACTGGGAAGGTCATTGCTCCTTGTATTAGGTGAACCTTAAATGTTATTAGGACTTTAAATTGTTTTTTATTAAATGCTATTGTTCAGATAAATCATACATGGGGATGCTGGACCGTGGCTGCGTCTCCCCAGCTGTCTCATTTATTTGCTTATCTCCTTAAGACGTTCAATTTTCTGTCTGTCCCTGATCTGTGTCTGCATATTCTCCATCTGTTAATGACCTCCAGCTACTTCTTGATATTATTTGAAGACCCATTAGGGCTGTTGTAGTCCAGCAGCCGTTAAAATCAGATACCTTGACTGGGAGAAGCTCTCCTTCCAATCTCCCAAATGGCAGAAGAGCCATAAGCATCTTACTATAGATTTCTTTTTATTAAAGTTGTATATCTCACTTTTACAAACCCCACCGTGCGTCAGGGATCACAGACCCAGCTGAGGGCTGTGTTTCCCAGGGGACCCCCCTGGCCTCCTTGCTCCAGCTGCATTCCCTCTCCCTCCCCACTAATTTGTCTTTCAATTTGCAGGTGCGGCTTGCTAATGAACTCCCCCTTCGCTCTGACCATGAGAGAGAGACGAGACCTCAGGTAGCAGTGTGGCTCACAGCTGAAGGCTTGGGAACTCAATGCTCTGCTGCCAAAAGGTGCAGACGGGAGCAGAGGACGGCACTGCCCACCGTGCAGACCCCACTGATGCCACCACGCAACGCAGCAGCTCAGGCACCGTCCCCCTTTGGGAGAAGGGGACTCTAGCCCCAAAGCTCCTCTTCGCCAGCTCCACGATGCTGTAGCAATTAGATGCATTCATGTCCAAAGCCCCAATAACTGTCAAAGCAGACCACGGTTTAAGGCGCTCCCCCCAGCGAGGCGTTTGCAGCAGACACGAAGGTCGAGGAACACCTGATCCAGCACTGTCCCACAGCCTCTCCAATTTGCTCCTATCCAATTTCATCAGCGACTCAGAACTTGATCTTTCTATTGATTGACTGGAGTCACCTCTAGATATTTTCGTGCTGATTTGGAGGCCCTTTCCTATGATAAAAGGGGGAAAAAAATGAGGTTAAGGAAGACTTTTGACCACTGAGCAGCAATCCCAGACAAAACTTTCCCAAGCGGCTCATTTGCAAAGTTGGCTTCGGTGACGAGATAAACTTTCCACAGCCGAACACAACGTGGGATCACTCCTGTCCTCACCCCGACCTCCCTAGACTGGACCATCTGTAAATGAGGAGTTTCCATGCTGAGCCTGAGAGCAACCCCTAGCCCAGCAGCTGCCTCCCCCTGGACTCCTGGCACGTCCCCAGCCCAGGGCCCCCACGCTCGGCCACAGCTGCCATGCTGTACCTGCTGGCTCTCCTCCTGCACCGTCTCCCCTTGGCCATGGGACAGTACGACATTTGCAAGTCCTGGGTGACCACCGACGATGGCCCATCATGGGAGTTCTATGCGTGTCAGCCCAAGGCCATGAGGATGAAGGATTACGTGACGGTCAGAGTGGATCCGGTGGGAATCACGTGTGGGGACCCTCCAGAGAGGTTCTGCACTCATGTAAGTATTTCCCTCCTTGCTATATGGGGCTGTGTGTGTGGGTGGCCAGGAACAGCATCCTGCTGGGTGGAAGGGACCTTAAAACTCCACTACGGGTGGTGATGTTGGTGTCACCTTGAGCAGGTCTGGGTGGTGGCAGGTAGTGGACTGGTTTTGGTTTGGGTCTGAAATTCAAATATAGCCACCTGGCAGCGAGTGCATCGCCTGAACTTCTCCAAGTATGGATTGTAGAATGGCTTGGGTTGGAAGGGACCTTAAAAATCACTGAGCTCCAACCCCCTGCTGTGGGCTGGTTGCCTCCCACCACCTCAGGCCACCCAGGGCCCCATCCAGCCTGGCACTGCACCAGTAATACCTGCATGGGGCTGTGTTCTGTGAGTGAGGAGTTCAGAGTGGCTCCAATACACTGCTCTGACCCCCAAACCCAGCTCTGCCTTTGCCCTACGTGAAAAGAGCCCATTGGACAGACACTCGCCCTTGTAGTTAAAATCTTTTAACTTATTTTCTCTTAAATATTAATCATTGCATTTCATTCCGTGCACCACAAAGCTCAGCAGGAGCACCTGATTTATAATTCACAAGGCTTCACATTGGTAAAAAGAGTTCAGGGGTCAAAGCAGAGAGCGGAGCAATGTGACTACAGCGTCCCCTCCCATTGCTGGTGGTGACAACTCAACCCCTGCTGCAGGGAGGGCATCCATGGGGGCACTGAGCCAGGGGTGCTGGGGAAGCACCACACTGCCAATTAGCAGTGCAAGAGGGAAAGGAGTCCAAGTTTCTATTCTCAGGTTTGTCCAGGTTTGTACACCCCATGCCTCAGTTACCACCAGGAAAAGCCCCCAGCTCGGTGCTCCCCATGAAAACCCAAGAGAAGAGTGCTGCCATGCCATGGGACACCAAACACTGTGACCACCACCATATGCCACCGCTGCTTACCCCATTCTGCCCAACCTGGGGGGGCTCATTGAAGCCAGCACTGTCTGTGCTCATTCCAGCGAAGCAGCAGCTTTTCCTTTTAAAAGATCATCTGAACGAAAAGCTTAAGCCCAAGGATGCAAGCAGAACAGTTAACTATGGGTAGGGCAGTCTGGACTTCCATTTATTTGGCTGCAGAAGGATTAAAGATGCACAACAGATCGCTTTCTGCTTTGCTCACTCTTGGCAAACTCCCTGGCTGATGTTGCTTCAGACTCCAGCTCTGCTGCCCTCCTCCAGTAGAAGCTGCTGAGCAGGGTCAGCTCTCTGCTCTCCCTGTTCAGTCAATATCCAGTTGAAATCCTTCTATTCCAGGTTCCAGCAGTGTTTCCTCGCAGTGTATGGCTGTACCATTTGCAAACACTGTGTACAACTGTGAGAGCTGCACCAACATTGTCCCTGCCTGACCCTGGGGCAAAAACACAGCAAAATCCTGATAACGTTCCCCAAGAAAAGGGAAAACAAAGAGCGTTGGCTGTTATTTTGCAGCCCCCTCCAGTGCCTTTCCCTGTCCCGTTATCACTTCCTTTTGGGTTTTGATTATTGTAACAGGTCGTCTCCCAGATGAGCCCAGCTTTCCAGCAGAGAAGTTCTTAGGGTGACTCTATTGCTTTCTTGGTGCCTTTCAAAACATCAGGGTGCTGTGTGTGAGAGTAGTCCAACCTTAGGGTTAGGGTTAGTAACCCTAAGCACGCACCATAGGACACCTCTGCTACTTGGACAACCAAAATCAAGATGAAAACACACAGACGCACAGTGCCAGACATAGAGGTGGGCAGGGAACCCATCACTGGAGGGGACCAGGACCCCACGAGGCACTGAGCTTCCCGGCTGTACCCATGGAGGACTGCACATCTCCCAGCACATTCTGCTTATGGAGGTGTGGGGGAATGTGACAGTTATTTGGAGGATTGTTTTATCTGTTTTGCAGCAATTGCTGGTCGCATTGGGCTGCTCTGTTCTGGCTGTGCAGAGTTTTGCTGCTCGTTAAGGTCAGGAGCTTTAATTTGTCCCCATCTGTTGTGCCTTTCCCTGGCCATGTCAGTGCCCTTTGCTCCCAGCAGGGCAGGGAGGTGGACAGACACAGAAACGAAAACTCGAGGGGGTTCCGAGTCACCCCTGAAAGCAAAGTGAGAAAACAGCAGAGGTGGTGTTGGCAGCAGCCATCCCCTGACAGTTCTGGGAGATGGGAGTTGTTATTTCCAGGTGTTGGGATGGTATTCTCATTCAGTCGATGCTCTTTGATGCAGGGTGAGCTCTCAGCCCATATTGATGGGTCAGGGGTATTTTTATTTAGCGTCAGCATTGTTTCATCAGCTAATAGGGCTCGTTGACTTTGGCATGGCTACATGAAAGGAAGAGGCTTTATTTATTCATTACTCATTGAGTCGAAGTTGATGTTTAGTTTAATTCTTAGCTAAACTTTTCTGAATGACATGGGCTGATAAAGGCTTGTGCTAAAAGCTATTTCTCTTATTAGACAGGGTGCTAAAATTGGAAAAAGCAGACAAACTTCTGGGCACAGGAGCTGTTCCTTGGGCTTCTCAGCTCTGCAGCCCCCAGGACTCAGGATGAGGCAAAGGAAAAATCGCTTCCAAGAGAAGTGGATGTTCTCCCCCTGGAATAAATCAACCCACCCTTGGCCTCAGCAGGGCAGGACTCAGAGCTGTCTGTGCCCTCCTGCATGGCACTGGGGACAATCACTTAGCCTCAATGCCAACTCTCAGCAGAACGAGAAATCCACTCCCAGGTGCTGAACTGACCCCTCGGTCAGGGACGGGACGCTGCTTCTTTGTCACATCTGTGCGGTGTTAACACCCCGTTCCCCTCTCAGTGCTCCAGAACATTAACCTTAACCCACACCAGCACTGCTTTGCAACACAGGAGAAGGACTGGTGCCTTTCAGTCCTGTCCCCACCCTTACAAACTCCCTCGGGGCCAGACCCCTGGACCACACAGCATTGCAGCCCAGCAGATTGCACTCTGCTCCTCTCCTGCCACACAGACCATTCCGGTGTGGCAGGATCTCGGTGTTACAAAAGCAGAGGCTTTACAGAAAATGAGAGAAAATAGGCTCAGCTTCAAATTAGAGAGTGCTGAGCAAACAGGATTTCTTCCCCCCTCAGTCTGCAGCAGTTCCCTTAAATGCCCGATTCGGGATTCATCACGCTGCAAAGCGGGATGGTGCTTTCCTAACAAGAGTCACTTCAACGCGCTGATGGAAAAGGCTCAGCGACAGAACCCGGGCTGTCAGCTAGATTTAATTGGTACAGTGAGCAGAAAGTTTACCCCCACCTTGAAAGAGATGGGAAAGAATGAGCTGCTCTCGAGAGCAGCTTTGCTTAAACACAGCATGAAAGAGCCAAACGCTTTGCATGCAACAGCAAAAGCAGAGGGAATGCTCCATGCAGCAGGAGCCCAGGCAGCAGGGAGTGTGGGCACAGGGGCGTCCAGCACCGTGCTCTGCTCCCCCTACATCAGAGCACTGCAACAACACCTCTGCTCCTTTCTTTTCCCACCCCCAGCTCCAAGCTCTGCCCTCCCCCATTCAAGCTACCCGGACCTCTTACAGAATAAAATATTAATGGCAGCGTAGCAAGCCTCTCTGCAAAGGCTGCATGTATTGAGCTCACAAGGCGCTCAGGCTTTTAGAGAGCAGGACACTTTTCCTACTTCCTAAGCGTTTTCTGAGTCCTGAATCAATAATGCACTCTGGGTCCAGCAAACAGGTCGCTGCCGTGCTGCTGGTAGGGGCTGGCTGTGCACAGAGACCTTTCTGCAGCAGGGTACATGGGGGGATGGGGCAGCTGGATTTGCAGACAGCCTGCAGGGGTGAACCCTGGAAAGAGCAAAGCTTGCAGCTCATGGAGTTTGGAGGTGAGCTAAAAGCAGTCACCAGGGTTAAACCTATGCATCCATGCATGTGTGCACACTTTTGCAGGCTGAGGGCCCCCGGCTCCACGCCTTGCTGGTGGATCTCACGCTCGAGGTCACCCCTTAATCTGCAAACCCACAAAAAGAGCAACAGCACAGCCCCATCCCAAACTGAGCCCAGCCCTGCTCTGCAGCATGGGGTTACCACAGCTCAGCAGGGATTACTGGGTCACAACGAAGGAGCACTCACAAATGATGCCATGGGAGGAGGCCGGGCTGTGTGCTGCGTGGACGCGCCCAGCACAGATTATCTGCTTAGGAGTGGAATTTTCCACGCGATGCTTAACCCTCGCATTGCCCACCTTTGGGCTGCACACATGGGTTTGGGTTTGAGGTGACCCTGCAGTGGAGCTGGGGCTGCTTGGGGTGCCCCTTGGGTTTGGAGTTGCAATCTCTGCTGCAATGCCGTGGCTGTGCCGGGGGCATCCTGCCATGGGTCACCCTTGCAGCGGGCTGAGCACAGCCAGGTGGTTGGAGCTGGTTGTGTCAAGGGATTTTTGGGCCATTGCTGCCTGTGAAAGGATTTTTCTGTGTGTCAGTATTACTGTGAGTGTGGGCAAGAGACAAGATTCAGCCCTGGTATGCAATGGGCAGCAGCTGCCTTCCCCTCCAGGCACTCCTTTTGCACTCCTGCCTGGAGCTCAGACTCCTGTGGTCCAGAGTTGGGTGCAGACACTTTTCAAGTGGGAGAACTGAGTAGACTATGGGGAACATCTCCAAGAGTGTGGGGCAAGAGCTGAGGTTTCCTTGCTCTTCACATCAAGGCTGAGTTGAGGAACCACTAATGCTCAGTTGCCCAGGATGTGCTGGGCAATGACAGACCCCACTCCTCACCCTCTACCTGCCTCAGTTTCCCCACCAGGGGATGGGATGCAGTTCATCCTGCCCCGGCATTACACCATGGCTGAAATAAGCATGAGATGCTTCTGGAATTCAGAAACAGACTGGAGGGGGAAGGGGAGCAGCAGCCAGTGAGCACGGGCTGCATCTTCTCTCTTGCAGAGAGACGGGCCCGAGGGAGCACCAGAGCCTTGAGCAAGGAGCGTGCTGCTCAGTGTGTCTGCTCCCGGCCAAAGGAAAAAGGCAAGCACACAGCAAGGCGTCAGCCTGGGCACATCCTGCACACATTCTGCTGACTCATGGGATCCTGAACCCTGTGTGCATTCTGCTGACTCATGGGATCCCAAATCCCACACGTATTTGCTGACTCACGGGATCCTGAAGCCCAGATGCTTCTGCTGACTCGTGGGATTCTGAACCCCGCGAGCAGAGCATGTCCCAGTGCCCAGGGGTGACCTTGCTCTGACACCCTGCAATCTGAGAGGGTGGAAAGGAAGGGAGGGAGAAATCGATGCCCCCAACCACTGCAAGATGAAGCAGAGAGGAAGAGGGAGTGACATTCGGCCGAGCCAGAATTAGCACAGATCTGTGGAGGGACCCCATTTCCACCCTATTAATAATTCATCCCAGCTCTGTCTTTACCTGCTAATAAACAGGAAACTGCTTGTTAGCAAGGATATTCTTCTTTGCTTTCTCTGTCCTAATCAGAGCCCCTTGCAGGCAGTTAGGGGAAGGGGAAGCAAGCTGACATCCCCACGCACAGCCCACATAGGCACATAGGTGAGGTAACCACTGCAGGAGGAACTCAGGAGCTCCCCATGCACCCTACATCCCTAGTCCCCTTACCCCTCAGCTGTGTATCCTCTCCCTCTTCTTTCTGCCCCAGTGTTGGACAGTGTTGTTGCAGACACAGGAGCAGAGGCTTCCCAAGTCCAGGGGTCAATCCAGGATCTCAGATGGGCCAGAAGAAACTATTCCAAGCCCCCTGCCCCTAAACTCATAGAAAGGACAGAGAAGATGGACACCAGAGTGCAGGTTCCCCTTGGTGTCACAGCCAATGGAAACCATCCCATCATTTTACAATGGGAAAATGATCCTGGCACCAGGACACAGTGCAGTGGAGCCAAGAAGCGATGTCCTCCAAGGGCCACCTGCAACCCCTGGACGTGGGGCTCGATGTCAGCACTGCCTGCAGCCCAGCAAAGCACGGGGCTGCTTCGTTCCAAAGGCACCTCGTAATTTCTGCTCAATTATTTCCGTGCTCCCAGACATTGCTGCTGCTGAGTTATGCCACTTGCCAGCTGTTGGAAATAATTGCTGTAAATTAATTACGGTTGTTTCACCCCTCTGATCCCTCCCAGCCCCCACGAATAGAGTGAAAATTAATTGTCAGTGAGTAGTTCCAGTTCTCTGGGAGTCCCATCCTGGCCACCGGCAGGTTACGGTTTGTGCCCTGAAGCATAAGACTTAATTACCCACTGATGTTATTTTTGATCATAAAATCACCGTGTCTTTCCATAAATCCAGACAGAGGTGGTGACATCTCTGGTCAAGAGCAGTGAGAGTGGAAATGCCCCATAATGGCTTTAGGACAACCCCAAGTATTCCCTCAAGTAAACGGGATTCTGGTTGGGAAGCAGTCGCTTCATGGAATAGATATTGGGGAGAAAAAAAAAAGAAAACAAAAATGGGAAATCATTCCATGCACAGAACAGGCAGAAATCAGGTTTAACCCTGTGTCAGTGCTGGGAACGAGGACAGTTGTCACTCGGCTGGGATGGGGCTGCCTGCCCACAGGGAGCAGAGCATGGCGCCGTTAATCCGGGGATTAATCAGGGAACTCCAGCGTAAAGAGCGAAACAACAACAACTGTGCCACAGCCCTTCCAGCTTTATCCCACAGCCTCCTGCACAAACAAACCCAACGCTGGGGAGCCATGAGATCAAACTTTGGGTATGGCAGATGAGGGAAGAGAGATGTCAGCTCTGCCCACCGCGAGCACCCCTGGCAGGTGCCGTGCAGGAGCCATCCATCAGCACTCCTGGGCCATCTGCTGCCACTCAGGGCCACCGTGGGTCAGGAACCTGTCCTCCACCAGTCCCACCAGTGACAGGTGGTCTGCAGGACACCCACAGCTCGGTGGCATCACAGCATGGTTGGGACGTTTGCAAGGAATCAGGTGCACGCCAGGATTTTGCCGACGCGATCGTTCTGCAGGGTCGGTTGGAAATCTGACACCAACCCCAGCACTTGTGAGGCAACACGGGGACATTGCAAACGTAATCAGCTCATCTTTAAGCTGAAAATCAAAGGCAGGGTCGTAGGCACGCTGCGGGGAGCGGAAAGACCTTGGGATGCACCTGAGAGCTCCTTAAGATGTCTGGAGAGCGGTGGGGAGAGGATTGTCACCGGGTGGGCGGAGGTGACATTCAGCACAGCGATCCCGGCTGTTGGGTGAACCTGTTCACCAGGGGATGCCCCATCTGCACAGCCCACAGGGAGCTGGAGCCTGTTCCCAGGGCCTTTAATGCTGCCAGGGGTGGAAGGGGCAGTCACGCTGCCCAACCATCCCCTGTTCTTGCACAAAGACATTCAAGGTCTTGTGAGAGCTTCCTGAGAGCCAGTTTTAGGGGAAAATACAATGTAAGGAGGAACACACGAGAAAAGTGCATGACAGCACGGACCTTTCTGCCCAAGAAATGCGTTTAACTTCATTCCCCTCAGAGAAAAATCTTCATAGAGAAAAGCCAAGGATTCCTCACTCCAGGTACAAACACAAAGTTTCCATATCTGGAGCTACTCCAAGCTGCTGTGACGTTGCTATTACTCTTATTAGGACACTGGTTGTGATTAAAGCAGGGCTGATGGCAGGGTGAGCGGGGTTCTAGCAAAGGCCTTGACCTGAGCAGCAACCTAATCGAGCAGAGGAGACCCAGCAAAGCAACATCTCCGTGGGGTCCAGCGAAGGCATCAGCTGAAAGCTCACACCACGTTACGAGAGCATTGCAGACATTCACATTGTCCTTTTATTTTCCATTGCTCCAATCTTCCCCACCCCTCTCCCCTCTTTAATATTACTAATATTGTTACTGCTTTTCTCCATGGTGCAGCTAGTGGTTGTAATTTCTTTCTAGCTTCCCTTTGGCATGGAGATCTACTAAAAGCTGCAGCTTTATTTCTGTGCAGCTTCCACCATTCACAACAGATGTCTGGTTTGTTTAAAATATTCAACAGCTCAGTGATTAATCAAGTAATTTCACCTACAAAAATATATAATTTCATGCTATGAGGCTTAAAAATGGCATTATCTGCCAGGAAAATAAAGCAAAACAACTTTGTGCACTCATTAAGAGCCCTAGAAAGCAGGCAGGCTTTGACTGGGGCTGTTTTTCCCATTCGCTCTCTCCTGGCAAGGCGGGGAGCAGCTCTGCTGCAGCACCCTGGATTCCTGTTGTGCCTTGACAGATCTTGTTTCCAAAGAAATCCTCCTCGGAGCCAATCCCTGCTCTCATCTTCAGAAGGACCCTCGTGCAGCATTTCTGCAGAGCACAAATGGGAAATGAAACCCACGGGCTGCAGTCATCAGCATGGGGCATCTCCAGTCGTGTCACCCCCAACAGGACATCTATCTCTACCCCCCAAGGACATTTGCCCCATGGAGGTGCAGCCTTGCCACGGTGCCACTGATGGTGACAACCTGCCCTCAGCTTTTGCCACTTTTCCCCAGGGCTTTGCCCAGTTGGGCTGAGCTCAGGCGAAGGAATCCAGCAGCACTCCTGGGTGCACGCACAAGAAAAGAGCAGCCAGAGCTGGGGACCTGCAGCATCCAGTTGCCGTGAGGACATTCACGACTGATTTAATAGCGTGAGACTCTAAGTGAGCTGCTTTATTTTAGGCGCACGAAGACCAAGTTTCCCCAGCTAATGCATTCTGACTTTTAGATTGAAGACGTAAATATCTTGAGACTTTGGACAGATTCTTTGGAGGACACATGGCTTGGATAAGGAAACCAGATTCTAAAATAATACCTGGAATTGTTTCAACAGAGCTATAACTGATCTTACCAGGACCGGTGGAGCAGCCAAATTACGGCCATCTGTTTCCGCTCCCCCCTGCCCTCCCGGCTGACTCGAAACCACCCCACCGGCAGAAAGCACATCGAGCATCCCAAGGAGGAAGGACATTTCAATAAGCCAAAAACCAAAAAGGAACACTTCATTTGAGCAGAGGAAGCCATGGTGGCATGACTCACTCGGTGGCTTTTGAGGCTCTTCCCAACTTCCAGCACTGTCACTTAGAGGTTATTTCCACGCTCGCCCTGTTACAACTGAGCAGCAATTGAGCCACGTGCCACCCCAGGGTGCTTGAAGACCTCTCTGGGTTCACTGTCTGCTGAGCTGTGTGCAGGAGCCAGCAGGGATGGTGCACCTCCAGTCCCCTTTTCCTGGGATGAGCAGATGGAAGATGTGCTCTGCTCCTCCCTGCCTGCACCATGGTGCATTGCGTTCATCAAGCCCCATTGTGTCCCTGTGCTGCTCCTGGGAAACTTGTCCCACTGCATGCCACCATCCATCCCCACAGCTCTGGGTCAGGTTTTGTCATTGTGGTTTGATTGCAAAGTCACAGGTTGGGAAAGACCTCTCAGATCACCAAGTCCAACCCCAGTCCACCATGCCCACTGACGATGTCCTTCAGCATCACACCTCCACAGTTTCAGAACACCTCCAGGGACAGCCATTCCACCTTCCCTTGTGCAGCTCAGCCACAGAGAGCCTCGATAGGAGCATCGGGATGGCCTTTTCAGGGCTGTCCTATTAAGCCATTTGTATGACCACATTCGCAGCAGAAGCATTCTGCAGCACAATATGTTGCCTCAGCTCAGGAAACGCACTCAGAGCCCCCATAGCTTCAGCTGAGGTGCATTTTTCTTCCTTTCCCATCAACCACCATAAAGCTGTGCTAAGCGGCAGCCGCATCCCCCAGCAGGAAGCTGTGTCTCATTAGCAGAGGTAAACAATTCCTCTGAACGTGACGAGTCAGGAGAGCATATTTAATATGTCAATACCTAATTCTTTTACTCCCTGCTCCAGCACAGCATGTTGCAGCAGGAGAGGACCCAGCACAGCTCAGAGTCCACAGCAGACATCCCACATTGCAGATAGTGTCTCCCCAGGTTTGGGATGGGAACAGTGTCTTTTTGTTAGCTGCTTCCCTTGGCAGTTTCACACACAGCTCAACTGCTCACTGCACTGCCCAAGATGGGATTATCGATGCCCTTTGGAGCTTTTGGAGGCTTCTCAGCACCATGGCCTCTGCTTGTTCACACCTAACATGTCTCTGAGCCTTGGTGAGGCACAAAAACCCATTTTACACATTCAAGATGCAGACAGCCCTAAGTAGTCCCCAGTACTTTTGGTGGCCCAATTGGAGATGGCAAAGCCTGGATATTGCAAAGCAGCTCACGCCGTACATCAGCATCCATATTCAAGGTACAGTCCCCCACACTGCACCTGAGAACATCCACTTATGGGAGCCAGGAACCCTCTGCTTTGCCTAGGGCATACACTGGACACACTAAAAGCAGACCACAAGCACTTCTAGTTCCAAAAGATTCACAGCTCCAAGCAAGCCCACAGTCAGGACCACAGACACAGCAGCATCTCTCCACAAAACAGCTCTCAGTGCAGTTCTATGAACATGGGGACATGAGGAGATGGGGATATGAGTGAAAGGGGACATGAGCACATATCACCTGTGGGCATAATGGGATGGCTGTACCTTTTCTGCCAAAGTACACCTTGGGAAGCTCCTGTCACCATGGGCAATGAGCACAAAGCTCTGCTCTCTGCAGAGCCCTGGGCATGGATGTGGGATGGGGCTCCCTCTTGCAGTGGTGCCAGGCCCCATAGAGCCTGGGGATGGTGTCATGAGCCTCTGGGGACAGGGATGTGCCCAGTGCAGCTGTGCCTGGAGGCTGAGCCATTTGATCTTGCGAGCAAGCAGGCGTGAAAACAGCCTTCAGTTGGGCTTGTAACTTGGCCAAGTTGAAATGAATTTTCTCAGAGACTGTTTCAGGGAAAGTGCTTTCTATGAACATCATCCCAGTGCCAAATTGAAGGTCCTTTTCCCAAGGGGTCTGTCAGAGGAAACAGCTCAGCTACCCATAGGCCAGAGGCCCCATGCATAGCCAGGCCTCCAATACTCCAGCTCAAGAGAGCAGTCAGCATTTACCAAAAGCACCAGAAAACAAGAATGGGGCAGGTAGGGCCTGGCTGTGATGGCCATGCGTTGCCTTCTCTCGTGACCATTATTGTTGTTCCAGGAGAACCCGTACCTGTGCAGCGATGAGTGCGACGCCTCAAACCCAGACCTGGCCCACCCACCAAAGCTCATGTTTGACAGCGAGGACGAGGGGTTGGCCACGTACTGGCAGAGCGTGACATGGCGCCGGTACCCGGAACCACTGCTGGCCAACATCACTCTGTCCTGGAACAAGAGCATTGAGCTGACGGACGACATCGTGATCACCTTCGAGTACGGCCGTCCCACCATCATGATGTTGGAGAAGTCGCTGGACAACGGGAGGACTTGGCACCCGTACCAGTATTATGCAGATGACTGCATGGAGGCCTTCAGCATGCCAGCACGGAGGGTCCGGGACCTCTCCACCACCAGTGCCAACAGGGTCCTCTGCACGGAGGAGTATTCCCGCTGGGCGGGCTCCAAAAAGGAGAAGACCGTCCGCTTCGAGGTGAGGGACCGCTTTGCCATCTTCGCTGGCCCTGATCTCAAGAACATGGACAACTTGTACACCCGGATGGAGAGCGCCAAGGGGCTCAAGGACTTCTTCACCGTGACTGACCTGAGGATGAGGCTGCTGCGACCGGCGCTGGGGGGCACCTACGTGCAGAGGGAGAACCTCTACAAGTACTTCTACGCCGTCTCCAACATCGAAGTCACTGGCAGGTAATGGACACTGTATTTCTTTGGATATCTCTTCTTGGAGGGATGAGAAGAGGGTTACTGATGCAGAACTAAGCCGCCAGCTTTGATGTCAACTAGTAGGTGATCAGCATTCCTCCCTCTAATATCCTCTTTCCCAAGCCAGGGCAGCATCGTTGTCATAAAAGAGATGTGTCCTTGCAGGGAAAGGCTGAAGCACCCCCAGGGATGCACTCTGCAGGGGGAGGAATGAGGCTTTCCCCATTAAACTCCATTGATCCAGGCAGGATCATCCTGGCTCAGCCCCAGCTCCAGTCAACAAGCTTTGGGGTGAGGCCAAAGCCAGCACCAGCTCCAGGGCAGGGCTGGGCAGGAGGGGGTTTGTTTCTCCTGCTTTTTATTTCTAGTTTCTCTGTGCAATGCCATATGTTATGTTATGACATCAACCGAAAAAGCAAAGTAAGGTGGAAAAATGCCGAGATGGCTTATTTCCCATCCAGCTTGTGGATGCAGCTTGTGTGAGACTCAGAGGCGAGAGGGGAAAAAATCTCCCCATCACCCACCGCTGCTAACAAGAATCTCCACAGCGACAGAGGAGCCGTTTGTATTGCTTCCAAACTGTTTGCTTCTGAGTCTCACAAGCAGAAATGTTCCGCAGGTGCCGCTGAGGCTGGCTTTGACTGTGCTCCAAGGGAGAGGAAGGGATGGAAGAGCCCTTTCTTTCAGCAGGGGGTGATGGGAAGGGCAGCAGGGAGCTGGGAGCGAATTCAGCAGAGCAGGGCCGAGCAGCCACAAAGCAGGAGAAGGCAGATACAAGGCCAGCATGCAGCCTTCCCTTTGGCTCTGAGCACGGTGGCTCCTCGGTGGCAAAGCTGCAGTGCTCAGTGGGCAGCACTGAGCAGGCAGGAGGGGAGAGTCAGGCATCGGGGCTGGTCAGACTTTGGGCTATTACAGGGATGCAGAGTTTTCAGCTCAGAAAGTGGGAAGTGAGGATGCAATATCTGATGCCCTTGTGCAAGGATCTTTGGCTTCTGAGCTTGGAAGTCGCAGTGCATATAATAAAGAACTCATTGCTGTGCCCGTAGCATATTTGGGATGCTTGATGCTTTAGAATACGTGGTAAAAGAGAGGTGTTACTGTGTGGTGTAGGTGGCCCATGGCTGCCTGTTCCCACTGATCACTTTCCCTTTCCTGCCTGCCTTGTGCAGGAGGTGTCCCTTTAGCATCTCTAGTTCCTGGCTGCAGTGCTGAGATTTCACACAACCTAGCCCCTTCCTCCCTGTCAGGTCTCTTCCTTTCCTACCCTGTCCAAACTCCACACATACCCTACAATAGCAGCAGAGACTGTTTTGAGAGAGAAAACCCCAACAATGTTTTGTGAAAAGAGCCAAACAGAACAAGGGAGGAACACGGGGAGGGGGTGGCCCAACCCCTGTGAGACATCAGAAACTCCACACCCACCCACACCCCTGGACCGGTGCAATCAAACTGCAAAGGTCTGGTGTGAGCTGCAGTGCTGCATTTCTGGCAAGGCCGGGTTTGCTGGCTGGGTCCTGGAGGTCCTTAGGACAGGGGGACACTTCTGGACAGATGGACATTGACAGGAGTCAGTGCCTGTCCTGGTCTGAACCCTGTGTTGCTGAGGAGCTATGGATGAGCAGTGCATCAGAAGGAGCAGCTCTGTGTGAACTCATTCTGCTCCGGTGATTATTCCAGTCCCAGCAAGCAGGGTTGTTGTTTTGTTGTTTTGTTTTGTTTTTCTGAAAAACAATCTAATTTGAGCTATAAGCAAAGCCAATTACAGTGCAGGGACTAAGACCAAATGTAATCTTGTGAGCAGTTCAACAAGGGGTGGGGTATCAAGAAGAAGAGAGGAGAAATCAATGCAAACTGTGGAAGGAAGGACAGGATGTGTCATTAGGGATTCACCACTGGGGTCATATGAAATGAGAGGAAAGATTATTATGATGAAATAAGGCAAAAACAGCCAGAGGATCCCAGCTGGGGTGCAGAGGAGCTGCAGGTGGGAGCAGCCCAGGGATGGAGGAGGAGCAGGGTATGGCTGCAGTGCATGGCAATGAGGGATATGCATCTCCAGTTGCAGCTCATGGTGAAGGGAAGAGCAGAATGCTTTGCTGTCAGGGAGGCTGCAAGGGGTGGTTCCTCATGCTGGTGGGGTGCCATACAGGGAACCCATCCAAGCACACCCATCCTTCACCCCTCTGCTTCCCACAAAGGAAAACTGCTCACCACAACCCCGCTGAGCTTTGCAGAAAAGCAGAGAAAAGGACGCAGGGAGAAAGGGAAAGATTCTGCTGCATTCCTTTCTTCCATCATCCAGGTTGACAGACAGAGCTTGACAAGACCTAACAATGAAGTGGGTCCTGAGGGCCCTCACTCCCTTCCTGGTGCTGCTGCTTTGCACTCCGTCTGCATCTCCTGCAACCTCAGCCTGGTGCATTTCTCCTTTCAGGGCTGATGGATTATTTTTACTGTCTTTCTTTTCAATATCTTTTTCTTCCTTTTTTTTTTTTTTTTCCTTCCTTCCATCCTGTCCCTATTGATCTGCAAAGTAACTAGAGCTGCAGAGGAGTCAGGACAGGAATAGACACGAGCAAGCCCTTGGCCTGTGCACTTGTGCTTGTGTGTGTGCCAGGTGGGCGGGTAAGGGGAGCGGAAAGGCTTTTCCCCACAGATCTCTGCTCACCACGCATCACAGAGTCATAGAACCACAGACTTAGGTTGGAAGAGACCTTAGAGATCATCCGGTCCCAGTCTTCTCCTTGGGGCAGCAGTGAGGTCAGTCATTTTCTTGAGAGCAGGTGGATGAGCTTTTCCTGGCTGCCGGGTCTGGCAGAGGGTGACACCATTTCTGTTTCCATTACACATCGTTGTCTCTTTGGAGTAATCTTTTCCCCTTCATAACGTCAGTCACAGCAGTGCTCAGTGGGGCACGCTCCATCACAGAGACATTAATAAGCTGTAATTGAAGTTAATGTGCCATGGCCGGGACACATGGATCCAGTTAGGAGAAATCAGATTGAACAGAAGTGAATCAATTTCAGACTGATTATTAAGATTTTTCTCCTTTGTCCTCCCTGCCCCTATGCACGCTCTGTCTGTCTGTCCTGCTGGTGACAAGCAGTCCATGGAGAAAGGCAGGAGGAGGGAGTGATACTCATCACCCAGCAGTGCCAGTGAGGGACATAAAACTCTGGAGCAGTCCCTTTAGATTTTGCATAATGACTGGTGTCCTCACTGAGTTTTGTCCAGTAAGGACCGGGTGGGAGCCACCAGCTGCACTGCTTCTGCATTGCAGAAGGGAGACAGCAGGGACCTGGGGGTACAGGATCTGGGGAAGCACGGGCTTCCATCTGGGTGTGCCCAGGAACATCACCCCAAAACAAGCCCCATGCCACCCAGACATTGGGAAACATTTCTTCCCAATAAGAGCAACGCTGTACTGGCACAGGCTGCCCAGGGAGTGGTGGAGTCACTGTCCCTGGAGGTGTTCCAGAACTGTGGGGATGTGGCACTGAGGGATGTGTCAGCAGGCAATGGGGGGAAGGGCTGGGGTTGGACTTGGGGGTCTGAGTGGTCTTCTCCGACCATCATGATTCTGTGATTCTGCAATCCCCAGCGATCTGACCCAGCAGCTCACAGCCAGCCCCACCCCCACTCAGCACCTTTGGGAAGACCTCAAAAGCCATGATAAGTACAGCTCCGCTTCCCCTGCTCCATCCCTGCAGCCCCTGGCAGCCAGGAACTGGTCCCCAGAGGTAATGGCATCCTGATGTCAAGGACGGCCAAGCCTGCACCAGCGGTGCCATGCGGTCCTTGTTCCATCCTCATCTCTGTGCCAGGCAGCCCCGAGAGCTGGAAGGATGAATTTCCCTGGCACTCACCCAGGCTGGAATTAGCTTCAATTCAAGCAAAACCTTGCTCTTGGTCATATAGTTAAATTAAGTTAAGGCACAGCAACTGTTTGCTTTGCTTTCCTAGAGTCTTGTAAAGGGTTTTACTCCCACGGAAGCTTGCTGAGACGGAGGGAGGCAGTTAGGGACAAACCTCCCCCTGCACCCAGGCACTGCTGACACTTTGTCAATAGCCAGAGACAGATCCAGGTCCCGTTACTGCTCCTTGCTTAGTTTTGTGAAGGTTTTTATTTCCACTCAGGTTTTGTTGCCGAACTGTGTCCGGCCCTGAGCAGATAATAGAATTTCTTCGATAGACTGAGAAGGTGATGTATGTTAAAACACTTAATATAAAGAGACTTCTACAGGAGCCCAAATCCAATTTGGCCAATGAACTCAATTGCAGGCGTTATTGCATTCCAGGAGAAAGACCAAGAGCATTTACACACATTACTCTGCAAATATTTACGGTCATGTATCCCTGCGATGTCCTCCTCACCCTTCCTCCCTTCTGCTGCCTGACCCCCTAATGGGGAAGTTGGGTTTTGTGTTTGCTTTTTAAGACAGCTTTGAATGTAAACAATGTTCCACCAGTCAGCAGGATCTTGACAGCTGGTGAGTGTCAACTTATTTCAAATAAATAGCCTCTTGAATAGGAACAGCCAGTTTGCACGCTCTCCATTTTGGCATCTTCTAAATTGTCTCCTCTGCAAACCAAACCTCAAATCATTTTGAAGGGCAGTGAGTAGGGCTCCTCCTTGTGGGGTGGACTCATCAGTCCCCACCACACAACCAGAAGCAAATCCCATAAGGAAAAGGAACCACTCACAGCACGTCCCTCTGACATAACCCAGGGCTTCTTTCTTCTCTTGTTCATTGTTTGGCTCTACAAAAAGCAGCAGAACCCCAGGCCTCTCTCCCTGCTTTGCACTGAAAGAAGCAGAGCACTAAGATGGCTCTTCCTCCCCGTTCAGCCTCAACCTCAGCTCAGTTATGCTCCCTGCTCTGTTTGCCCCGTTCTGTGTTGGCAGCCCCACTCTGCCCAAGAGATCCTCAGCAACAGACAGTGCCTCTTACACGGGCTGGCCATTAGGAGCTATTTTTCCTTGCTTCTGCACGCACAGATGGGCCAGAAACAATCCAAGCTCAGCGCTCATCATTCTCTGCCCAAAAGATCTGCTCCATGCTTTTGCTGAGCTGCCAAAAGAGTCGCAAAGGAGCAGGTAAAAAGTGGGTGAGCCACAGCCAGGCAGCTGCCAGAGCGTGCTGCGAGCATGGCTGGGGATGACAATAGAGAGAGGGGAAGAGTTATTCATGTTTCCCCAAGAGCTGAGATCAGTTGAAACACCATTTTCCTCTGGGATGGAGAGGAAAGAGCTCCCTTCAAACACATCATCCCATGAGACTCATTAAAGGCTCATCAATTACAGTGAGAGCAAACAATTCAGAGGAAAGCGATCATAATCCTTCCTTTGGATGGCAGTCATTAGCAGCTTTCCGCTGTGCTCTCTCTCTCCCCAATGCCAGCTTGGGTAAGCAGAAAGGGAACAGGGGGGCACCACTGCCAGCCCGGAGTATGGATAGGAGAGAGCATGGCAGCCAGCAGGAGGAGGCCAGGTCTCCACCACATCCCTGGGTCACCTGCAGCAGCATCCTCACCTCGAGCACAGGGTGGAGATGATAACGTGGGCTGGACTAGAGGGAGGTTTGGAAAGACAGGTGGTGACACCTGTGTGGCTTCTGCAGCTCCATGCCCTCACCTGTGCAGCAAGGAGGTCAGGAAGAAGAGATGTTCTTGAATTTCCTGCTCTTCAAAACGCAGCTATGGGCAGAAAAGAGGTTGGGAAACACATCTGTTTTCTGTGGGCTGAGAGGTCTTTTAAAACTTGTTTCTAAAGTCATTGTTAGTGGAAGCTCAGGGGAGGTGGCTGCTTTCCCACACCCGCCGGCGGGCGGTGCCTGCTCCCGCAGCCTGATGGCTTGGCACCAGCACGCCTCCAGCCGCTCCTGCTGTGACCTCCAGGATGCTGACTTGGGGAAATGCAGGGAAATGCTGCTCTTTACAGCTTAAAAAAAAAAAAAAAGAAAGAAAGAAAAAGAAAAAAAATAGAAGAAGGACACTTTCTGTAAACTTTCCTTGGCGCTCCAAGCTCCTTCTCGTTCCCTGGTGGAGGCATTGGCAGCCTCCAACCGCTCTGCACCATTTGGAGGGAAGGCAGCAGCTGAACGACCTGCACTAAGGATAAACTCATAAATACCCCACCGTGCAAACTGCAGTGCGTTGGGCCAAGTGTTGCTCTGGCAACTTTTGCTGAGGCATGGTGCGAGCTTGCAATGCAAAATGCAGCTGTGCACACCTCCCAGCAGCAGGCCTGGGTGTCCCCAAGTCACCAAGGATGCTGTGTTCCCACTGGGTTTGCTGTCACCCACCGTGGCAGCACCACATACGGGCTCTGAATGCTCACCAAGAACTGCTGCCATCACTGCTATGAGCCATGAGCTGGAAAGGAGAATTGTAGAATAGAATCACAGAATCATGGAGATTGGAAAAGACCTCTGAGATCTCCAAGCCCAACTCCAGCCCTAGCCTATGCCCACTGACACTCAGTGCCACATCCCCACGGATCTGGAACACTTTGGGGATAGTGATTCCACCACTCCCTGTGCAGCCTGGGCCAGGGCCTCACCACTTTTCCTGAGACGAAATTTTCTGTAGAATATACAGAACAACCTGAATAGAATCGGAACAGCCACCGGTCCTTTG
Source organism: Odontophorus gujanensis (assembly GCA_013399175.1). Taxonomy (NCBI): domain Eukaryota; kingdom Metazoa; phylum Chordata; class Aves; order Galliformes; family Odontophoridae; genus Odontophorus; species Odontophorus gujanensis. Next base: position 22,040 of record VXAB01007705.1, read on the forward strand.
GAGCACCCCATGCTCAGCACTGTGCTGCAGGCAGAGCAGAGCCAGTTCTGGACTGGGGCCATTGCTACCTTCACCACTGCAGAGCGCAGGTGTCTGCCCCACTGCTGCTCTTTAAGCCTCATTGCTAAGTAGCTCCTAACCTTTCCCTTCATCCTCTCTTTCCTGAGATGGCTGCAAGCCCGGGAAAGAAGAGAAGAGACGAGCAGGACGAGCAGCTCCCACCCAGGGGATTGGGCTAATGTCATTTTCTCCCGTCTCCACCAGCTGGATCTTGGCTGGGGAGCGATGCTGAGCACACACCGGCAGCAGGAGCACGTCCTTGGGCTGGAGGCCCAGAAGAGGAAGCAGGAAAGCCTGGGGAAGGGGTTAAAGCTGAGCTGCAGAGCAGGGAAGTCCGGATGCAGAAACGCTGGGGCAAAATGGGATTGGCAACCTAGGCCAGCGGCTGGTTATTAAATAATGCAGCCTGATTGATTGCTCTGAGAAGTGCTGTGTTGTGGGGTCAGCTCACTGGGGTTGTAGTTCCCTGCTTAGATTGATGATCCTCAAAGGTCAAAGCCAAAAAGCAATTCCCTGGTAAAATTGATCTTTCAGATAACAAAACTTCTGCACAGTGGTGACGGGCTGAGCAGTGAGAAATAGGTGAGCCAGGCAAGAAGGGCGAGAGGCTGCCTCTGCTTGCTCTTTATTTAATTTTCCTTGTTTACACCAATTAAGGAGTGAAGCTCTTCTCTGGTAAAGCAGCACCTGCTGGCAAAGGAACAGGCACCGTGCAGGGACCGGGGGAGGCAGCTGTGGCTCTCCAACGCTGCTGCTCTGCTTCAGGACCTGGTGCGGCCGCAGTGAGGCTCTGACCTGCTTTAACCCACTCCCCTGCCTGCTTCCTTCCCTCCTCCCCTCCCACTCACTAATTTGGAAGTGAGAGAAGGAGGCTGCATTTACTGGACGCTGAATAATTCAGAGCCCGGCTCTGCAGCGCTGAGGGTTGGGCGTCACCTCTGCCAAAGGGCTGGGATGGCTCTGCCCAAATCTGTCCTCACGAGGGGCACAGAGCCACTGAAATGCATCATCCCCAGGTGGGGAAATGGTCAAAACCACAGCGTGCTCCAGCTGCAGAGCGTGGGTGCTTGGAGGCTGTCTGCTTTCAGCCTGACACAGCCCCTGCAGCTCCGGGCTTCAATGGAGCACACTGAGCGTGTCAGCCCCTGCTCCACAGGCACCATTTGCTCCCCTCTTCCTTTTTAGAAGCTGAAAACTCCCTGCCCTGCTTGGCCACAGTGTGCTCACCCATCCTATGCTCAATCCCTGAGCGCAGTTTGCTAGAATTAAGGACAGGGAGGGAGGAAAGAAAGGAATCATGCACGAGGTCGGTGTACCCAACCATGCATGAACGGAGGCAGCACATCAGCACGGGGCCTGGGAGCCTCTTCGGGTGCTCCAAGTGCTCATGGGCATGCGTGGTGCCTGCAGCCAGGAAAGGACCTGAGCACAGCTCCCAGCCTCATCCACTTTGTTCATCCCCAGGCTGACAGACACAAGAAGAAACAGGTCGTGTTTCCTGCAGCTCCTCTGCAAGCATCTCATTTCCCTCAGCTCTGCAAGTAGCCCTACAAAGCAGAACACCTCCTGGTCAGACTCCTCCACTCATTCACATTAGGTTCAGCATCCCTATTTTCTAATGGTTCTGCTTTTAAGGGTATATGTTAGTACATGATAGACAAAGCAGTGAGAAACCATCACGATGTGCTAGGGATCCACTGTCTGCAATGAAACAGGATGCTTGGTACCCACAGCCTCTGCCTGATGGGCTGAGCTGGGTGCTGGACAGAGCCACGCGTGGGCTATGAGCTCAGCCTCTGTGCTCTCCACAAGTGACCTCCCGAGTTTGAGCAACAGGAATTGCTGTGCATGGTGATAATTATTCCCTGCACACTGGCCTACAGCTCATTATAAGTTTGTTAATGTTTGCAGGTTGCTGAATAGTGTTTTTTGTTGTTACCTTCTCCGATGAGGCACTGAGTACAAGGCAGGTTCTGATTGAGATGTTTTCTGGATGCTAATTTGGGCACAGTGGGCTGGGGTTGCACCAAGTGAAAAGGGGCTGTGCTGTGCAGCTTCACACCACAGGGGAAAACACTCTGGAATTTAACACACTGCACAGGGGTCAAGGGACTGTCACATTGGTGTTAACTGCCCTCCTCCATCCAGAGAACCAAAGGCTGTCCTTTCTGCCTCCAAGTAAAAGCACACATCTGGGCTGATAGCTGCATTTCTTTAATAGGCAGAAATGTATGGGACTCAATCCTGAAGTTTCAGACAGAGACTGTCTTACCATGAAATGGTCTCTGCTCCCACAGTTGAGTGAGAGGACAAGGTGAAGCAAAACCAACATCTCTCCTGTCTTCTCCCAGGTGCAAATGCAACCTCCACGCTAACCTGTGCACCTTCAAGGAGGGCAGCCTCCAGTGTGAGTGTGAGCACAACACCACGGGGCAGGACTGTGGCAAGTGCAAGAAGAACTTTCGCTCCAGGTCTTGGCGAGCAGGATCCTACCTGCCCCTCCCCAACGGGTCCCCCAATGCATGTAAGTAACTCACACCTTGGCCTGCACAATGCCCATGGATGGGAGCAAGCTCTCATCTTCTCCTCCTCCATCCCAAAGCAGAGCAGGGCACTCAGCTTTCGGAAGGGAAGTATTTGATTGTGGCCTGGTGCACAGGGAACTGAGAAGTGATCTGAGTAGGCACAACGGGGATCTGTTGGTGGGTGGTTGATGAGTCCAAGGATGACTTAGTTTAGATTTGCCCAAGTATGGGCCAAAGTAAAGGTCTGTGGCTTTGTAGAACTGTAAATTACTGTCCCTTGGAGAAAATTATTTGGCCACTGTTGAGCCTTGGCTTTCCCATAGCCCACAAGTCTAGCAATGCTGGCTGAAGGAGCTGCACCATGGCTATCCTGGCTGATTTCTGGATCCTGTTCTATGTGTGCTGGCATCACAGGCAGCACTGAGAGCTGCAGTCCCTCTGCTCAGCTCCAGTCTCATCCAATTGCTTCAGCAAGACAGTGACAGAAGCGAAGGTGCACAGATGAGAGAAAGGATGTCTATCCACCATCCTTCAGGCCAGGGAATTGGGGCAGGAAACATCACAGATGGGCCACTTTCTTCTGGGTTTCCATCCAGTCCATATCAACAGACTTGTTTAAATGTCACGGAGCCACAGTAGCCCCTTCGGCCTTTCAAGCAGAAGCTTTGAGCATTACCAAAGAGAATCTTTTCCCTCCCTCCCCCCAATTTTTTTGAAAGATTTATGTGCTTTAAGATGATCAAAGCTGAAATCCAGGCTCCGAAGGCCGTGACGGGAATGTTTTGTGTGTGCCAGGGATGGTAGACGAGCAGGTTCTTTGAAAGGGAACGAGCTTGTCAGCTACCACCAAGCGGCTGCATCGCTTCAAAGGAGACTGGGAAAGTTTCTGGTGTTGACAGGCACAGACATGCTGTTCTCTCCTTTTCCCTCCCCTCTGTTCCTTGTGTCTCTTCCTATCTCTTTTTCTCCCCTGCTCTTGTTTCTCCCATTCATCCCTCTTCCCATCTGTCAATCAGTCTTCTTTCTTTCCCCTCATCTCTCTGTTGCTTCCTCCATCAGCATCCTCTTCCTCTGCAAGAGGGATGGTTCTCCACAGTCCTCTCCTCTTGGTGGTCTCATTTCTCCCACCAGTGGACCCCTGCTCTGTGTTTGTGCCAAGCTGAGGCTTTCTATGTCTTTGGGGGCAGATTTGAAATTGTGGCTTTGCATCCCCTGATGGGAAGGGCACTGCAACCTTCTCTCCCACTGAGGACTGGCTGGATGCTACGAGCTGGTCCGGACCCTGCAGTCCACACTTAACACAGGGAACCTCATAACATATGCTTGTCCTTCACTGGGCGTCAATGGTAGGTCAAGATTAACAGAGAAGCTTTCAGCCAGGACCAAGATTGCTTTTCTACGGTAGAAGAAAGGCGTGTGATATCAGACCGTGGACAGCTCCTGGGGCCTCTGTGCTTTGACAAAAGCAGCTTTTAAGATGTTGCGTCAGACATATTTCCCTATGAGCAAGACCCCTGCTAACTAATGTGCACCCGTTTGATCTCCTGCTTCCAGTGACCGTGCTTCTCCTTGTTTTTTCCAGGTGCAGCTGCAGGCTCAGCCTTTGGCAGTAAGTAAAAACGTAACTGAAATGCTGGCATTTAACACCTCGGTGCATGCTCCTTGCAGATGTCACTAGGAAAGAAAAAAAAAAAGGTGGTTGTTTTCTGTCCATTATCATTTTCCAGGCAATAAGTCTTCCCTAATTGTGCCTCATTTTCTGTCCTGTCAAAGTGTCTCATATTTTCATCCTCTGACTTCAGCAGCCTCATTTTGCCTCTTCCTCTGGCATGGTTTCCCCCCATGAGGTTCGTTAGAATGGCAGCCGGAAAGGAAATAAAAAAAGACTCTTCAGAAACACCACTGCTCGCTGTGAACTTTTCCCCCCAGTATTGCAGACTTTTGCTCTGAGAAGGAGCTGGGTTTGAGTTATTTGGTGCAGCATCCAGGCTGGGTCACCTTGGGCTATCTATAAAAAAACACATACAGTGTGTGTACGTCTGTACGTGCACGTGTATGTACATGAACATATGCCTATGAAGTGTCTGCAGCAAAGAGTGGAGAGCTCAGCAAGGATTTCTCTTGAAAGACTGATGGAATAATAGGACTCCTTTTTTAACAAAGCTGGAAGTAGTTCGGAATCAAAGAGCCCTGAGTTTTGGGGAAGCAGTAGCTTGGCTCTGAGTTTCGTGGCTCAGAGTTGCCCTCCAGAAGAAACAAATCATAGAGCTGAATGAATACTGAGCTCTTCAGTTTGCAGGCAAGTGGAAAGAACTGGAGGAGAAGTGGTTTCAGATAACTTCAAATGCAATTAAGAAAAATGCACCCAACTGAAAAATGGTGGACAGTTTTTTGTCTGGGTAAATGAACCATATTTAGAGTGATTTGATTTAAAATTTTCAAATAGAAACTAAAAGTCTCCCTTAAGTGATTTAGGATTAAAAAAAAGAAATGCCTTATGAGTCCAAAACATTCTTTGCTTTTCTGAACAGAAACGTTTTGGCAACTCTTTTTCCCTTTTACACAGCCTGGCATTCTCAGCTCTGCATTTGTTTCACTGGAAAACGTTTCCCAACAAAATTTTCTGCCAGGATGAAGCTGGGGGTGTGCTCAGAGCAATGCGCAGAAAGCAGACAGGAGGGATTTGTATCCAAGGCCAGTTAAGGAGAGATTATTTAGCCTGCATAGGAGACTAGAAGTGACCTAAATTAAGTATTTAAACTAGCTCAGGGCTATTATGAAATTAAGTACAATAATCTGCATGAAGCAGTGGGACAAACAAGGACACGAGGGCAGCAGGTGTAAGTTAAGCGGGAATTTGTGTTCCACATGTTATTTCGGTCCCGGCTGCGGTGGCAGGCAATGGGCATCGCACCCAGCGCTGTGCTGATGCCAGGACAGAGGTTCCTTTGCCCTGGTGAACAGAAGATGCCAATGGGAAGGGACAAACAGCAGTGGCACAGGTTGATGTTGCTGGTGCTGAGCAGCTTCGGGCCGTTGGGAGGAAACTGTGCTGGGGTGGGCACGGCTCTGCCATCTGGCACGGGGATGGCAGCAAGCAGGAGCCCATCCTGCTTTCCCCTCTGCACAGGGCGTGCTTTCTTTTCCTCTTTTCAAGTTTAATTGGCAATTAGTTTATGATAGAGCTGTAAGTGTTTAAGCTAATATTGGCACCAGCAGAGTAAGCTGATACAGCCCCAGCCTCCAGCCCTGCACGCACGCGCTCGCAGCGTCACTGAGCCTTAATCCACAGAAACCTCCCAGTGCCCCAGTTGTCACCGCACTGGGAAATCGGTCACCAGCTCAGCCCACGGGGGGCAGAGAACCCTTCTGCACCCTGCAGTAAGTGCTTCCCACCTCTTCTCTTTGGTAGTGTTTGAGCGACCGCAGCGGGTTATCACCGCAAAAACCACCACCGCGAAAAGCACCACCACCACACCCACCACCACCAGCAGCACACCCCTTCCTGCCTCCACCACCACCCAGCCAGGTGGGTGCCATGCTCCCTGCACTCCTCTTTTTGGTTTCTTCCCACCCCTAGCTCCTCTGGTGGTGCTGGGGAACGTGTGGGACTGTTGTGGGTTTTTTGTGCTCTAGGATGATGCGGGGACATGGATAAAAATCAGCCTGACACATTCAGATCCCTCAACCTCTGAGCAGTCCTGGTTTGCTTTACCCCCATTCAGTCCAAGGGCTCTAGGAGCAGTTGTCATGGTTCCTCCAGTCATGAAGCCAGCAGTTCCAGGTTTACTTTGGAGCCCAAGCACACGTGATGGGTTGACATCCCCCTCACCAGCCAACCTCACTCTGCAGTTGTTCTATTACCATCAGGGCAGCAGGAAGAAGCCAGGTCTGGATGCTGGGAAGCAGCCCCCTCTTTTTGTTCTTCTTTTTTTCCCCCTCTTTTTGTTCTTTCCTCCAAAAAGGCGCAGTGGGAGAGGATAGGTCCTGTTTTGCTCACCTTCCTACCCAAGTTCCCTCAGGGGCTGGGTCTGTGCTTGATGGCTCTCCAAATTCTGTCTCAAGTCCCAGCTCAAGGGCTGTACTGCAGGCTGGCTGCCTTCTCAAGGGCAGTGTTTGCAGGGAATTGGTGCACACTGACAATCCCAAAGTGGCTCTGTGCAAATAGAGGGCAGAGAATGAGCTTGCACACGCCTATAACAGCCCTTCCTAATTTCTGCAATCACCCCGTGGAGGAAAACTTTTGTGCTTTCCCCTGGGGTTCCTCCTCCTCTCCCCTGTGAACAAGGAGACATCGTTTTCACTTTTCTTTTGGAAATGAGCAGATAAAACTTAACAGCAGGACGTTTTTTTTAAGCTTCTCATGGGGGAATTAGACACGCATTCCTCCCATTGCCATGCTTTCTGGGCCTGATATTTCCCAGGAGGATGATTTACACCCACAGTATGTTAGTAACAGTCTGTCTGGGGGAGCTGCCAGAAGCCAGTCAAAGGGATGAGGAAACTTGATTACATGTTTATGCAAATATAGCTATATGTAGGGAGGTGCCCTGCTCGAGTGGCTAATCGGGAAGCTGGGGGCTTATCTCCAACTTTCATGGACTCTGGGCAATCTTCTGCCCTGTTCAAAAGCAATCCTCACCCATACACATGACCTACACATGCATGGGGAGGTTGTTGGCCACCCAGAGCTCCCATCACGGCTGTGTCTGCAGCAGCAATGGGAAACCACCTCTCCACCATACACTTGGGGTCATCTGATTTTTATCCATGCTCAACCACAGCAATATTTTAGGTCTGTTGGGTTTTTTGTTGTTGTTGTTTGTTTTTTGCAAGTGCTGTCTGTTTGTGGGTGGTGTATTTAGTGCCTATCTTGCATATGATCTACTAGTGCTGTCCATCTGGGGTGGGCAGGGAGGCAACAGCATGGTGTAGGGGATGAAGGACCAAGCTGCTCTGAGGCATATGGAAAACATCCTCAATTTGGGAGTTATCCCTTCTCCCTGGCTAGAATCAATGCCATCACAGTGTTTTCATGTCGCCCCTTAGCATCAGGTAATAAGTAAATAAAGAAATTAAAACCACAGAACAGCCACATCTCTGCCTCTGCAGGGGCTGGGCTGAGCAGCTTGCCTTCATCCATGCCCTGGTTTGTATCTCTGCATTGCCAGGTCTCACCCCAGAGCACAATGTCTGTGATGTGGAAGTACAGGCCAATCCTACTTTCTTTTAGAGTTTAAGAGAGTAGAGCTTGCCCCCAGTTCCTACCTTTGTGCAGGCAGGGAGATCCAGGTTGGGGTTTTGCAGCTGTCATTGTCCCCTGATAGAGGGATTATGGTCCCTTGCCTCTGGTCTGCCAATTTTGTCCAGAGACGTTCCTCCCACTCCAGCCCTGTGAAATGTAAAGTACTTCTTTAAATACCACAAGATCTCAGAGGAGATCTGAGTGGAACTCACCCGAACCTCAGGGAAAACACCTCATTAAAAAAAGGTGACCCATTTGCATGAGACACAATAACCCCGAGATGGGGAAAAATGCCCAAGTGAGATACTCTGTCATTGCCTCTCTCCTCAATTTTAGAAGCATGAAACAAATGCTTCCTTAGTTAAAAGTCAGCTCAGATAGACATTAATAAACCCCCCCTTAGGTCCCTGCCTTCTCACTGTGTTGTTTTGCCCTCTAACATACCCACTGTTTTTTTGCCCTCTGAATTTCTGCTTCCCACCATAAGCAAGCATCATCAGACCTGCCTCTGAGCTCGCTGCCTCTGAGTCCATGAAAGAGACGCAGAAAAAAACAGGTATTTCCAGCCAGGCTGGTGTGTACTCCCTTCTCCTCCACCCCTCTGCACGCTGGGGATAGCGGCCAGGCACAGAGCAGTGCAGTGCGTAGACTGGAGGGGTGGATCAGAGTTGGGTTGGCTCTGAGTTGCGTGGACCTGCCAGACAGTGGCTTCCTTCAGCTGCTCACGGTGCTTTCTGTGGTCGAGGCGGAGCTGTGGTCATGTCTGTAGGATGCTTTTGTGCCCGTTGTGCAGTGAGAGGGGAAAGGAGTGGGTTCACGGACACAGGCAGAACGCTTACCCCTGAGGAGGATGAATTAAGTGCTATTCCCACTTGCCTTCTGCAGTTGTGTTATTCTAAGTCTTCCCCAGAGCCTGTCAAATCCGCCTTGCCATTTGTTACATCTTTCCCCCACATTCAAAATAAGCAAAAGGAGCTTTTCTTTTCTTTTTTTTCTTTTTTTGCCCTTTTCCTGCTTCCATTTTCCCTCTGGTTTGTAACCTAGCAGTGCCCATTCACTTCTGAGATAAACATAACCAACCTAAGCTTTGGTTTGGGTTTTACTGACTCCCTGGTGCTGGACAAGCACACTCCACGTCCTCCTCTCCCAGAAGGTCATGGCACTTGGGTAAAGACAAGGGCTTCTCCAAGGTCCTTCCCCACTACTTCTGCACTGCTTCAAACATCTTTTGCCCCTGGTGTGTTTTTCTACAAAGCATGACTTCTTGGTTCACTTTCTGCTACCTCATCAGAAACCCCACCACGACCTGGGGTTGGCACAGGAGCCATAGAAACCCCTTGAGGACGTGCCCGGTGCTCTGCATGGAGCGGGTGTGGGTGAAACAAATCTCCCCCACCCCCAAAATGTAAAACTGTCCATTAATGTCACAGAGCTACAAGGGAAAAGTTCTCAGGATAATGAGCATTAATAATTTTCCTGGCTCCGCAAATGCATTTGAGTGGAGGTGTATGCGAATGACTAAAAAGCAAAATGCCTCCAGGGCTGTTTTTTATTGTGACTCTAATTAAACCCTTGCCAATTTGCACAGGGCTTTTTTCATATTCTCTTTAACAGCATATTAATATCAATTAGTTTCCACTTTCCAGCTGAAAAGGACAATGTCTATCACCTTCTCTTAGAGCTCATCATTTAGGAAAAATAAAAATTTCTTCTTTATTCTGCATTGTTTATGATCCCCTCGACGAGGCTGGGAAATCACATTTCTCTCCTACTAGGGTTTGTCCTTTGAAACTTGGCAAGGATTGAGGATTTTTTTTTCCCCTCCTCCTCCTTATGTTACCCAATTGGAGCCTGCAATTAATAATGTGGCTTTAAAATTTGCATTCCTCGGTTTGTTTTCTAGCAAACCTGAAGATTGTTACCACTACTGAGAAGACAGAGAGGGGTATGGAAGCAGTGGGGTGGAAAGCGTGCAGAGAAACCAAACAGGGGATCTAAAAGTGTCCCGCTGCTTTCATTTCCCTGCAGGGGTTTGCAAATCCTCTAACTGCTATTTCCAAGGAAAGAGCAGAGCCCGAAGCAGGGCTGAGGAGTTCACGTCAGAAATCAGGACTCGGTGCCTCTAACACAGGAAACCTGTGCTATTTCTCCACGGTGTTGTTTGAAAGCACAGCTCAAAGCAGAGGGCAGAAACCCGTCCCTGGGAGCCCTTCTGTGAACACACAAAACTAAAGCTGTGCTTTCAGAGGGGCTGAGAACGGGCAGCTCAGCACACTGCTTCTCTCCTGTCCTCTGCACTGCAACGTGGGGTCACACTGTCTGCCAAATTCCACCGGAGCACAAAAACCTGCACGGCACGAGTTCACAGGGACAGCCACAGGGCCGGGTTTTGTCCTCTAGAGTAACACAAAGCTCCGGGCAGGTTTCCATCCCCCCTAGCACCCCTCCTAACACAGCTCTCTGTCTGATTGCTGCCAGGCTACCCCGGCCTGTCGGCGGCCGCCCCGCTGCAGGTGGGCTCTCCCCCGGCCAAGGCTGGGGCAGCAGAAGGTAGGAGACGTGCAGCCGAGCCGGGTCCTGCCAGCAAATCCCTGCTCCCACTGCTTTCGTTTGTAGCTCTGCGTATCTTCTCTCCATGCAGCTCTCTCTTCCTCCCGCCTGGGAAAAGCTGGGGGTTCGTCTGTGCCCTACATGCAGCCAGTAATCTGGCGAGGCTGGATTGAGCCTCAGGGTTTAGTCGCATACATGAAAGATGAGGATGATAAGTGGTAGAAGAGATTGTTCTCAGCTTGCTGCTGGGGTGAACAGAGAGGATCATGGAAATCCTGTTGTCTCCTGAGACCGGAATAACTTTGTAAACAGATAGGCTTGTGTCGTTTATAGCAGAGATGCTTTCTTACATATTTCCTTGCTTTAGGACTCCCACGTGTCTGCCTACGGTGAGCTATGAAGCTCCTGGTGGGACCCCTGGGAGGCTGCTGGGGCTGAAGCGCCTCCTCCTCGGGGCTCCCACTGGCACACACGCTTTGGCAGCTGCTGGTGGTGCTCACTGCTCTTTTCCAGCTGAGATGCCTGTAGCTATCTCCCCCATAGACACCAGCATCCCTTCCAGTGCAGAATGTAACACCAGCTGGAGCTGGGCCAGGACACAACCCAGCATCTGCTAACAGTCAATGGGGGACAGAAAGCGCTGAAATTCAGGCTTGCTGGAACTATTTTGTTGGGCTTGTCTCTAACCTCAGAGAGAGAAAAACTGTATTTGAAATAGTAACGAGAGACAGGCCAAGACCACTTGCATCAATGCCAGGTGATGCTGTCAGTCTGTACTGAACAATGGGGACTTCTGAGTCTTGGCAGTGGTCTGCTTCTCTCCATGCTTCATGCAATGCAGTGACCACGTCAACACTCATCTGTCCAGCAGCTCCCCTTAGGAGTAGTTTCTACACTAGAAAACCAAGTTCCAGGAGACTTGGTCTTCTCGTACATGCCCCAGTGTATCCTCAGCCACACACAGCTCTAGCAACCCAGCCTAGAATAGAGCTTCCAGTGTCCTTTTCTCACCTTCTTTAACAAGCAAGTGCAAGATCTGTATTAAATCTGATGTTCTCTCTAACTGATGCCACCTTCAGCTGTTCAGAGCCCAACAAAAGTAGCAGCACCCGAACCCAAGCTGAAGCCACCAGATCCTCCCAAGAATATTCGAGGTAAGGTCTTACCCAAAGATGTTGCAGGACTGTTTTCTCCCTCATTGCCCATAGGCTGTGGACAACACACCCATGATCAAGTTGGCCAACATTGTGCAGTCCATTCTCCTACTCATAGTCGAGAGCAGCTCAGTTCTGCTCATTCCACCCCATGGAAGTCTTTCTGGAGGCTCTTTTGGGGCCGGCAGATGTGGGTAGGTGGGACAGATGAACCAGGAGACAGTTTCCCTGTCCATCATTTCTTGAGAGACCATTTGTCTTTTCCACACTTGGAGAACGGGGAAGATACACTGGGGGTCCCACGAGCACCAACTCAGCCAGGAGCAGCTGCTTCTCCTGGTGGATCAGCCACCACTGAGCCCAGCATGGCACGCATAGGGGACTCTGTATCTCCACCTCAGCACTCAGATATACTTTATCATCTTGTGTAGCAGCTCCAAAGAGCAAAGCAGGGCGCACAGCACACTCTGCAGGCAAGAGACATGGGAAGAAGTCAGGTAGGTGCTGGGATGGACATCGGGCTGGAGCAGCGTGGGTTCTGCAGGATTCTGTGCTTTATGCCACCTCTGTAGTTTTTGTGCTCTTAGCTGTGGTCCTAGCTGCTTTTTGAGGGTGGTGAGGGGGTGTTGGCGTGGCCATCTTCAAATCAGGAGCTATTAGACCTGTAGATCTTCAGCCTGGCCAAGCCAATCTTGTGTGTAAGCAGGGGACGCGTGGATGGCTCCTTCTGCCCAGCACTCAGCTGTGTGCATTGCAATACTGCCGTGCATGGAATTTTTCATGCATCAAACTTCGAGGAGGGGAGAAGAAGAGGAGAAATTTAGCAGCTACCAGCTGTCTGGTGCAGAAATAGCTTTCAGCGCTGCCAGCGCGGTGTTCCTGACTTGGCTCGTCATTGTTCTCATAGCAGAGATGCTCGAGGTAGTGTAGGATGCAAAGCGGTACGGAGCAGTGAGAAAAAGCCTGTCTCTGATTTTTCTTAAGCATCCTCAAAGACCTCAAAACTCATCCGGCTCCAACCAGACACCGGCCCAGTGGCTCCTATTGAAACATACAAAGGTAAGAGGAGGGAGTGCGGAGTCCAGGGCTCCCAGTCCTCACCAGAGCGATGTGGAGCAGCAGCCTCAGGCATGGAGAAGATGGGGAGGGTTTGCTCTGTGTAAGAGCTCTTATCTCAGGTGAAATACTGCCTGTGAACTGCAGCAGCAGCAGAATTGAAGTTCTTTGGATATCGATCAGACAGGTAGTGGTTGTTTCACAGAGGGTCTCAGCTCCTACTCAGGCAGCTGCGAACCATGGGGAAACCTCTGCCATGCTCCATCCTCCCTGATCTTCATTTCATTCACAAAAAATCTCTTCCTCCAGCCCTACATGCATGCTTGCTCATCCTTCCCTCCCATTTCTCTGCCATGCTGGAATGTTTAATGTGGGAGCCTGGACCCAAACCCCTGATCTGAACCCACCTCTGCCTCTCCAGCACTGGAGAAGCTCAGACCTGCCTGACACCATCCCTGCTCACGTTGTCCTCTGCCAGATGGCTGTGCCACGGGGCAGCCAGGGGTCCTCCCCTCCTCTTGTGATGTCCTTTTCAACTCCCAGAAAGATTCATTATCCTGAACATAGCACTACAGCACTGCAAGGTGTTCGCCATCCCACGTCGCAGTAATAAAAAGCAAACACAAAAAGCAAGTAATCAAATTCTGCCAGCTAGAAATCAAACCTAGGTGGTTGTTTCTCAACACACACCCACAGCTGAGAAAGGTCAGCCCTGCATGGTAGGGACAGGAGCAATGCTCTGCTCAGTGATGGCAGCTTTGTGCCATGCCAGGCAGCGCTGGGTCACCTCCCTTGGAAGAAGCCCACACAAGCTATGCATCCTAGCACATGCTTGTTTTAAGTCTTAACATGCTCAGCCAGGGCTGAGGTCACCATGCTTCACAACAGGCATTGCCTGGGGAAGTGCACAGGAGGCAGCCAGGCCTTACTTGCACATACAGCAGCTTCCACTCATCCACAGCCTCCCAGAGAAGGTGATGCCCTCTCTACCAGCCCAGCTCCTGCTTGTCACCACCAGGCAGGGCACAGCCTTCTCCCAGGGCTCTGCACACCCCTGCACAGCCCCATCCCTCTCCCAGACATCAAGCTGGGCTCTGCTGATTAACAAGGCAGCTCTTTAATTAACACCTGACAGCATTCCACAGCCCACTGGCTGCTCCTGTAATTATGTGTTTCCCCAAAGAGATGTACCCTGGGGCTGGCTCCTGCCTGCTCTTACCCCTGCAGGGACAGACCACCCAGTCCCACTCTGAGCAAAGACCTGCAACCCAACCCCCCTGCAGCAGTGAGGTACGGCCCCCATCGCACGCACTCAGCCCCACAAGCAGTGGCTGTTGCATTTTGCTGAAGCAGAAGGTTTCCTCGTGGCCCACCTCTCTCTCTCTCCTCCTCTCTACAGACTGTGAGTGCTATGGCCATTCCAACCGCTGCAGCTACATCGACTTCCTGAACGTGGTGACCTGTGTGAGCTGCAAGCACAACACGCGGGGCCAGCACTGCCAGCACTGCCGCCTGGGCTTCTATCGCAACAGCTCAGCAGAGCTGGACGACGAGAATGTATGCATAGGTGAGCACTCATGCTGCATCGGGAGCAGCATTGGGCCTGGGACCCTTGTGCTGTGAGATGGGCTTCGGTTCAGCCCATCCTGAGGGCAACGTGTCCACCGGGATGCTCTGAGAAGACAGCAGCTGTAAGGGTCTTGCAACCCACCAAGCAAAACCCAAATAATATCATTCCAGTTGGGTTCAGATGCACTGCTGCAGCAGGGGCTGCCCAGCTCGGGGTGAGGGGTGGTCTCAGGCAGCCACGCGCTCCCTCAGGGCCAGCCCATGGCACCTAGCCAGGCTTTTCCCAAGTCCCCAACCCTTCCACGGGGGTGTGAGCAGGTACAAAACCTGCGGGCAGGATGAGGACTCACGGCATTGTCTTCATGGCCAGAATGTAACTGCAACCAGATCGGCTCCCTGCACGACCGCTGCAACGAGACCGGCTACTGTGAATGCAAGGAAGGGGCCACGGGGCCCAAGTGCGATGACTGCCTGCCCAACTACTACTGGAGACAGGGCTGCTTCCGTGAGTAGCTGGCAGCACTGCGGGCAGCTGCCCCAGTCAGGGCAGAGGGAGGTGGGTCTGGACGTGGGGGAGCTCCAACCAGGAGGGGATCTCCCACGAAGGAAGGGGACTCCCACAAGGGGTGGCATTTTCAGTGAGGTGGAGAGCTCCAACAAGGAATATGTCTCCCACCCACCCTACGGTGCTCAAGGTGTGGGGTGGGGGGTCATGCTTCCCAAATCCAAAACAGATTTGAAGTCTGCAGCCCCAGCTCCGCTCCTCTGGCAATGGGACCGATCTCACCCTGTAAGGGTTTGACGGTGGAACCTCTCAAAGCCAAAGCAGAAAGCCAAAACCTTTCTGGCTTCTGCTGCGGCCGAGGGGCTTCACACCCCACAGCCCAACTCCCACAGCCATCCCTCCCTCCCTACAGCCAACGTCTGCGACGACGAGCTCCTGCTCTGCCAGAACGGCGGCACCTGCTACCAGAACCAGCGCTGCATCTGCCCCGTGGGCTTCAAGGGGGTCCTGTGCCAGCAGTCACGGTGCGAAGCCGACAAAAAGGACTGTGACGGTGCCTCCAGCACGCGAGCTGCCATCAGCACCATCCTCCTCGGCGTGCTGGGCCTGCAGCTGCGCGGCTGGGCCGATCTCTGAGGCCGGGACACGGAGCCCAGCCGAGGCACGGCACCGACGGACCGGGGAAGCGCGAGGTCACGGTGGCTCTCCCCACCAGCTCCTCCGCCTTCCCTCACGCTAGGACTTGCAC
Source organism: Odontophorus gujanensis (assembly GCA_013399175.1). Classification (NCBI taxonomy): domain Eukaryota; kingdom Metazoa; phylum Chordata; class Aves; order Galliformes; family Odontophoridae; genus Odontophorus; species Odontophorus gujanensis. Next base: position 37,452 of record VXAB01007705.1, read on the forward strand.
AACGCCTTTCGGCCACGTTCCGAGCAGCTGAAAAGCGAAGGCCGACTCCTGAGCACGGAACCACGCGGGGCGGCCGCAGAGCAGAGCTGGGGGCCGAGCAGCAGAGCAGGGACTGCAGCAGAGCCGCACAGACACACGGCCGTCCTTCCTTCCCCGCCCCGCACAGGGAGAGCCAGGGCCCTGGTGACATAGCGCCGCAATCCAAGGGAGAGATTTGATTATTTTTCTTAACGATTAATTGATTTCCTTTGGTATAGGCTGGGGTGTTGTTTTTCTTTCCTCCCTCTCCGTGCCCTGTTTCGAAAGAGCGTCTCATGGTAATATCAGAGCCCCAAAACGCCACAAGGAGGGGGAAGGGAGGGAGGGAAGAGGGGACTCTGGTCCATCCTGCTGCGCCCGGCCACTCACATACCGTTGCCTACAGCTCAAGCTGCTGCATTGATTTTGTATCTCATTGCCAGGTTTTGTTTTCTCACACTTACAGAGAACACGGGGGCCATTAGGCATAAGGTATGTAAGGAGTGCAGTGTCTTATCCACGCATTTCCGTATAGTGTACGGTTCAAATCCTCTTTTTTTTTTTTTGGTAGAGACTTATTTTTGTTCAGATTAAATGTTATAAAAGAGGGGCATTTCTCCAAAAAAGGGACATTTTGCCATGAGCGTTTGATTGTGGTGTATCCTCCTCCAGTAAAGCAACTATCAATTGCTGCTTGAGTGCCACATCTTGCTTTCAGCGTGCACAGTTAATTACAGGTAAAGACTTTTCTTTTTGATTCATAACGTCCTCTTGTGTTTCCTGAGTCACTAGCAAGGTGCACCACATGGTGAGGGAAAGGGGAGGGAGAGAGTTTCCTTCATCACTGAGAGCTGTTAATTATTTCTCCTAATTACTTTGCTGAACTTAGGTTGCACCACTCACTGTAGACAATGAACGATGTATTAAGCCCTGGACTCATGCTGAAATGCCATTTCCCAATGAGCCTGCAGCTGAAAAACGCTGGGCAGCCCAGGAGTGGATCTCCAGGGGATCTCAGCTGTCCAACCTCCCACATCATCCCACAGGGCTGTGGTCACACTGCACCTTTGCAGAAAAAGCCCTTTAGTTAAGCACCTTCAACCAGCTGCAGGCTGGGACTTCAGTGTAGAGTGTAGACAAGAAACAAGGGCATCATCATCACAAGAACTTTAATTGTGTCGGATCCAGAGCCTTCCCAAGCACAGAAATGTGGTGGCTGTTAAGGGCATCGCAGAGGTGAGGCACAGGATTCAGTTAAAGCACTGTAGAAGAAATGAGGGTTAAATTCACCCTGCTGAGATCTGATCCTCGGGGGAGTGGGCTGACACAGGCATTTCCTCTCCTTAATACAGCCATTTGCTGTCTGTTGCCACTGACACTTGCTCTTTCTTTATACTTTCTTACTAAGATATATTTCAAATCCTTATATGCTACTGTTCTTACAAGTAATAGCACAGAACGGACTGTAACAAGATCAAGGTCTCTAATGACATTTCTGGAAGGTGAAGCACACATTCTCCTTTCCCTGCACTAGTGTTTTTATCTAGCAAATGAGATTAAGCAATGGAAAATTTACTACTTCACAAAGCCGTATCCCAGACGAACTGCAGCCAGCAGATTCCCTGCAAAAGCACACTTATGAGATGCAAGTGGGAACGTGCCAAGCAACAGCAGCACTGAATTCCCATAGAAAATAACCACAGAAGAGCACAACAAAGCTCAGAACAGCCTGAGAAGATTACTGAGGGTGATATACCACTAAACTAAGCTTTTATGGGGGGCTGGGGAGTTTTCCTTGCTTGACTGACTGTTGTCTGGGGGAAGGGAGAGGAGGAGGCTTTGTTTTTGAGGTAAAACATCCCTGGCTTTCTCACTCAGTTCCAGAGATGGTACCACCTGCCCCTGAACGCTGTGCCTCTTTAACCAAAGCCTGAGGAGCTGCAGGTGGAAGTAGAAAGCTGCAGTGCTAATCCTCCTGTAGCTGTATCAAAGGAGGCCTGAGAAACATTGAAGGTGGTGGGTCCAATAGAGCTGAAAGAGTGAGCTCTGACTGCAGGCTGCACCGTAGGTCATGCCTTCGAGCTCCTACATGAACCTGTCCCACTCTGTGCAGCTCCAGGTGCTGCTTCACCCACCCAGCTGCACTGGAGAAAAATCACCTCTCACAAAACCTGGCATTTAAAGAGAATAATGCAAATTTACAGAGAGCTTCAGCACTGCAAACCCATTAACTGCAGACATCTGTCAGCACATCGGTGTTTACACCAACAGAATCAAGCGTTACTGAAATCACACAGAAAGAAACCATCACAGCAAGTACCTGCAGAGCTGGAAGTTCTTGTTAAGATAGAGATGTTTGTGCATTAATGGAGAAGTTGTGCAGTGGGCTGGGTGCCTCGCTAGTGGGAAGGTGAACTAACAGGCACTTCTCCTTCCAAGGAAAGCCACTTGTGCTCTTTGGAGAGGTTTTCACATCAGCAGCCAGCATTTGATTCCTTCAAAAAAGTTTTTGGATTATACTCCTGTCTGCAAAAAGGTGACCTCTTCAAAGAGTACAAGCAGAGCTTTTGGTTTTGTTTACCTCAAATTCTTCAAATTTAACTATTGAAAGCACTGAAACCCACGACAACAAAGGCTCCAGACAACAAAAGCTGCCTGGTGGGATGGAGGACAGCCCCAGCTGTAGCGAAGCCTACAGCAGTCTGGCCTCATGCACACCTACTGCCTGCAGGAACTTAGTGGGTATGCTGGTTCTCTACTGGTTTTGTGTAAAGATGGGGAAGCAGACGTCTCATCTCAGAGTGATTGGTGGGCCCGTGCCAGCCAGTGAGCAACCCATCAGTGGTAGGAAGTGCTAACAGCCCCACCACCATTTCAATTCCGTAACCCGCTTCCATGAAGGTCCCAAATAACACAGAAGGGAGGAGCTGAGCGCTGCTGGCAGAAATAAGAGCAGATCTGGGATCTGAAGGGATGCCCACCGCCGTCTCCCAGCAGAGATTCGGGGCGTTTGGCCACTGTCACACAGAAACCAGCTGGAAATTGCACACTGATTTCAGATGCAGAGAAGAGCTTCAGACCATCCTAAGGGCTCCCTTTATCATTTTGATTCTCTAGGTGTCATAACAAGTTTCACTGCAGGGCGAGACGTGCGAGGAAAGCCTAAGATAGCCCGTTTTTACCACACTGCTGCTTTCTCCTGGCCTGCAACACGACAGAGCCCAGGAGCTCCACTCCACCCTACTCTCAGGGAATTAAAGAGATGGGAAACTCTCTTTGTGGCCAAGGAGCATTTGCTTGGTATAACAGTGAAAGGACAAAAGGGGACAGCATAGGCTGCCAGGCTATACGACAAAGTTTTCTGCTTTTTCATAGTATTGAACACACTCCACCTGCCTTCGCTTTCATTTCTACCCCTATTTGCCTGGGAGCTGGAGGCAAACGAGTCAAGGCCGCAGCAGGCAGGTACACACAGCTAGAAGGTCTCACGTATCAGCAGCGTTCAATGTGCAGGACTGCTTAGCTCACATTTATTCGTATTAAAGAATAACGCATTTGGCTCGTTCCCAAGCATCTTCAAGACAAGAAAGGAGACCTAATATACGGCTTGGGAATGGACTCGTTGTGGCAAGAGACTGTATTATATTGTTAACATTATAAATTCCATTTACAATACAGCAGCCATTTCATCCATCATTTATTCATGCAGCCTAGAGAGAACGCCTTGCATTTTTAGGACCGCCGTTCTGCTTACTCCTGGTGTTGTCACAGTCCGTAGCTGTGAATACCCACCTCCAGCTGTTGGCTGCTTTGGTCTCTCCATTCTATAGGAAAAAAGAAAACCACAACACCTCAGCACCCTTCAGTAACTGCAAAAATAATGAAGCCTCAACTCCGCAGTCGTTGGGTTCCCATGCTATGTTTTAGATCTCACCTGAAGATGACAATGTTTACCCTCATTCAGAGTTTGGAAACTGCAGTGCTTCCTGGGCACAGCTCAGCCTCCCAACTCGTGTGCCTTCACTTGCTGGACCTGGCTGCTAATTACTGACTGCACACAGCTCATCTGTGAGCCAGGACTGTAAACTCATCAGTGCTACCAGCACTGAAACATAGACAAGAGACTGGGAAGAGAGGCTGATGTTTTTGGGCCTTGCTTTGGCCTCCCCCTCAGCACTGCACTGCTCCCATGACTACCGCCCACATCACAGATATCACCTGCTCTCAGCATTACTCAGCCATGTTTGCCACTGCCACCACAATGAGAAGCATAAAGCCCCCCCAGCTATTTTCTCCAGAGCAGGATAATGCTCCTGCAAACTGCCTGCAGGATGGCAGATACCTGCATGCTATCCCATAAGCACTCAACTGCATGTGCAGTGATGCACAAGTGAGGAGAAGAATTAAACAGAACTGGGCTGGATATCATCAGTACAGTTTGGAGTAATGGCAGAGTTGCACTCCACACCTCTACAGGGAAGACAGCTGTATGTACAACCCAAGGATTAATGAGACAATTAAAAAAAAGCCCAATGCTCACACAAGGGATTTTCCCTTCTTAATGGTGTCAAGGACTGATAGCATCAAAAGAGGAACTTTTTTTGCACTGAGAATTAAGCTGCCAACCACACAAGCATATTTTATTCCAGATATCCCTTAATGGCACAGACTGACAATGGCAGGAAAAGCTACTGCTGAAAGATCAACAGCTCAGGGGGTTGGACTCAATCTCCTGAGGTCCCATCCATCACCTGCAATTCTGTCAACTTATATGAGGCCAAAATAAAGCTAGTTTTAAGTAAGAACAATGTCTGAGCCACTGACCATACCTCAAAGACAATTGATGGGAAAAAAAATCATAAAATCACATGACTTATACGTGCACATAATACAAGCAAAATGCAACATTAGAACAAAACTCCAGCATGAAATCAGTACAGTTCCAGAAAACACATTCTGAAACACGGATTGCTTAGGCAGAAAGAAAATAAGATGAAAAGGCCTAAGAGGAAATTCCCTCAACAAACTTCTATTTAACAGCCTGTTGCTGGCTTTGTTTCATTTACAGAAAGACACTCTATGGCTTCCACAGCTATAGGGTCTGGTAGAACAGTAGCCTTTGTAATGTGTGAAAAAAACACAGCCCTAGCAAGAAGAGTCAAAAGGTTTAAAAGAAAAAGGTATTTCTAAATGTTCCTATTGGCACACTGGGAGAAGGCATCCCTGTGTGTTATCTGTAAGGTGGGAGCAACAGAACTGCCCAGTTCACAGCAGCAGAATAAGCAGCCTTCACTCTCACACAAAGCGTGCAACAGCAGGTTTAGAAGTGCACATACTGCTGAGAAGAAAAGGTCAGGGTTCACTGAAACAATTAAGATTGCAACACAGCGAATAACTAAAGCTGAACACCGTGCATACTCTGCTTTCGTTCCCCAGGCATCTCCAAGGTCAGAATCCCCCGATATCTTAAATGCTCTGCACTACACAGCACAACCAACGGGACAGGCACAGTGACTAACAGCCTCCCAACACACCTACAGTGCAGTCGTTGCTAGTAAAGCACGTTTGTTCTGAGCCTGGATACACCAAGTGTGCAGGCTACACCAGCATCAGTTCCCATCCCAACTGCTACGTGAGTTTTTGCTCTGTAAGCCACTTGTGTATCAGTGAACCACATCACAGACACCTCCTTGGCAGGGAGTTAAACAGACAAAGGTAGCACTAATCATCACAATGAATGTGTCTGGTCAGAAACAGAAATAAGACTGTGGTTAAGCTGGCCAGAGAAACCCAGCAGCTCATTTGCTCAGGGAAAGCCACTGGCATTACAGAACCAAAAGCACCCCCACATATTGGTTAAGAGTGTTTTTCAGTACTCCACCCTACCAGAACCTGCCCCCAATTACCTGACACTGCTTCTATTTCAGGTGCAAGACAGACTTACCAGAGCTCACTCACAAAGATAACACTGCTGGTTTCTTAGACCTTAGATCCTCAGGGCACAGCAGTCATAGTACAAACAGCCCTTCTCAAGTCAGAGTTAGAAAGTGACAGCAGGAAACCAACTTCGTAACACACTGAATTTGAACACAAGCACCTGGAGATAGCAACCTGGCTTGCCAGCAATACCCCTAACTTGTCTTACTGTAGCAAGGTGCCACACTCTCAGCAGAAAAATGCAAAACAGCACACACAGGAAATGTTACTGCCCACTTGCTTAAGACAGATGCATTGTTATCCAGAAGAAAAATTAATACTTCATTCTTAAGAGAAATAATTTCACTTTTATTGTGAAATGTTAATCATGAAAGGATGGCTTTCTTAAAAATAGGTGTTTTTTTCCCAGCACCTCATTTTACTGGTTACTTCTTCTTCATCAACACAGTGAAAAGAATCCAGTAATAACACTCAGAAAGAACTGCTTCTCCTTTTTACCTCTAGATCTCCAAGAGCTATATACAAAGAAACATAAGTGTCATCATCAATAACTGTTAACTAGATCTTTGACTCAGATTCCAGAGTCCTGTTGATTATTCATCACAAGGACTCACTGGGTTCAAACAGACCTCCCAGGCTTTAATCTGCAGTTTGCACTGACACTGCAAGAGGAAAAGGATTCCAGCTGACGAAGCAGCAGCAAGAGCAAAACTCAAGGTACATTTGTATAAATGAAAGCTCTTCTGTTCCAATAAAAACAGGCCATAAAATACACAAAATAAGTAGAATTCTCTTCATTCAACCAACGTACATCTGCCTCCAGCCTTCCCTGAGGCACCAGTGGAGCACGAGGAGGACTCACTGTTACCACGTTACAACACTCACGTTCTGCTATTAAATAAATAAGACTTACTGGTACAAAAGGAGATCAGTCTGGCTGGTTTTTTCCTTTTTTTTTTTTTTTTTTTTGGAAAGATTAGGTCTGCATTGTTTTGGTTTTTGTTTGTTTTATACTTTGCTCTTGTTCTTAATTTAAAAAAAAAAATCACATTGCTAAGAAATCTGCATTTGCACAAGGAAATGAGAAGTTATATTTGCCTAATTAAATCTTAAAATAATTTTGCGTACTGTACAAATATACAACATTTACAACCTTAGCTTCCTAGATGACAAAACTCTCTGCAATTCCAAGTAATGCAACCCTCCAACTTCTCTCTTCAAAAGCTCTTAACTGCCAGATACACGGTCCCTTTTGTAACTGGAGACATTTAAAAGGATGGATCTATTGACAGTAGTAGTATCACTATGAGGGAGTTCCAGATGTATTGAATATTTTAAAATACATTCTTTACTAGATAGAAACTTGGGAATAGATTTTCAGTAATGAGCCAACACTGAAGATTCTGAAGTCAGTGAGATGTCCTTCTTCGCTTGGCACTGTTTGAGTCTGTGCTTTCTGATGATGATTCTGATGTTCTCCTCATTACAGTACGTGGGTCTTTGCTCCACTTACTGCTATTACAATTACCTCTTTCACTAATGGCTTTTGAATGGTGTTCTGGTAATGAAGCTCTCTTGTCACCCTCTAGCTTGGCTGTGGAAGGCATGTCACTCTGTCCCTTTGTTTGCTGATGCTCCTTAGAAGGTTCAGTTCTGGAAATCCGATCCCTGGCAGTTGAGGACACATCCAGACACCTCTGCAGTGTTGATTCTCGACTGCCCTGGGCTGACTGGCTGCTGTCTTTTGAGGCCTGCTCCCTCCCTTTAGTTTCAGTCCTACTGGCCTTACTTGCCAGCCTTGGGTCCCGTGGTCTCTCTCTATCAGCAGGGAGTGCTGCAGCCTCCACTGGTGCAGAGGCAGCATCTCTCCTGGAGTCTGCCTGTGGCTGCTGGGATATTCTGCTTCCTTGTGGCGCTGCATGGCCAGGACCAGCAGCAAGCTCCCGTGGTCTGCTGGCCTCCCTTGGATTTGCAGGCTCATCCATATTCCTACTAGAAGAAGAAGCCTCTGCCAGAGGAGCCTTTGCTGTCCCTGCTTTGGTGGGCAGCTGGCATGGGGGATTCTGTGGTGCTGGTTTGAGCTTCAGAATCTTAAGCGCATCTTTCTTGTAGCTGCTGTCTGATGTCTTTATAATTGCACCTCTTCTCTGAGCATCTTGAATCAACTTGTTCCAGTCTTTATTCTCCTTTACAGTAAAGAAGAAAAAAAGCCCCACCCACACCAAACAAAAACGTTTATCAGAAGGAAAATAACACATGGACAGAGGTCTTGTGGATACAAAGCCCCCTTAATCAAGGTACCTGACAACTGTAATGGAAACCACATAATGTCCATTCTAGAACAGAAGGATCTAAACTGGCAAAACAGCAGTAGGCACTCTGGCTGCTCTAACACAGGGAAGGTTACTTCCAGCAATCTGTGAATTAGTGACAATTTCTGCATCCATGAAGGCCCAGAGTACTTCCAGTGTGAAATGCGGGTCTAATGCCCCCTAGTGATGTAGCTAACACCCCTTGCTTTGGAAACAGAATAAAACCCAAGAACAGTATAACATTAAGCCTATTCAAGAGTACTTCCTGAACATTTCATAGCACCTTTATAATTCCTCAGATATGTGTATCTGTTTCAAAAAAAGCAATCAGATAGCATCCTCAGAAACCACATGACTATACAGAGATGCATCAAAAACAATCTGAATGTCAGGGAATGTTTGAGGGCGTTCTGAAGCTTTTAATCATTTTCCTTGCCCTAGTATTCTATGACAACTACAATAGGTGGAAGAACAGTAAGGATTAAGAAAGAATGATGGCAAAGGTACTTTCCATCTTGCCTATCTTTGAAGCCCCCATTCTTCAACTGTAAAGGACTGTGTTATAATTTAGTTATGGAAAATACTGACTTGACCTAAAAGGGTAGATTACAGACAATCATCTGATTAACACTGTACCTACCATGAGTGTTTTCAGGTTTCCAAGTATGAAGAGGCTGAATCTGGCTCGGGTAATCGTAACATTCAAACGCTGAAGACTTGCCAGAAACCTAGGAGATATGACAAAATGAAGCTTCCGAACTACTTGGAAGACTTAAAAGTGGCAAGAAAAGGATCAGTAAAAGAGAAATGAAGACAACAGAAGCAGCCCGTGACCCATTCCCAGATGCCACTGCAGCAGCCCAGCTTTACATGAAGGGCTTCACATGAATTGCATTTTCCTTCTTTCTCCATTGATGCCTTGCAGGGAATTCCAGTCCTTTCCAGCTCTTACCATCGATGTTTCCTTTCTTAGTGCAAATCCCCTCTTAATGCCAACTACTGCTTCCTTAAACGTTCCTCCAAGTACAGAAGTCATCAACCTCGCTTCACCTATCAAGACTTTAAGCTTCTTTTTGACTTGAACCGAAATAGATTAATAATATTTGGCATGATCAATGGAAAAAATTTCTACTGAAACACTGCATGTTGGACTTCAATGTTTTATTTTACAGCTGAACTGCACTGGTAGAATATGAACTGAATATGCACTGGCAGACTTGCTACATCATGTGTCAAGATCTGAAAAGCACGTTCCTTGCAAAAGAAAATATTCATGTTGCAAGCATGAGATTACCTAGCCTGTTTTTGTGGGATCACAAATCAAGTAGCTGAAACCTACAAATAAAAATGTTAAGTGTACTCCTAACTACTGATCTCTGTTAGGGCTTCTTTACATTCATTCCCAACAAATCTTCACAGGGAAGAAAAAACCCACCACACAGTTATGAAACAAATATCTCTTCTCTAATAAAAAAGTTCCCAAAACACACATTTTATTCTGTACTAACAAAGTTTGCAATTCAAAAACAAAGACAAGTTTCTGTAGAACTTAATTTGAATAGATCCAACATCTGTGGACACTGCTGAACAGCAAGGCCACAATACCTGCAGTAAAGACTGCAAAAGCCACAGAACTGCACCAGAGAATTTGGTCACTGCATGAAAAAGGACAGAGGCAAGAACAAGCATGGGAGCAGATCCAACAGCAATGATGATACAAAGCAACAGGTCTTGCAGAAGCAAAAATAAAGGGGTCTCAAAAGAACTTCATATTCATACCATTTAAAATTGAAAGATGACAAGAGGTTTGTCTAAGGAAAGGAAAAGTCCTTCAACTGTCATTTCCTGCAAGAGTTTTCTCCTCCTTTTGCAAGGCACTTTCAGAGCAAATTTAATGCTGGACTAGCAACCTTGGAGACCAAAATCCTTTGCTCAGCTAAGAGATCAGCAGTAATGGTGATGGCAAACTTTCCCATCACATCTTGCCAATGACACTTGACTTTGTAACAGAGACATCCAAGTCCTCAGTACATACAGCTTTAAAGGCAGACTATTGCCAAAGTTTTATTATGTAAATCTCCAGCACAGTAAGTTGCAAAGTTTTGTTCTGAAAGAACAGATAGAGGTTACATCCCAGGCCAGTAAAAAGTACTGGCAGGTTTTCGCTGCCTTCAGTTCCCAAACTCAATCAACTAGATTAAGACATCTTCAAAAAGCATCACTGTTTACTATACAATATGGGTCTTTTATCATTTGCAAAGCACCACAGGTCAGCACAATTAAAAACCCTTAATCTAGCAATTACGAAATTAGTACCAGAAGAGCATAAACAGCTTTGTGAAACCTGGTGTGGAAACAAAGATTTCAGCTTGTGAACAGCCTTGCCATAGATTAAATTAAAAGCTAATGAACTAGAAGAAGGCACATTTCTACTGCCATTTCTAAACTGAAGCAATCAGTAAGTTACAGAGAATATTATTAAAATAAATTAACAACTGTGTAGCAGTCTGGAGGGATAAACAGGACACCTGGTATCCAGTCCCTTCTGTCTCAGACTGGGAAGCACCTACATACACTATCAAATTTGCCATCTTAATTCAAGACTTTCTGCATACCTCAACTCAGGCACGTTGCTCTAGAAATCAAAGATACTGCTGCTCTGCGTGGCATTCCCAAACTACTTAACAAGTCAGCAGTACTCTTACAGACAGAATGCTGTATTAATAATATAACGATGGTCAGAAAAACAGTATTAAATCATAATACAGAGTAAAAGCTAAAAGGAAAGTGTTGCAGTACTAAGGAGCCTCCCATACCTAACAGTGACAGACTAAAGCAGTGCATTCATCAGCATATAATGCAGAATATAGTGTTTTCCTCACTCCTTTTGTCTGGGGATGTCAAACCACTAATTCATGCATCACACTGATTTTTCATCTGCTAGCTGTGATGACAGTCTCTAATAACTTTTCCACTGGTAATGTTCAAAACAAAGGCAATATCTAGAGTGTTACTGGCAATGAGACTTGCAAATCACCAGAGATGGACGTACCCAATTGACCCTTTAGAGCTGTTTGCCCGGACACATGTCACTATGATGCAATCCTTCTCTCGTCCCTGGAACGCATCCACTGTGTCCACTTCTCCTGGGCTGTTGAAAATATTATCAAGCCAGTAAATTGTTAGTTGGATTTTTAAGCAATACACTGATGCAAATGGCCTAAACAATCAGCTGTCAGAACTATCCAAACTAAGTTTCTGAACTTGAGAAGACTTAGTGTCTGAATGTAAAGCAAAGTTTCCTTTTTTGCGGCCAGGATCACTGCTAAAAAGCTGCTGAGTTCCACATCACTTAGTTAGATTTTCTTTGAAGTTTGCTACACACAAAACAGCAGTATAATCAAAGCACACAGGCAAGCAATAACTAAGAAATGGTACCAAGAGACCCCGTTTGTTTTAAGAGAAAAGGTCGGTAATGCCCTTTTTTAGAAGCATGACAGAGTACAGATTTTGGCAGTACACACAGAAATTTTGAAGTTTTTACTGTGGTTTTAAAAGGATTATCAAGGGATTAATATACAAAAGCCATTTCCCCTTTGAAGCATCATGGTTTATATTTACCTGTTATTCTTAAACGCCCTGTCTAGCTCCTCTTGAATTTTCTTTTTCTGTGCACTGTAAGGTGTAATGATTCCAATGCGACGAAGACCAAGATCCTTCCTTTTTTCTTTAATTGTTCTAATTATTTCTAACACCAGTTTCACTTCTTGGGGATTACTAAAAGAGCTGAACAAGAAATGAAAGAAACATTACAAAAATACATTTGACAGTTTCCGAATTCAACAATTCAGAGCAATTGGATGTGGAACTGAGATTCAAAGACTCCCCTTGGAACTTTTGGAGCTTCCTTCACATAGACACTCAAAGACCTTTACAAGCAGGCCCTGACAAGGTACTAACAATGAGTAATGTTAACCATGAAAGGCTACACTTCATGTTCCCTTAAAATTATATAGTTTAGCTTTCCTTGCTGAATATACAAAAGGGAGGATCAAGACTGCCATCTTCTGGTCTTACCTCAGCATGCATATATGAAGAAAAAGTAACTGATTAAAAATATAATACAGAAGAAACTCAAGCCACCTCTTGAATTAGCACAGACTAAGGATTTACGGGCATCTAGCAGATAGTCACAACAGGATTAAAACTATTTTCAGATAAATACATTTAAAAAAAAAAGCAAAACACCATCACAAATCATCTTAACTCCTGCTTCCAGCAAAATTTTTCCCATAAATCAAAACAAGTTGAAAATGCAGCTCTGTCTACTTGATGCATACCAGAAACAACAAGGGAAAGAACACAACTCTTAAGCACGTAACTCATTCTCAGCATATGTAGAATTTGGTAGTGTAGATTTCAGGACTTACTCTTTGTCACGCTCCTCACGACCGTCTCCTACATCAAAAACAAGATAGGGCTGGAATGGCCACTCTGAAGAACATCTGTTCTCTTCTGTTGCTCTGTAAATAAGTTTTATCACTAGGTAACCATAAGAAACTGATGCACCATTTATTTCCACCATCACTTTCTCCCATTAAGCCTCTCCCCCCACAACCTCCAGAACTTTTAGAATAAAAAGTCTTGATATGAAATTTGAAATCCCCACCGCTCAGAATTGGGACAGACAGCTACTCACTTGTCAGTCTTTAGAGTTCTGCCATAAACATAACTGGATGGGAAAAGGCAGATGTCTGGGTGCATTCGGTACTGCACCGTCAGCTGAACAACGGGCAGACGCCGGAAAAGATTTTTCTGCACTTGCTCTTCCAGGTGTCCCTGCAGGCGTGCCATTAAGGACTGACCATAGCCATATTCCTGAGCTTTCTGTCAGAAGGAAACATGAGTGATTTCTGGGAAATTAGGTCTTAATTTAAAGATAGAAATTTGCTTCTTAAACTTGAAATTACAATTACTTGCACTTCATTTTTCCATTTGCATTTGTCCTTTCTGAAATTTTAAGCACAGTAATAATGAAAACTAAGGTCTCCCAAGTGGGATCTCTAAATAAGAGAGTTCAAAAACAAAAGCGTGCTCGTAGAATAGGCAGTATGCTTTTCCTCTTCTCTTTGTCTTATGTTTAAAGTACTTCACTATTAGACACAAAATAAAGAGTTCCCATATTGATAGGGTAAGAAGGTCCTCACACAAATGGGTAGTCTTCACCCTAATCCTTTGTTCCTTAAGGAATGTGACACTGGATGATGCTCACATGATGACATAACAGAGCCTGTAGCAAGGCAGAGCTGATCACAAATAAAGTGCCAGGTTGTATGAAAATCTGTGATTCTTACTGGTGCAAGAAATTAGTTGCAATTCTACAGAAGTCAAGCTCACATCTACACCAGCTTTACTAAGACATCTGAAGGCAGTATCAATACAGGCTCCACATAACAGTCTAAACAGGAATTGCCTGGCAGTTTGCAATGCCATACCCTGACACTGTGGTCTGACTTTGAAGTGTTTGTTTCTAAGTTTTTTTACACGGTTCTTACACTATACCCACTAGAAAGTATAAAAAATATGGTTTAAACACTTACTATTGATTTTATAGTGGGAGGAAGCTGTCTGGGATCTCCAACAAGGACAAGTTTATTACAGCGATGAATCAGTGGAATCAGTGTTTCAACTTCACAGGACTGCCCTGCCTTTTGTATTTGTAAATAGGACAGAAAAGCAGAAGTTGTAAGCAAAGGAGTGGATGTATGAAAAGTGCTCTGTAATACAGTCAGAATTAACACAAAAACACTAAGGCTTAAAAAAAAAAAAAAAAGATTTTTCTCTAGTAAAAACTAAACCAGATATTTTATGATTAAACATGCAGAGCTTTCCAAACACAAACATAACCCAGTCACATTATAGCAAGAATCACACCAGAGCCACGACTTTTAACTAAAAGATGTGTGATGCTTTAGTGACAGACAAGTCAGCAAAAAAAGCAATTAGTACTTATTCTTTCTGTACTCACCTTTTCTTCCCATTGTTCTGTGTGGCAGAACAGGCTGGTTATCAGTTAAAATGTGGGAATGAGATAGTCAAACCCACATCATAGTACATCAGCAATCAGCCACACATAGCCTAAGCAGAGAACAAGGAAGACTTCACATGTGGAACAAGATGCAACTCTAAACAGCTTTACTGACCTCATCCACAATGACACAGCTGAAAGGATCGAGTCCTTGCCGCCAAAAAGCAGACTCCAGCAGACCTCCTCCACTTGTGCTCAGTGTACAGCAGATTATATCAGCCTCCAAGATGATATCCGTCTGTACCTTCTGAGAGTGTCCCCGAACCTTCAAGTACAGTAGAACACCATGTATTCTCTTCTCTTTTGGCTTTCCTGGACTAACTTCAAGCAATTTTTAGCTGTCTGGACAACTCTAACTGCCAAACCAATCACGATAACAGATCATCCCAATGACAAAAGACACAAAGTTGACTCAACTAAGCAGTACTTTAAATCACAGATCAATCCTACTGAACTACCAAAACCTTTGCCTCTAACGCAATCTAACTATGTTTGCTATCAGGTATGAAAGTGAAGGTTGGCACTCTCCTTTCACGTGCAAAAAATCACCCCTGCCTGTTGCTTTCCTTCAAAACATTCAAACATACCTAAACTCCAGTAGGACTGCAAGAGGCATGAAAGTGGTGATGAATATAGGTCAAATTAAATCAATGTTGTGAGCTCATTTCTATCTTCCTCACCAAATATGTTACATTTCCTTTTAAATCCACTCTCTAAGACAGAATTTTCTAATCAATTTTTTCAACACACAGCCAAAGGTACACACATACTTCACATCTGGCTATCCATAACTTAAAGCAGCTCGTCTTTTACCTCTTTACTTACTTATAAGTAATACCAGCTACATCAAATCCAAGTCTTCACCACAATTAAAGGACACCGAGTATCCAAATACATTATCAGAGGTTCATTAAAGAGACCTGAAGATAAATTCCTACCTCTTTCAGTTGAGAAGCAAGTTGCTGCCTCTCCTTTGAAAGTCTGCCAATTTCATCATCTAGCATTTGACTCTTTATGAGGAAAAAGAAAAAAAGAAAGAATCCACATAAATATCAGGAATAATTAACAGCACAAGTTCTACTTATCTTTCTTCCTCCCATACTATAGTTCATTTACCATTTAGACTGGTCCAGATTGCCTCTAAATATCAAATGTGTCTGGAGAATTTGATCAGTTTTTCAGAAAATTGTCAACATTCACACTTCACAACACATGACATTGCATTCTCACAGTTCTGTGCAACTAGAAAAATGTTTTACCCTCAGAAATCTGTAACTTAAAAAGAAATGCCAATTTTTTTAGGCAAGAAGATGGAAAATTTCCAAGCACATAACATTTAAAATCCCAGATTTTAAGTCATCTTACTACTTCCAGTTAAAATAAAGCTTTGAAGCACACAATGAAATTAAGTAATTAAATATAGTTGCACTGAGAACTAAAGGATGGATGAACCAAATGAAGGCAACCAGGCATTAGAGCAACAGGTTACATTACCAAGCAGCTGAAAACATCAGTCTAAGCAGACATACAGAAAAAATCCCTGAAGCAATATTCCTCATTTCTTACTCCAAATGCCTGGAGTTTTTCATTCTTTGGATATAGTTATGAATAATTAAAAAAACCAAAACCACCCAACAAATAAAATGCCATCAATTTATTACCTCCCTCTTTTCACATCTGTGCATAGCACGCTGACGAGAGAGCATGTCCAGCTTCTGATCCAGAGCTGCTTTCTTCTTCTGAATATCCTGGTCACGATCAGCTGGTTTTCGTTCTATGATAAATTGAAGGAAAATATGCAGGGGCAACAGATCAAATGGTTACAATAACAGCATTACATCATTAAGAATGACCAGAAAGCCATTTTTTGTTGCAGTTTCCTTTTTCCTATGAAGGTCTTTTACCTTGGACAGTAAAATGATGATACACTTTTCTTGTTTCCAACTGTAGCTCTCAAATGCTGCACAGTAACACTGTTTAAAACGCAGGGCTTTCACATGCATTTGTTATTATTTTTTAAAACATACAAGACATGGCATTGCTTAATTTCTGAAGGTTTTACTTAGACTTTAGGCTATACATACACTGAATGTTATGTAGCACTCTGGCACAATGTATGTCGTTGCAGAAAAAACTTTCACCTGATCTCCTCTCTTAAAGGACATATAGTCTCAGGTGTACATCATCATCCAGCTCTTAAACAAAACTTCAAGAAAAGTCCAGTTTGGACTCTACTTACTCATTCTATGTTCAACTTGCTTATCCAGGCTAAAAGCCCGGACTTCACTGTTGATTGATCTTTCAGCACCCAGTCGCACTAACTTGATATCACCGCAGTTTCCTGTTTATAAAATCAGAGCCAGAATACTTTTAGATTGCTTTAATAATCTTTGAGATGATTAGTTTAGTTTGACTTTTTTTTAAATTTTTTTTCCTCTCAACGTTAACAACAGCAGTACAGGTAATACTGAATACAAATTTTTAAGAAGTACTTAAGAGTGTTATTATCAAATCACCACCTAAGAGGAAAGGGTAAGTGTCTACATAAAGTGCTATTTACTAAAAAATATATTTTTAAAAAAAAACACATTAATGATGCTATGAGGATGCAGCATCAGTCATGTTCTGCAAAAGAAAACAGCTGCACAGAGCAACACGAATATTACATCTCACCTGAAGGAGAAATTATAAAAACTGATTTTGTCTATTTAACATAGAAACTGTTTGTCCGTTTGTTAAACTAAACCTTACCCAAAGGTTCCTGTCTGTTATGGCATTTTTCCTTAAATGCAATGATGATCTTTTTCATGAGTTCATCAACTGCAGCATTGGAAGGTGCACAAACTAGAAAACGGTTTTGCTTGATCCTGGCATTTTTTTTACTTGTTTTCTCATTCCTAGTGTTCTGTAGATTAATAAACCAAGACAGGTTCTTTAGATTGTTTTAACTTGTATTTCAAAAGTCAGACTGCACATTCAACTTAATCAGCATGCAGAGCATAGGAACTACTGTTGCTCAGTGTCTTTTAAGGTAGGCCTTACATCAAGTACAGCAGACAATTCGAACACACACTAATTGCACAAACTCCCTTCAACAATTATCTACTTGATGCTAACACAAAAACCATTAAATTGGACACATCAAACTTAAATACCTTTATATTTTGAAGTATTAATTTCATTCAGCAAATTTTTATGTATTTTATTTTTAATTTTCTAAGTTCTGTAAACCAAGTCTTTTCCAAAACATCCAAAAAGTATCACTGCCACCATTACATCCTATTCTGTTCTGGTTTAATTAATTCAGCTTAATGAATTACATCCCTAGTCACTATCATTGCCACTCTTCCATTTAGCTTAAGCTACTACTGACTTCCACTGGGAAACCAAACACCCACACAAGACGGCTGCATCATCTTCACATACCTCTCTCAAAACACGAGCCAGAAGTCCAACTATGGTTTTGGACTTCCCAGTTCCAGGTGGTCCATGGATGAGACAGATTTTGGCAAGTCCTGGATGTTGTTTTACCATGGCATAAGCTGTTTCAATGGCTCTATTTTGATCTTCATTGTATTCATTCATACAAAACGCCTGAAAGAACCGACAGGAAAATACTGACTTAATGCTGATTAAGCATTATATAATCCCAGAACATTCCCATCCCCCTAGCTAAGGCTCACAAAATCAAAGTGCATGGAAGCTTTTGATACTAGGTTTGCTCTAGATGCATACCCAATCCCAGCTGTAATGACGCTTCCTCCATAAAATTGTGTTACCTTTCCCACACTACACTTCATTTCCTGAACAGATCACTCCAACAAAGAAATAAAGGTGTTCTGTTGCACCTGAACAAACTCAGCCTTGTCTCTATTCACCCAATCAACCAACTCTGAAAAGCAGAGTGACCCAGTGCTTTTGAAATCTTTCTTTTTGCCCTTGGTCTTCTCCAAAATCAGCATGCAGAATCGGTATTGCAAAATTCACAAGATCCAATTGCCCACTTGCCATTCCTATTACTTCTCCTAGGTGTTAGGACTCACAGCAGTCTCTGAAGCTACAGGCAAATCTCTTGGACAGAAATCACTGTAACTTGGGTTTATGATGGGTTTAGCCAGGGGACTCCTGCTCAGAAGTAGTAGACCTTTGAATGTTCGTTGTGTGGGCACTAAGGAGCCAATCACCACACACTTCACTTGATTATTTATGAAGAATGACAAATTTCCTCGAGTTTGTACAGAAAGATGACAGACAGTATACTGCTCCTTTTGTCCTAGGAAAAGAGAAGGGAGGAGAGACAACAATAAAAATTGTTAATTCAAAGAATATTCAAAATGTTTACTGAAAAATATTCAAGCAAGACAAATAATTCTTACAAATAGAAGTTTAGTGCTGCTCAATGACATTTGGTAAACCGTGTACTTCACAGCTCAAGTTACAGAAGATTGTGAAGATCTTATGCAGTGATGTCACAGAAATTCATGACACCTCTCACCTAACAACAACACACTCCTAAAGATGCACAGCACTTAGTTATTAGTTTCTTACACAAAGTAACAATATCTGTATTAAGTCTGTAGAAAACACAAGAAAAGCCAGCAAGTCTGTATATTCAGTTACTGGCTTACTTACAAAGCTTCCAGCACACTGGAAGCATGCTGACACGCTGCACTAAAACAAAACTCCCTCTGAGGTAACCTCTATATCACAATTCTCATCAACCAGCAATAAAGAAGCATCTCATGGCACCATTTTCATTTCTCTCCCGATTGCTTACTAGTTAAGCAGCCAGATGCACGAGAAAATCGCCTCACGAGACCAACGTGATTCACTAGATGGTCCTCCACCTCACTGTCTTCCCCAAAGGCATCACTTTTCTTTTGGCCCACCAGAAAAATTAAGTCATCCTCCTTTGGATGGAGCTGCTTCGACAAATCACTTTCCTGAAAATAAGCTACCCAAAAATACATTTTGAAGTTAGAACTGTTAAAGAAAAACAAGCACAACTACTTCTTGAGTAACAAAATGCTACAATTAACACGTTACATATTTCAGTAATACCTATTTGATAGCTGTTGGAAATTCTCAGAACCAATAAATTTTGATCAGGCAAAGATCTCAGTGAAGCAGCAAAGTTTTTTGTTGTTACTGCAATAGTGGACACGCACCTCTTTGTGGCAAGGCAGAAGATGCACACAATCAGTGAAACACTTCCCATTATATACCTTTTCTCTCATCACAGGTAATTACTCTCCTGTCCCCTCACTGGCTAGGTACTCCAGGCTCACAATCTACATGACACATTTGCTAACCCACTTTTCCACGAAGTCTATCACCAATCCATTACTTTGGACTTTCCAATGGACACAGGAAGACAATATGTCTTAAAGCTGTCATACCTGCTCTTATGCCAGACTTACCTTCCACTGCTCTGTATTTCTGCCTTGTCTCTCATTACATACAAAGTCATGTTTAAAGAAAAAAGAAATCCTTATCAGGAAATATCTAAAGGTTAATAAGACCCAGTTCCTGATTAATGATATCTACTCTGCTGTGCTAACAAGCATAAATATAATTACACATTTATTTAGCAGTCTTTTCCTTTCCAGTGAATGTGCATACCAAACATTACACTTACCTATAAAATCTGCTGTATTCAAATCTGCACAGAAGTTTTGTAAGTGGAAGTAGTAACTTTTCTCTTTCATCTTCTGGTTTTCTATCCACTCCTGTGCCAACTACAAATTAGAAAGTTAAGGCTACATAAAAACACTCAGAAGGATTTAGAGATTCAGAAAACAGCTTATCATGACTCCAAGTGCTGTCAAACACAAGATGTACACAACAAGCAAAAATGCTTTCACTTGTCCTGCCATTTTAAATATACCTTTCTCACAAAGCCTTTTGGAACAAACATATGCATGAAGATGCAAGGCAGGAAAACCCACCAATGTTATCTTGGTATTGACTTAAAAAAAAAAGAAGTCTTATTTCCGCTGGAGAAGAAATGCAATGACTAATCTTAAAAATACAGTTTTTAATTAAAGCAACTGTGCATTTCCTATTAAACTATTACAAAGAATCCCTTGGAAAAAAGTCCTTCCTTCATTAACCTACACTCTCATGTTGACTGCTTAATATTAATCAAAACTTTTTTTTTTTTAAACAGAGGCTGCCATTGAGAAACCTGTTTCTATAATAAAAACTGCTGTTTTAAGCTTTGAACGTTATAAGGAGAAAAAGTTATGTTTTTTTAATATTCCCTATTGTATATTACTGTGAATGTGCACAAAAAGCCTTATTAACTGTCCCAAAACATTCCTGTGTTCAGATGAGTTATCACAACCAATCAAGAACGTTTTTGTAATGTAAAAAGAAAACATAAAACAGTTCTCTANTGTTTTTTTAATATTCCCTATTGTATATTACTGTGAATGTGCACAAAAAGCCTTACTAACTGTCCCAAAACATTCCTGTGTTCAGATGAGTTATCACAACCAATCAAGAACGTTTTTGTAATGTAAAAAGAAAACATAAAACAGTTCTAGGGTTGATTAAAACAAACCAAGAAAAACTTACTGTTTCAAAGGCATTTAGCATCATCAAAGGGAAAAACGTATTAAAATAGTCATTGTATCCCTGAAATCTGATGGGAACAGAGGCCACTACAGATTGCAGGAGAGTATTTGGAGGTCCAAACTGGGTGGAGTTTGCAAACATTTCGTAAGTCCACTTCAGAACTTCTTTAACAAAAATGTTATGATCGGGCTGCTTAGCACCAAGAAAGGAAGAACAATGTTCTGCTCCGACAGGCCGCCTGGAAATATTTGAAGCATTGTTAATCTGTGTATTTCGTGACTGGAGAACATTATTAGGTTGAGGAGTATTACTGAAACTTGGAGTCTTGCATGTTTGATTTCTAGCTGGTACAGCCTTTTCACTGAGTGGTCTGAGCACGGCAGGTTTTGCTATGCTAGCTCTGCTTTTTGAAGCCAGCGGCTGTTTTTCAACATCTTCAAGATCTTTGCTGAAGGCTGCGTTTCGTGAAGAACTTACTGAGCTGAAAATTTTCGTAGTGGAAGGTTTTCTTGGTGGCAGGGAAGAAGGCTTGGCAAACAAGTGATCTGATTCTGAATTGGTGGACAAATGCTTGCTACAGCACTCTCCTATTTTCTCCACTTTTTCCATACAGTCTCTGTACTTACATTCCACAACAGACAAGGGTTCATTCTGCTTAAGGCTTTCAGTGCTATCTATTTCCATTTTCTCTGTTCCTGTACTAGCTATATTGTCTTCAGCATTTTCCTCCTGAGAACACAATTCCATATCCACAGGATCTAACTGAGTTAAAAATAAGTTATCATCATCATCACTGTTTTCATCTGGTTTCCACTCATTTTCTTTTGAAGTTGACATCCTAAGTTCAGGCTGGACGATAGAACCTCCTTCCGCTTTACCTTTATCATCACCAACAACTGCAGCAGAACACAGACTTGAATCCACAGGTGCAGGATGAACCATTAGATCACAGTCTTCTGTCCTGTCTGAGACTAAACAACTAGAGACAAGTGCAGCTTGGGCAGCCTCCTTCTCCGCAGAGACACTGGTGACTTGTTCTCTCTCACCAACAGATGGATAACAGGTTCCTCCCATTTTTTTTCCTCTTTGCTTTTCAACAGATGGTCCATCCAAACATTTACCTTTTCGTTTCATAGACTTCATATCCACTGTGCTAACTTTTTTGCTTCTACCCTCAGAACCCCTCAGAATATTTTTCACCTGAGCACTCTTACTGAGCCTTGTCTGCTTTAAAAACTGAAGTTCTTGGCAAGCTTGCATTTGTTTGTTGATTTGTGTAGATAAACTCGGAAGACCAACTTGCTTACGTTTCCTTTTCTGTGCAGTTACAACCTTCCCCACAACTTTACCGTGACTACGCAGCTGAGCTAGACTATCTAAAGAGCGCTGGGATAATTCAAATGCTTTGCGGGGTGCCTTTTTCAGCCCAAGTTTTTCCACTGTTGACACTGGTGCAGGACACTGCCGAGCTTTCTTTGGAGGAACAACAGCAGGCATTGTCCTGCCAGGCTGAATTTTTTTTAACGTATTCTGAGGTAGTTTCTTAGTTTGTGTTGTATTCAGAGCATTTGTTTTAGGACTTCTCTGAATAGCTCTTGCTACCTTCGATTTAGCTATACTTTTACGTGGGCTCAGAGTACTTTTCTTGAGTGCCAACTTCGAAGCTAATGAGACATCGGATGTAGAAGCTCTGGGCTCTTTCAATTTTGCATTCAGAATTAAGTCTTTATCAACAGTACTTTCATCAGTAGACTTTTCCAATTCATCTTTTGCACTTTCTTTAGCAGAAAATTCTTGCAAAGTTGAATTAGTTACCTCTGGATTATCAGTTTCCTTCTGATGAGAAGTATTATCTATCTGCTCTCCTATCCAGTCTGTTTCTTTTTCCACGGGATCATCACTTACATAATCTGTATCATAACCCCATTCATTTGTGTGATCCTTCAGTAAGTCATCTGAATGCCTGCTATCAACTGATGTCGAAACACAATCTTGTTTATATTCTTGGGTATCCTGCCAAACTGAAAAGACATCAATTTCCGTTTCAAACTCAAAGCACTGAGAGTTACAGTCTTCAAGTGGCAAGGGAGAGTTTGGCATCTTTGACTCCAATTTGCTGTCTACAACATCATGCTGTATTTCTGATAAAGGCTGGTTTTCAGGACACACATTTTCATTAATTTCTTTTGTTTCCTCATTGATGGTAACACCGTTTTCTTCATCAGAAGAATCTAAAATTATAATGACTTTATTGCCATGACAATCGGTCTCATCACAGACTGACTGGTTGCTCTGGGCATTGTTGGAGGACCTTACAGCACTTTTCACTTTCCTTTTAACATCACATGTATTATGTTGCATTGAGCTTTCCTCACTCGACTCTGAGGGAAAATTGACACTTTTGACATATGCCGCTAATGACAATTTACTGATATCTCTATCAATCTCGGAGTTTGTTAAAGTGTTATCTCCAGAAATCATCCTCAAAAAATCCTCATCTTCCTTCCCCTCTGAATTGTTTTCCCTCTTGAAATATTTTGAGCATACTATCAACTTTTCACTTGATTCACACTTGATTGTGAGTGGAGGAGCAGTGTTGGACATATCTCCCTTATTTTCAGAGCTAGATGGAGTGTGACCACTCACTGAATTCTTAACTGCATAGGATGTCTTTGAAATTTGACCTTTACAATCACATTTAACTAAGCCACTTAAATTAGGCCATTCCTGGTCTAAAGTTTGCATGTTATGGTCTTTAAGACAGACAGACTTCAACAATGAACTTGAGTCATCTTTGGTGGAAGCATTCTGCAGTAAAGTGTCATTAACACCTGAAAACAAAATACTGTTATCTTTGTCTCCTGCAATGCCAGCCTGATTTTTAGAGAAGCTGAAGCAGTCTAGAGGCACGTTTTTTTGTTCCTGCTTTGTGGAGAGCAGCCTGGGCTGAAAAGCACTTTTCTCCCATGTAGATTCAGAAGTCCTTGAAGGATCTGCTGATTCTCTGTCTTCATTTTTATCCACAGTACTTATTCCCTGATGCTGGCAACAGCTCTTCTTCATACATGAGCTGCCAGTGCAAAACATAGGTTGCTCCACCTCTGAAGCACTTCTTGCCAAACTGCAGCTTTTCAAATCTGCTATTTGAGGTGCCAGTCTAGACTGCCATTCAGTACTGTGAGTCTGAAAATGCGGTTTATGTGCATCTTTCTTAAACTTTGAAGAGGAACTAAGAGACACGTTTCTTTCCTTTACATCTGAGCTGTAAACATGCTCTGGAGAATCAACACTAGTTTGAGCAGATAGACACGCTGGTGACACAGCTTCTGTTTCCTGTTTGTTTTCCAACACTCCACTTCTCCTAAAACTTGAACTCTGAATACTTGTAAAGTACTGATTACTTATATCACAGTTCCCTGACATAAGATCATTGTTCCTATTATCCTGAACTTTCCCATACATTTCTTTTGCAAATGACTTCTGTGGGCATTTGCACTCCTGAGATGTCATGTCATCAGGTTCCTTCTTAATATTTACCAAGAAGCAGTCTGTAGAGGTCAAAGACTTTGAATTTTTAGATGTATCTTCACAATCCTCTTCCCAGGCACTGTTTCTGCCAGTGAAACAGTTTTCTTGACAACGTTCATCACCTTCCATTGATGTGAAAGCAAACGGTGAACAAAGGTTCTCTCTGCCATGTACGCTCATCTTATATTCATCACCAGGTGCACTCTTCTCTTGCTTTACAGAAACAGTAGGCAAAGTTGTAGAGGTTGCACTGTTTCCTACAGATACAGAGGTACTCAATGCCCTGCTCTTTAAACTCCTTACAACCTGCTTTAAACACATTTGTAATTCCTGAGTTTCTTGGATGTTCAGCTGCCAACCTAAAGATAGATTTCCTCGCAGAAGGAGATTGAGTTTGTCTAAATATTGCTTGCAAAGAGCATGTTGACCAATTTGATAGCCTTCTCTAAGAAGGCTGCGTATCAACTGCACACAAGCATGCTGCACAGAGTTAGAAGCCTGTAAAGACATTGCTGATGAACCTCTTGCATGGCTGCCAGCTGCTTTTTCAGTGCACCGTGTAAATGCAATTGCTGGAAGCTTCGCACATCTCACCACTGCTTCCACCCACTCTTGTGAGCTAATCCACAGCAAATGCAGGCACTTCTTGTTTCTGTGTAGCTCAATAATTGAGACCAAGATCAATAGAAAAAATTCAGAGACTTTGTCGCATCGCTGGATTCTTTCATTGAGAATATCCTTGATTTCCGAACAGAGATAGTGAATGACTTCTACTATGTACGCTACACCCAAGTCCTTGAGATCCATTAGTGACTGAACAAAAGGGATAAACCACAGAAACGTGCTGTGATGGACACGCATATCTCTGCCAATATCAGACTGAAGTACATTAGCCAGTGTTTGCATATCTTCATACATGTTGGGGCAGTAGTCCGGGCAAATAGCAGTTTTCCACCCAGTATCCTGAAAAATTAATCATGCATTATGATCATTATTCACATCTTCATAGTTTGAGCTTTTCTTTTCCTAGCCATAACTGTTATTTTCTCATACATATATGTTAATCGATAACAGATCGTTTTTAAGTCAGAATCTAAATAAGTTTGACCAAAAAAAGTCAAATTATAATACACAAGAAAAAATACTTCTTAGAGTAACTTATGAAGCAAATGTAGAGCTGTATTTCCTATAAAAAAACATTTTAACGCCTTTCAGGGATGTTATCACAATGACAAATTTCAACTTCAGACAAACAGCTATCCTATATTTAAAGCCTTTTGCTTCTCAGTATTTAAATTGAATTCAGAGTTTCCCTTCAGGTAATGATGTTTGCCTCCATCTCAATACCAATTTTAGTTTTAACAGAATCTCTGTCTAATCTACAGACACATTCTTCTTCCTTCTTGTAGCCTGGCAGTACCAGAAAAAGAAGAAAGCGGCCAGACCAGCTGTTGCTTAAGGCAAGCAATACTGACTTAGTTTTTACTTGGAACAAAAGGAACATTACTAGTGAAAACAGAACAAATTCCCCTCTGTATTTTATAGATGATTAAACTGACACTGTCATTCAGTGATCAGTTTAAAAAAAAAAGCAAGTACAAAAATACAGTTGTACATACCTTTTGAGGTTTTTCTGTGTTATAAGTATAGACAATCTGACTGCAAGTAACCATTTCATCATTGTAGCCTGCCTCCAGTTCAGATTTTGTCCTAGAAAGAAATATTAACTGTTATAGATCTCACACAACTAGCAAATTATTAAAAAGTCAATTGGTCGAGACATAGATTTCACTTTTCCACATGAAATCTTCCCATCAAGTCACCATTAGAACTTTTCCTAGCTATGTTTTATCTCTGATATTAAAAATTTTCAAAGCTTATTCTATTCTATTCTGCTTGTATAAGAGTGGGGAGGCGCTGCCTCAGGAACAAAGAGGCTTCCAGTAAAGCATGGATTTGACTGATTAAATTGGACAAACACCTAGTAGAACTTAATTTTCTTTGAATTTTTGATCCATAAACACAGCAAATCATGCTACACTGGCATGTGTCACTCATACATTCACAGCAGCAAGAAAAAATAAGCAAGTTTTTACATAAAAATTCTGTTCCCATAGAAGCTATTTTAGACATCCCAGCAACTTCTGCACTGAATAAGCACTTCAGTGCTTTCAGTTCAATACTGATAATATTAACACTATCACCCGGAAGTAATTCAGGAAAATATTATTTTGTCCCATGAGCAAATAAGCCCAAAACCTTTTGAAAGAGCATTTGATGCCTGCTGTATATTTTGGAGCATTTCTTCGCAGCAGTTCACTGCACTATTCAAGCTATTTAGCAAGATTTCCATGATTCTTGCCTTACTACCTTCTCTGAAAGGAATACATTCAGAAAAGGAATAAAACTTTTATAATCATACAGTACCTTTTAAAAAAAAAAACTAGTGAAAAATTCAAGACTTAACATGAGCTGAAAGTAAACTCAAATCAGTTGTCACATGAAACTACAATAAAATCTAAAACAGCATTATATCATTGAAATTCTGGAATTGCTATAATTCTATCAAGAGTCTCACATGCAATTTTTGAGATTTTAGAGGGTCTACTTCAACTTCACATTGCTTGAAGCTGGCAACACTTAATTTTTCTCCTTGCCACTTTCCCTTCCCCAACATAAATTAAGGCAGCACCTACAAGGAAAACAATACCAAGCTATTTTGCTACTTGGTATTAAAATACCTGGAGGCATTCAAGGCCAGTTGGGATTGAATCCTGGACAGTCTCATCTAGCAGTTGGCAACTCTACCAATAGCAAGGGGTTGGAACTAAGGGGTTGGATCTTTAAGGTCCCCTCCAACCAAAGCCATTCTATAATCATAAATACTGTTCTATTCTAGTAATAAAAATGACCTCTTAAAAACAAACAAACAACTTACCTCATAAAGCTATTGCGTATATTCTTTATTTCATTGTTGTAGCTCACACTGTTGATGATGGTTTGAAAGGCCTGGACAGGATCAATAAGCTGACCCCATACTTTAGATCCAAGCTGATCCAAAATAACCATGAAACAATGCAGCGCTGGCCAGAAGGGGTCAGTAGAATCATCTGAAATGTAACAGCAATACCAGGGAGAAATGAAATGGAAGAGTTCTGTGTGCTCTTGGACTCAGCTGAAATGGATTCTTACTGGGGCTTTTGTTCTTCTTGTTCGTTTTTTCAATAAAATTAATACAGATTTAGCTAGTTGAGTAAGTTGCAATTATGCTTTTTAACCCCAAGAAAGAAAAATTAGAAAAAAATTAGCTTAATTCATCTGTACAGAAACATACTGCTTATGCTGTATTTGATCAACAGGCACCTGGGTAAATATTACATTTCCCCACCCCGATAATCCAAAAACCAAAGCAGGTCTTAGCCTAGAACTTACACCTCTAGGACAATTTATTCTTCCAATTTAAGAAGCAATTAAGTTTCTTTCCTGTGCGAACTTTCCTTCTTCATATATGGTGATACCATATC
This sequence comes from Odontophorus gujanensis, assembly GCA_013399175.1. Lineage (NCBI taxonomy): Eukaryota > Metazoa > Chordata > Aves > Galliformes > Odontophoridae > Odontophorus > Odontophorus gujanensis. The sequence goes on from VXAB01007705.1 coordinate 65,438, forward strand.
CTCCACCTATGTACCATGCTTATAAAGATCTATAAAGATACTTCTAAATATCCTCACAAAAAAAATATATATTTCTTAAAAGGGCAGCTCTAGTCTTGAGTTCACGTGCTTTTCTACAGCTATGCCATGGCACACAGGCTACGATGATGGTCTAGGGGCTACAAGTCTAAAGTGTAAATAAAATAGAGGCAAGAATCAGCTTTTTAAGCATGCCCAAAAAAGACAAAAAAATGTTTATTTTAGTGCTAAAAATTTTGTCTTTACACCCTAGTGAATTGTTCATCTCTGTACAGCCTGCTCGTTACGTGAAAATGATGTTGTAGAAATAATCAATTTTGTTTCCTTAAAGCATTGCCATCTTTTCACTGATTAGGAGTTTGCTATGAATGTCATTTTTCAGTATTTGTCAGGACAGTCCAAATATTCCAAAATATTGACCACCTTCCAGGATAGAAATAAGACTCAAACTTGAAATTTTAACTCCCCAGCATTACACCGCTAAAAAAAAAAAAAAAAGCCTCAACTAAACAATAAAGTAATACAGAAAATAACAAAAAATAAACGAATAAGCTAAAAACTGCCTTAATCTCAGATCTGAAAATTAGTTACCATCTGCTTCTTTCTCCATGATGTGAAGTATAGATTGCATGAAGTCATTCTGTTTGTCTGGGCCCAGTAACAAGGAGTCCATAGCTTGTTCTTCCAGAACCGTTAGCAACATACAAATCCCTGCAAGAAAACAACCTTTCTGAACATTTCTGAAAAGGACTGATTTTCCCAAACACCACTACTGCTTTAACATTCAACCTAAGAGATCAGCAGCAACATTTAACTATATGAACTACTGCAGTTGCGCAGCATTCAGTTTATCCATTTGACAAGCTCCAAAAAACACCAGAATCTACTTGCAATAGCTCTGAATCAAAACAATTGCTTTACCAGACAAGACAGATTACAGGTACAAGGTCCATTTCTAATCAGAAATACTCACCTAGCCAATAGTTCTTGTAGTTGGTAGTATCATATAAATGAGATGGCAGAAGAATGAGTTTGCCCTTTTCAATGACTGAAGATCTGTAAATATCTGGACTCTCAAAAAGCCCCAATTCAATAACTTTAAACAAGCAAGTCAAAACTTCCTGTAAGTCATAGTAATCATCCCTGTCAACCTTCCCTAAATTCTTCGCTGTGAGGATAGCCCATCGACGAATCTAAGGGTTACAAGACACACACAACAACAACAAAAAAAAAAAAAAAAAAACAACACAAAAAACATTAGAATCTGTTCTAACATTATTTAAAACCAAATTTTAGTGGAACAGAAAAAGTAGCGTACCACTTCATTTGGGTGTACCAAAAATAGATAAATTCCTGGATATTTCTCAAAAACCTGAAAGGAGGTGTGACTTTCTTCCATTCTACACAGCACTTCCACACAAAGCTCACCTAAAAGAAGAAACATTTACAATATAAACAAACTTTTAAGCTCATGAAACAACAAAAACTTTGGTTTAGCCACTATTTGCTCCTTTTGACTCCTCCAGTACAAACACCACAGCTTTCCAACAATATGCTAGAGGATACATACTGACTTTCTCATGCAGCAGCAGATATGGGTATTTCAACACTTCTAGAAGTGGTACTCGCAGGTTATTCTCAAAATCTGGGCCAACATAAACAGGCAGCTGTGTCTCTCCATTCTCATCCACTATAAACAACTCATCATCTTCTCCAGCTTCTTCTCTCATGGACTTTTCAATGTGGGCTATGAGACGGGAGGTTTCCAATTCCAATAAAACCTAATCAGTGTGGGAAGGGGAAAAAAAATTTAAAGAAAATACTGCTTTTGCAAAGAAAGTCATGAGGAACATTACTACAATCAGAAACTCTGACCAGATTTTCAAAACTTGCAATTTCATTTTGAAAAGTTTCTTTTCAGGCATGGTATGCAACAAAATTTTGAAGTGGAATTCAGCTTGTGCAAATCACAACATTCTCACTCCAAAGATAAGATTAAAAAACAATTAAAGGAAAACAAAAAGTGTGACATTCAAACTTCAAGCACATTCATAACTCAGACAGTTCAAATTACTATTTCAGGCCATAGGTAAAGCACAACATTCCATTCCCCTGGCCAACATAAAGAAGTTAATGATACAGGGAAAAAAGGTTATATTCCAAAAATAGAAAAAATGATTTTAAATCTTATTTTCTCATGTATTTTGTGACATAATAGTAGAAGAGTGAGAATGTAAACAATGTAAGCAGAACGACTGACTTGCTGAATATTTGTCCAGGATTTTTTCCGTGCAATATTAGCCATCTAAATTAACTGCTCCAATTAGAAATCAAGGCTATATCCCAAAATCAATACACACAGTAAAGCACAATCAGTGGTTCAGTCATCCCACTTACTTCCAGCCCTTATACAAGTGGGACTGCCCTCTAGATGTATGCATTTTTGTGGACTTCTGAGAAATCAATATGAAGAGCAACTATTTAGACAACACTCTATGATTATCCAGTTACAAATACTAGTTTTGCGTACATACAGACACCACACCCACAAAAAAGGAGCTTTTTAAAATATACAACAGGATGCAAACAAGCATCTTAAAAAAACAGGCAAAGGTGTTTCAAAATTATTGTCAGTTTCATACTAATAAAGACTGAGCTTCTCAGTTTATCTTCACTTCGTTTCAGGGTACTTGGTCTTTTCTGTTCATTCTGTTGTCAGTAGATTCTTCAAAAGTTACCCGCTGACTACCTCTTCTTTTCTTCTATTCTACCTGATGATTAGATTTTGGCCCAGCCTTAGCATGGGGCTATATAGAGGAAGAAGACCATAGTCTCAGCACTACATGGACTCGTGAGCAGCTTATATTGTGACTTTTGCACTGCAATATACGTGCATTTTACCCAACCATTCCTGTTCCCTTTTTGGAATTTTACCTAATCTCCTACAAAGTCTGAGTTCCTATGATTATGACTATCTGGACCCCAGTACCTCTAAGCCTTTTACTACTTTTCCTTTAAGCTAATTCCTGCCTTTCATACACATGCAAAATCAGAGCTCTGAAACTCAAATGCAGGCAACCGTGAATGAAAAATGAAAGTGAAATTAAAAGAGGAAAAACTCAAAACAAGCTATAATTTTCAATCAGCAACTTGTCAGTGGTGCTTTAGTTACCGTTAATTCGAATATATGCAAAACAAACATGTCTTCTCTTATGCTTTCCTCTATGCAACCAAGTGTAAAAAAAAAAAAACACAAAACAATCACCATACCATACACCCCAGTCAGCATAACACAACTCCTGCAAAAAGCTCCCCTGTATACTGAGGGCAAATCACTGAACCCCACCAAAGTTTGTCTCCAGTTTTAAGTTCTCCTTGCTAAGTAAAGGTTGAGAATCAAAACACTCCATTACCTGATGCAAGCTCGGCAACTTCTCCCTTGCTTTGTGGTATTCAACCACACACTCCAAGCAGTAACACAGATCATCATTGGAACCTTCAAGATCTTCTGGGGACAACTGTTTAGAAGCATACTTCTTCAGGTATTCAGTGGCATCAAGACCACTCGGTGTACACCATCGACATACGTTCATTCTTTTAGAAAGAAAGAAAAGAACATCAACAAAAGTCTTAAGACCAAAGGCAGTCAAGTATTTCCTTTCAGCCATAATAGTTCACTCCTGGCTCCATCAGAAGAGGGGTGGCCAGAAAGATGAAGATGATTGTCCCTCATTATTCTGCCCTCGTGAGGCCCCATGTTTTGTTTTAGATAACGCAGGCACATGCAATTAAGTAGGGAAACAAAGTATGTGAAAAACATTCAAAATTACAGAAAACTGCTTATGGCATAACAAGCATTAAAAATACAGACACAGCACTACAAAGTCACACTACATGATCTTCAAACTATCAAACAAATGCATGAGAACTTGCTTTACATACCATTAGGCCCTAATTTAATTTAAAGCACTTCCAAGAAATACAATGCTAGATTTCAGTATAATTTTGCTGATACCTGTGAAACTAATTCTAATAAGTACAAGATTTAATCAGCTTTTTTCTTTATCACCTGCTAAAATTTATAGGTCAACAAATCCCTGTTGTCAAAAAGTAACGGATATTTATGCAAAGCCTTCCTGCCTATTATAGCGAGGAAGCATCAGAAAACCCTCACCTCAAATTGCTTCTTCCAAAAACAGAACCTCCTCACCTAGAAGCAGCACAGCCATCTCAGATCCCAGTGGTTCTAGGGAAGCATTGTTGGAAATACTCAAAACATTGGTCAGGAAGGTATCTCTGATAAAAGCTGATTTTATTTGCAATTGCAACAGTGGGTGTCCTGCAAGCAGGAGCATGGCTGTATGAAGTGTTATACCTTTCATGCCCTATTACACAATATTTATCTCTTCCTTTCCTGGTTCCTCACTGGCTGAGTACTTCAGGTTCACCAATCTTCCTGATGCTTAATTAAACATACAGATATCAGCTAAACATAAGTTGTTGCTAGATAAACACAGATACTGCTAATTATTTAACTTCTCCTCCTTAAATTTCCTATCGTTCAGGTCTTATCTGCCCAGCACCAAAAATCAGCTGCCTTCCAACACAACGAGCCTATTGATATCCTTGTCAAGGGTTTTTGATTTGTAAAGGCATTGTCACACTACTGAGGATTAGGATGTCTAACTTGCCTTTGACTCAAGGCTGAAGTATTCCAGATGGCTCCACAGACAACAGCTGCAGTCTCTGTACCTATAAATTACTCATCTACCTCATCTTCGCAACTATAAATTACTTCACCTATCTACTGAACGTGCACCAATGTGAAAAGTTCATCTAAAGGACAAACAACAAAGACTATCAGAGACCCCCCGATGAAGTAAAAAGACCCTCAAAAAGAACTATTAGTACTGATAAAGGACGCGAGATGGCAGCAGAGACCACGAAATAAAAATACTTATCAGTTCTAATGCAGAAACAGCATCCCATTTGGAAGCACCACAACACCTGCACCTCAAATTGTTTCTTCCAGAAACAGAATTTCCTCACCTAGAAACAACACAGCCATCTCAGATCCCACTGGTTCTAGAGAAGCATGAACAGCTGGCCAGGTTGCATAAAACGAGCGCTGGTTGCTATTTAGCATAACAAGGAGCACTAAAGTGAAACCAAGATACAGTAACCATGCATTTCCTCATAGGTAACGCACTGAAAACGAAACAAAGCACCAGCGGCGGTGTTTACCTTTGGAAAAGGAAGCGATCTGCTGCAGAGTGCCGGGTCACATGGTGGAAAGGCCTCGGGGCCGCCCTGTGTTTAGGGCTGGGGGTTAAGGCCTGCAGCCAGCGCTGCCCTCGAGCGGAGCGCAGCACATCCCATTTGCGGTAGTCGGATCTCCACTGCACTTCAGAGACCTCGAAGAAAACGGCAGGTGACAGAAATCAGGTCAGTGCGCTGCAGGTTAAGCACTGCTCCGCTTTCCGGATTACAGAAACCCACGCGCACACACACGCACGCGCGCTCCCTCCGCACTACGAATCCCCAGCGGTTCCGTCGGGAACACACCCACCCTTCGGGAACCCTGGCAGGAATCGAAACCAGTTTCCCGTCTCTTCCCGCCTCAGAACCGCCTCAGAACCGCCCACCCCAAGCTCACAGCGCCTCAGGAGCCAAGCGGGCCCGGCGCTACCTCCAAACAGACAGCGCAGCCGAACGAAAGAGAAAGGAGAGCGGAGGTCGGAGCGCGGTCCCTCGGAGAAAATCAGCATCGTAGGGCCCAGGGAGCCCGCCCCACCTGAGCTCACCTCAGATGGCGGCGCGACCCGACCCCATCCAACCCGCCCACACGGCGCGGCCCCGCGCTTCCGGTCCCCTGGCGGAAGTAGGCGCCGCGCGGGCCCGGCCTCCTCGCGCCCTTAAAGGGACAGCGGCGTTGGGGTGGTGGGAGTGCCGCTGAGGGACGGAGAGAGCTGGGGGTGTGAATGCACGTGGTGACTGAGCCCCGGAGCTGAATTAAGTTCTGAACTAATACAACCTGTGATTAGCAGTCTGAGACTATAAACACCTGGGAGAAAGCATCCCCTCGAGGCTTGTGGTACAACGGAAACCGCTGCAGCTGCTGAGGCCTCGGGGACAAGCTCCGTCAGAAGCCTTGCTTCAGCCGCACGATGGGGGCGGGGAATGGGCGAGGCCCAGCTCGGCCTTCCTGCTGCTCCCGCACCGCTTCGCAGCTCGGAGGCACGGCTGCTGCAGACGCAGCTGTAACCCAGTGCGCTCTGCCCATAACCACAGCCAAGGTTTCTCTCTACCGCACCGTTTGGACCATCAGTGCACCAGGAAGATGCTTGAAGAGAGGTGTCTGCCTCAATCCCCTGCGTTATGAAGGACTGACGGTGCTTTTTGACTCAAAGGATCTGTCCCACCCTGTTACAAACGGAGCCTGAGGTAGAGCTCTGTCCATGTTATTCTACTGGGTCTGGAAAGCTTTTGGGTGTTGTTTAATTTTTCACCTCTACACAGAGTTGCTGGGTTTGGTAATATTCAAATACCCACACGACCCCATTGCCTCTCCCTCCTGCACCTTTAGAAAAAAAGTAGAAAGGGAAAAGATGACTGCTTATTCTCCTAAGCACCAGGACTCAGAATGGAAAATTATTTTAGAAGCCTTCTCCTCCTCCAAAAAATTATTTGACCATATGGAAGGTTATCAACAACCAAAGGAGACAGGGGTAAGGAACTGTTTTCCTTCTCTGTTCCCAAATGAGCATGACAACAAGTTTCCCATTTTTTTGCTGTAGGTGAGAGCTCAGATCTCTCCTTTTCCCAAAGCAGCCACAGCAGTGATGGTCCCAAGTTTACAGTCGTAGCACTGACTGACTTGTTAAACGCTGTTTTTCTATTAAAGAATGTATCAGTAAAATTCTTCCTTTAGAATTTTGCCTTTAAACAGGTGATCAATCCTGTTAAAATAAATCCTGCCACGGAGGTGCACATCTGTTTCTGTCTGCTCTCCCCTGCAGAATCTGCAACCATACAATCTCTCAGACTACCCCACAAAACATTTAGACAGTGTTCACCTTTCAGGAAAAAAAAAATAGGTTGAAAAAGCACAGGCTGTTTATATTTAAAAGCTCACATACTTTAACTTTTAACCTCCAAAGCTGCCAGGCAAGTTGGGCTGAAAACTTACCCTATACGGGCAGCTGATCTCATGCAGCATCCTGTCTGTCCCACAGAATCCTACTGTTTTCTAGCTTCAGAGAGACTGAAGCCAGACTACAGCTAACATGGAAGGGTCTCGTGTAACATCCTTTGCTACATGACAGCCAAGAAAATACTCACAAGACCTTTATTTCAAATGCCTTTAAAACTTCTGCATTTTCACTGAGAATTATTAAAGAAGGAAATTCTCACTTATCAAAATGAGTGACAAAAAGCATTATAACAGAACCAGTTCTTCTTCTATTAGTTTCTAACACAGCATGTATGAAATATAAATAAGCCATACAAATACTTTATACACACAGTAATTATATTACATTCACTGAGTCAGTTTACAAATAACTTTTAGGCAAATTATGAGATCATACAAAGATGGGAGGTGCAACCTCCATCTCATCCTTCAATTTTCATATCAAAATGTTAAAACCTGCCTTGGCACAATAAAAAAATATTTATGTGCAAATACATATACACAGTCTGTTTTCTCTGTGTATTTCAGATACTAACAAAAATATTTAAAATGCTCTGTTCTGATTTACATGAAATGATGGTACAATCTATGATTACAATGGAGAAAAGTCCCTTTTCTCTAAAAGAGCTTAAATCTCCAAGAAAAATAAAATGAGTTGCTTTTAATCACAAGACATAGAACAACTGTGCTGTTTCCATCACTGCAGACTTGAAGATTTGTTTCTCTTTTAGAGAAAAGATCACACTGAAGTTTCTAACTACACAGAAAATAAAGCAGTGGACAGAAGTATCAATTTTTGAGAGTTTCAGAAAGAAATTTGGTTGCAATTAGAAAAAGATTTCTAAAACAAAGCTGAATTATGGTAACAAAAGGTGGCATGAAAGAAAAAACACTAGTATTTACCTTAGTTTTCAATATAAAACAAGAAAAGCAGATGTGCCTATATTCTTGCTTTTCCATTATTTCATAGCCCATGTACCTACAGTTGTTGATCTGCACTCCCTTTCCAGCAGATCCCTTTGGCAGTTAAATATGCAGTTAAATTGTTCTTAAGGCAGTCAGTCATCACTTTCTTCACTGGAGTCAAAAATATCACTGAGCTGGAAAACCTTTTTCTTTGGATTGACTGTTGAATCGCTAGACTGTTTCCCTTTCCACTTTTCCAACTTTTCTTCAAGTTCTGGAAGCGTCTCTTCAAAAAGATAATCAATGATTTCTTTGAAAAAAGGAAAAAGAGGTCTTAACTGTTTGGAACCAGATCCCTTAAGGAGAAAGGATCTCAAAGGCAGAAATTGTTTTATCACTGTTAAATGCAAATATCTTACTATTCCGTACTAATTCTACTGACTGCAATACAGATCAAACATACATGCCCATTAAAACCTAAACTGAAAAAGCACAGTTAGAACTTTTTATAGCCAAGGTACTAAACAGAAGAGGTTGATGAGCACTGTGTGAAGATGCAATTAAAAGTAAACTGTTACCATGCATACATTAAAGAGAAAACAAAAGAGAACAGTAAGTAAAATAAGTATAAAGCCTGGGGTATTAGCCAAATTGCTTCAAAGACAAAAACTAAGAAAGCAAGTGGTGCAGCAGCAGATGTAACCTCTTAGACTAGAACAAAAAGCTTAAGGAATACATAAAAACAGCTGCAATACTAACCAGAAAAAGTCTTTGTTCGCCAAAAAGGGACATAGGAGACTTTTAGTTTGTAAAATTTTGCTTGAACATAGCTTCCAGGAACATCTCTGAAAAGACAAGAGTTCAAAGGCACAGTGGTGTAATGAGTCACTACTGACACTATGGGAGTTATCAATTCCTGAGAACAACACTGGTCCAACAGTTAACTTTGCTTCTGGTAGAATGCACAGACTACAAATCCTAATACAGACGTTTTCAATTTCCCTTTAATGTAAGCACCTAAAACACATAATCAAACATATTTCCTATATAGTTAGCAAAAAGAAACGACAAAGCTGAAAAAACTGTGAAAAACTTCAAGAGAATAACATAGAAAGTACAGCACTCAAGTATCAGTCATTTTACATTCAGTTTTTATTATGTTTGGAAGAAGATGTTATACTCTATCACATGTTCCAGTAATTACCCCTTTTGCTATTTGTTGATCAGCACAGACTACGTAACGCAGCTTTAGTAATAAAAAAAACCACCAGGAACAGAACAGGGCTGCCTGAAGTGGGTAACATTCACTTTCAGAGCTGCTAAACAAGGTTGACTGTGCAGTACTATGCAAGAATATACAGTTGTGCGTTATCAAATTAGTTACGGTTGCAGAATGTTGATTTGAGGAATTTAAGACAGACTGCTTCAACTATCTTTTGTATCCAATAGAAAAGAAAAAAAGGGTTTTTACCCAACAGTATCAGTGAGTTCTTCCCAGTTTATTTCATTAGCATCCTCCACTTTCATTTCATACAACCTGGGAACATAACAGAAACAGCTTGTGGGCAGAATTCAATAAATAATTCCACAAGTTTCATAGCTCCCCCAGTCAGAAGTTGAAGGCCTTTTTGCCCAAAGAGTGATAAGAAACCACGAGCACACAGCTCACAACCAGTGTGATTTCATACCACCGCTCAGAGCAGTAGGAGATACAGAAACATTCCAGTAATTCTCAACTATACCTTTTAATAAGGTTGATGCTCGCCTGCAATCTTTTGGTCCCCTTGTATAACTTCTGCCCTTTGGTAATCTTGTTGGTTAAAATTAAAGTCCTTTAAAACACAAAAAAGGGTTCCTATTATTTCATGACATTTCAAGCATCTAAAGAAAGTGACTCCAAGATGCCACTGCTACAGCAACAAAGCAACAGCAATCAAGCCTTGAGATCACAGCAACGAGAAAACTTAGCACAGCTGGCAAGGAGTTGTTTATCTGTCCCCTTTTGCAGTCTCCAACCTATTGTCTATCCTACCAAACAAACATCACACTACAAACTGTTCTGCAGAATAAGGTTAAATACTCCCGAGAACAGATTTCACTGTCTCAATTTAGTATAAAGCCTTACCATTTCTGCTTACATTGTCTCCAATACCTAGTTCCCACTTTAGTTTCAATCTCAGTCCATGGTAATTTCTGAAAAAGCTTCTCACGGTCAATCAGGAGACTTCTGTGGCATTTTTTTGATGACGAATGAGAATTTGCATTTTCTGATTTTAATCTTTTTACAATCACTTCTTCCACTGCATTCATCAACTTCTGAATCTCTTCCTTTGACCAAGGCCCATAATTAATTGCTAAAATTGAAAAATATTCCTTGTTAGGAGATAATTTATCATGAAACATTAGAAAAAAAATGCTTCACTTTGCCATATTTTTATTTAAAGGATCTATTTCTTACCTGCTTCCCAGAAACTCCTCTGCATACCAGATGTGAGAGAATAATTCAGTCTAATGAGAGGAATTCAGCCTAAAGAACAGCACCAGTTCCTAGTTCCTATATTTTAAGACCCTACTGTCAAATTCCTGACATCCCCACAAAAGCATTTGGACACCAGAAATGGCAATTCTGTTTAACAAAATTGCATTTGTTCCACTTTCTCTTCCTCCCACCCTACCTTTTTTGTTTGTTTTTCTTCTTCAAATCTGAGACTGTATACTTTTGCCTGAAAGCTTTTCAAATTAAAATACAAAGAAGGAATTATTCTTCTTAAAAGTTACATACGTGACTTGATTTCAGAGTATTTCATGGCAACTGAGAGATTAGAACGGGACATCATCTCAGAAATCTTCTTCCAGTCATTGCCATGGAGAGCATGATACTTCTTTAATTTTTCTTTTTCTTCTGTAGTGTATCTAAGAGAAGAAATGGACACAGTTTCACATGCAAATTCAAACCCTCCCAATATTGTAAGAGAGATACTTACTACAATTTCAAGTCACACTTTATACCAGAAGTATTTATAGCAACTAGCTAGAAAAACGAACTGCCCATTAAGTCACAGTAACCAGCAGAAATGTGGGATGATCTTAGTTATGTCCACATTTAATGAACAAATAAACATAATAGAATGCTACCAACATTCAATTGAACTCTTTCAAATCACTGGCTTACCTCCCTTTGTAATTATTTGGGTCAAATATCTTCCTTGCTCGGTAATATATAAGTCTCCAGGCTCGTGGTATGCCCTCAGCTGGAAGGTAAATGATTCAATGTTAAGAAACATTTTTACACTGGTGAAGCAACTTAAAATATGTATTTTTATGATTCTGCTTTCAATCACAGATTCTCTCCATTCAAGAGATTGTACTCTACAACACTTCATAAACTGCACAGGAAATAGAGTGGATAGACTCTCCTGATGAGTTTCAAAAATGTAATTGTTCCAGCTATGGTTAAAATTAGTAGCTGGTAGACAGTCCTGTGAGCATGGAGGTGAATATCCAAAAGTCAACTTTTGAACTGCGAAGCACAAATCTACTACTCCAAAGCTAAATCTGCTGCTCTAAAGCATCCCGTTTGGATGGACTAGGTGTACATTTTTATAACATTTGGATCATATGTGAAGTAGCATATTGAATCATCCTACTACTAAGAAAGCATGAGGCAGCCACCCATCAGAAAGCCAAGCACTTTTCCATGATGACTATTTTGACAGAAAATCAGGAAATTGAGGCATCTTGTGAAAAGAAAGTGAAGCTTTTGGCTGAAGTAAAGATCCCTGAAGTGGAGGAAGATCCACAGAGATAAACACCTAGAAACACCTTGGCCAAGACTGCTAACTGCAGTTGGCATAACACCAATGTCACTTCCTGCCAAACGTTCCCAGAGCAGGAGTGGTGTCTCAAATGACAAGTCAACACCATGCCATTTACTGTCTTGCCTTTGCTAATGGTACAGAACACAGCATGGAGAGTCACTGAGAAAATGCACTGAGCAGCTTTCATCAGGGACTTTACAAAATGAACATATTTGCTAAACAAAGCAGGAAACTTTCCTTGCCATGAGAAGTCTCAACAATTAAAGCGAGGAAGAAGGAAGAGTGCATCTCCTGCAAACAGAATCTAATTAATTGGAATTTTATTTGCTTTCCTCACATTTTGGAATACTAACTACCCTGGCTAATGACTTTATTTCTTTCTGTTTATGACATCACTGGATGTTGAACTTGCCAACTAACTACAAGTATTTAACTGTATTAACTGTTAAGAACAGTTAATTATTTATTCCTTCCTTCCTTCCCATTGATAAATCACTAAACTAGCTAATAATATGTATTAAGCCACAAAATCCAAAAGCAGGTCTGCATGTGCTGCTGGTCATGATAAAATTTTAATTTCCAGCTTCTTCCTGACCCAGAACGAATAATAAAAGCAGCACATTGTGCAATCATCAAGTATAAAAGCTCAGCAACACATTCCTTTTTTGCCAAATCTACCAACTTTCGTGCTTTTCAATAATTTACAAAAAAAGAAAAGAAAAAAGAAAATAGAAGTATCACCAGTTCGTGGAATGTAACACTGAAATACATGAGACAGAGCTTTAGTGTTTACCAAGTTTTTGACAAAAAAGATGCTCTGCTTTTAGGCGACTGATAGCTGCTTTCTCTTCTGGATACCTCGAAGTAAACAGGAGCTTTTCAGGACTGTCAATTCCAGTAATTGCTAAGAACTCTTCAACATTTTTCTTAATTTGATTATTTTCCTTCTGGGAAAATCTGCCAAACTTGATAGGAATACCTGAAATATAAAAAAACTTATTTAAAAAATAAATAAAATAGCCCCAAGAACATTATATGTCAAGGTAACGATGATGTTTTAGCAAACATGTAACAGAAGATCAACAAATTCAGAAGGTAAAACGGCATATGAAACAGAACAAGAGGTGGGAGCAGGTAATTCTGAACTGCAATTTGCTGATGAAGTAGTAGATGCTACAAAACAAAGCAACAAAAAACATGCTCACTAGAATTAAATATATTGCAACAAGAGCATGGGTGTGAGAGGACACAAAAGCAAGCTATTTTCCCCCATCAAAACATCAGCATAGCTCCACACTTCTTCACTGCAGTGTTCTTCTGAGTTCTCACCTTGTTTTTTAAACTGTTTAAATCTCATTAGGTCTCTTCCAGCCATCTTTCTGATTGAATGGTCAGACAATTGACCCACATGAGGAATAAACTCCCCCAGTTCTTGTTTTGCAGTATCTAAATCCAAGACTGTAAGCATGTGTAGGAACTCTTCATCTTCTGCACTGAGCTCATTGGTAGCTGTGGTTTCAGTAAAGGAATTATTCTGATCCTCCTTTTGATTTGATGTTGTGGCTCCTGATGTCCTGATTAAAAAATTAAAAAGCATTAAAAGAAAGAAACAAACCAACCACCAAAAGAAGAGCTCCAAAACAGAGATTGTTAGTATCTCCACAATTAAAAGTACAAACATGTTTGTTAATTAAAGAATAAGGACTATTTCAGACATCCCCAGCAGAAGCCTTTTCATACACATGTAATTTATTACGAAATTTCAATTGTTACAATATTCAAACCAGAATTTCTGAAATCTTGAAAGCCCCAGTTTCCTCAGAGAACTCTTACACATAGACATGCAGAAGCAACAGTAGGTCTTGATATCAGCAGCAACACAGAACTTTTCTGTTTCTTATTAATGCTCTTACTATCAAAAAATACTCTTACCGTTATTTCTATTATTACTGTTTATTCCACACCAATTCAATTCTTACAAACTTCCACTGTATATTCATAAAATAACTAAGGTCTAAAGGCAGTATTCTACAATCTCAACATAACGTTTAGGTTTTGAAGCTGTTTTTAAAAACGTCTGCAATAGGGACTGGATAAAGGTCAGGGACTCAAATGATGTGATATAAACCTATTTAAGGGGAGTAGGAAGAAAAAAGTCTAAACTTACATGACATCAGATTCTGAAGAACTGTCATCCGTTATATATGTCTTGCTTTTTATAACCTTAGCAGCCCGTCTAGAAGACTTCTTAGCTTTTTCAGCAGGTTTGGAGAAATCAGTGGGCACATCTGCAGAGTCCTCACTGACAGTGGGAGAAGCACAGCCAGCACTGCCTCCGCACCGCAACACTGCCACAGCACCCTCCCCTGTGCTGGATGGTGATACCATGACCTCCTCTTCCTTCTCTTGGTCTGGAGATGACAGCAGTGACTGGTCAAGAGTTACATCAGTGTCTTCCTGTATATCCTGGGTACTACTCCCTCTCCTCTTCTTCTTTTTCAGCTTTTTACTGCCAGTTTTACTGAGTGTTTCTGAAGTAGGCACCTCACTTACCCCATCCTCTTCTGGCAATTTTCGTTTTTTTTTCTTCTTAGCAGACTTTTCAAAATACACATTATCAGCATCATTCTCCTGACCACTATCAATACTGTTCTGATTTACAGAGACACAAGCTACATCATTTTGAATATCTGTACTCTCACTAAGTTTCTGCTTCCTTTTTTTCTTTTTCTTCTGGGAAGCATCCATCACAACTTCATCAGCAACTTCATGTTCTGCAAGAGAATAATCCAACAGAGGCTGTTGTTCCTCTTCCTTGTTTTTCTTTTTCTTTTTCTTCTTTTTCTTAGTCACTTCACTGCCCTGTGCTGCTTGATCTTCGATGAGCTGCGGAGAAGCACAGCTGAGCTCTGCATCCCATGTGCTTTCATTCTCACCATTTTCATGGTCCACATCGGATCGTTTGCGTTTTCTCTTCTTCTTCTTCTTGTGAGAATCCCAAATGGGAAAATCATCACCGTTTGCCCTTTCTGTCATATTTTTTTTCTGACCTTAAATGAAAGATGAGCTTTACTCAAACACTGCAATGCACGTAACATTACATACGTGCCATACCCTCGCACAGTAAGGAAAGACTAGAGCACTAGAAAGACTGAGCGCTACGTGAGAAGCAGATGGGGAAGGTGCTTGCTTGGCACTTTGCAAAGTGACTGCACAGGAGCGCCGCCGCCTTTCTCACCCACGTGCACCTCAGCCTTAAAACGCCACCTGGAACAACAGATACGCTTCGTTAGCATGAAACTGACTTAGAACAACGCAGTCATAACGCGCTGCTACGTTCAGCTCTGCTCCCAGCACCGAGATAGCGACAATCTAACAACAACACAGCACTGCGGCACCGAATTTTACGCTCAGAACCTCCTGATTATCCCCCATTCCTGAAAAGCACTGAGAACCCAACGCACAAAACGCCCCAACCCGCAGCCCGTTCCCTCCGCACCGCCTGATGACCGCACGTTACCGCCATGCCGACCGCGGCCACGAGCAGCACAGCACCGCCACTCACGCGTTCACCCCACGCGCCTCTCTTCCTGTTCCGCCGCTCTTCCCGTTCCGCGCGCCGGAAGCGTTCCCACCCGGAACCAGCAGAGCGGCGCACCCACGGCGTGGCGGTTGCTAGGAGACGGTGCCGACGCCGTTCTGCCCCCCCCACACCGGCCGGGCCGACCCGCCCCGAGGCCCCGCGGAGCAGCGGGGCGGTATCCTGTCCCTTTTTCCTCTCTTTTTGTTTTTTTTTTTTTCCCCCCTTTCTTTCACCTGTTAGTCCCGGACGGCGGAGCGGTCCCGGCATGGCGGGGTCCCCGCGGCTCCCCCTGAGCCTGGCGGAGGTGGCAGCGGGCAGCGAGAACGAGCGGCTGGGGGTGGCCCGGGACAGCATGCTGCGCAACCCGCGCATCCTTAAGGTGAGCCCCCGCGGCCATCCCGCTCCCGTTCGCCCCCATCCCGCAGCACCGGGGCCGGGCTCCCCGGGCACAACGGCTGAAGTGCAGCGCTCGCCCCCTGGGTGGCACTGCGGCCCCGCGCGGCCCCGCTGTTGCGGCTGCTCCCGAGGGTCCCGGAGCTGTCCCGCACAGCGGAGCTCTCCGCCTGCGGCTCCGTGGTTGTGCGGGAGGAGGGGCAGCCGCTCGCACACAGCGCTGTGAAACGGTCCGTGCACGGCGACCGCAGCCCGCCCCGCCCGGCTGGGAGAAATCTGCACCTCCGCGCAGGAAAACGGAGTCTTTCTCGTGAAACTTCACAAAATCGTTTGGATTTTCTGTTAGGAAGACAAAAAAAAAAAAAAGTTGGTGTTTTGCAATAACTCAAAAGCTAAGTGCACTTTTTCAAGTCACAAACTTAAACAACAGTTCTTTTCTCTGTGTCTACCAAGACGCATTGGGAGAACAGTACCACAGAATCATTTGTACTGGAAAGGACCTTTAGAGGCCATCAGTTCCCACTCCCCACGATGAACGGGGACACACAGCTCTGCCACGTGCTCAGAGCAATCGCCTGATCTCAGGTGTCTGCAGGAACAGGGCACCACCATCTCTCTGGGCAACCTGTGCCAGTGCCTCCAGTATCTTTGGTTGGAAGTGGAGCTGAGGTAGGATTTTCCTCACCTAAAGACCTCCCTACAAAGGATCTGGGGCAGACAGCATGAGCAGAACCCTCCTGACCGCAGCATCCCACCGGGCTCTGCCCATCCACAGAGGTCACTGCTGTCTCCTTTCCTCGGGTCCAGCAATTTGCTCAGCCCTGGCACAGCTCTGCCTGGCAGTTCACTCTGACTGGCACAGCTGCTGCAGAGCATCTCAGCAGTGGAATTTCAGGGCATTTGTAAGCCATAGGGTGTTTTATTAAGAATCTGCATTACTGCTATCTGGTCTGGTGAAATAAGATTTGAGAACATTTTGAGGAAAAGTAGTGGTAAATTTTTGCATTCTGGACAACTTTTCTCAGTGTTTCTCTGCAAGAAGGCTTCCTTCCCTGTAAGCCAGCTGGTAGGGATGTAAAGAAACCTGCACCCACCTGACGCAATCCTCTAGCATGATGTAAGTGAACTAACCACAGCGATGCTTTTACACTCAGTGTCAGCATTAATTTCACCTCACAGCAAACTGCTGCCCACCTTCTCCGTGCAATCCCATGTCACATCATAGCCCACCAAATGCCAAAGTGTGCAGGGTGTCCCATGCTGATCAGGTGGTGGCATACCCACAGCAGCAGCCCTCTGCCATATCCCCTCTCTGTGCTTCTAGCTGCCGTCCTAGGTCTCTTCTTCCTCCAGAGGAGCCCTGGAGGTGCAGTACTTCAGAACCAGCACTGAAGGGGTTGGCCAGCAGTGCCACCTGAAAGAAGAAGGGGACAAAGGCTCTGAGACAACAGTCACTTGGACAGGTGCTTCTGGCAGCCATGGGAGGGCAGTGCGGAATGCACAGCTGGCATTAAGGTGCACTGGACAGCAAATACAGAAGATCCCAAGGCCCGGGGGTGAAGGATAGGGTGTTTGCTTCCCAGCCTTACTCTGACCAGCACTGAGTCCCTGAAACTATTATTGTCTATTCCTCTCTGGTAGAATATATGGTAAATTTTAATTAATCAAGGAAAGAATTTAGTTAATCAACATATATTTTCTTGCAGTATAAAATTGAGGAAAGTATTTCATCTAGTGATGCGAGTAAAAATCTGAGCAAAGCATTTTTGCTTTCTTTGTTTTTACCAGTAAAAGCCTTAGCAAAGCACTTTGCTCAGTAAAGACTTCCTGAAAACTACTCTGTGATACAGAAGCAAAACAGCTCTGGGCTGGAAATGACTTCCCTGCACTTAACCCTCAGCACACCATAATCATCCTCAACAAAGAGCTTTCAAGGTCCTTGCCTCACCAGCCCATAGCAGCACATACACCTGCTGCATGAAGGTAACTAAGAAATCACAGCTGTGAGACCCACACATCAAGGCATGCTCCTACCTGCTGAAATGCTTTGGGGGATGTGAAGTAGGTGGGGTCTGGACACAGCTCTCTGTGATACAACTTCTGAGCCTGGACTGAGCCTTTCAATATCAAAAAGAAAAGCTGTTTCAGAAACAGCAATTCCAAGCAGGGAGAAGGGGGCTGAGGAGGCTCGGGAAGGCTGGCACCCATGGGAAAGGCCACAGGAGGTCTCAGTCCCTGGCTGCAAGAGAATAAGATGTAACAAATAGAACTTTCCAGAACTATCAGCATCCACAATATTTAAAATCTTGTTATTTACACAACTGCTGCTAGGCTCTTTTTACTAATCTAAATGACAGAACATTTAGGATTCATTTCCACAAGCTTTGCTCTTCAACCCTGAAGGGGAAAGGCAGAAACAACTCACCAGATTTCAACTCTTTCCTGTAATGCCTGTTGAACCTCACCGTAAGTGACTTCTAGCCCATCTGACTTGTAACTGAACTGCTGAGAATTGCTGCACACTCATCTTGTTTTCTGGAGCATAGAAAGGACAGCTATGAAAATGGACAGCAGTTTTATCAAATTGTGTCACACTTTGGAAAAAAAACAAAAACAACCCTCTACTTATATGAGAGCCAAACACAGAATCATAGAATCATTAAGGCTGGAAAAGACCACTGAGATCGTCAAGTTAGACCATCAACACATCAGTAGACATGGACAAGAGCATGCTGTGGAAAAGGCTATTGACTTGAAGTTCTAAGTTGCCTGCATCAAAAACATCTTCAGCAACAGTTGTTGTTGAAAGGACAGGCTGCCCAGAACTCTGGAGTTCAGGTTTTTGCTAATAGACCCTCATGTGGCAGTAGTGGGACTTGGATTTACCTGAAGATTGTGCTCAACCTTTGAGCCTTTATTCAGTTTATTCTTTTTTTAGACCTTCTCTCCCTGTCCACGTGGCTCCTTCAGCTCTCCCCACATGGGCATAGCAAGGAGCCAGGTGGTCCGAGCTCACCCAGCCCTTCCAAGGGCCACAACAAGGATGCGACACTCCTTTCCTCGTCCACATCCACCTTTGTGCAAGGGCTGCTCACCTACACAGGAAGAGAAATTGATAAAACGAAGGCTTCTCTAAAAATAATACCCATTTCTGGATGCTCAGAGCTGTGACAGCTATTAGAAACCACGCAGTGTGTGTGCGAGGGGTGGGACTGACAGGGAGCAAAACCATTCCCTCTTCCTAGAGCGTGCCAAGAAAGCAAAGGTCCTGATGTCCTGCTCTGTCCCCATGGCACAGCCCTGCCCCAGTACCTGGGGGTCTGCAGTGGCAACACATGGGCCAAGAGCAGCCAGGAATGCACCCGAGGTAGGAAATGCTGCTGACAGCAGCACTGCCTCTCACAAGGCAGCTTCCACCAGCAACTGGATAACTTCTCTCGGCTGTTAGCTTTGCTGATTTGAAGAACCATTCCCTCTCCTAATATTGCTCTCAGATGTTTGTGCTCCTATTCCAAACTTGGTTGGGGACCAATTCTAATTTGTCCACTGCAGGTGAACACAGAGGAGAGAAGCCACAAGGACTGCGAGCTGCAGTTGGAATGAGGGCATCTTTTATTTGCTGTTAATTATACTATTTACCTCAAATCACTACATGTGCTGAGCATCCTGTGCTTTGCTGCTCAGGGGCACTGAGGATTAATTAGTGTTTATGCAGCATTTTATGTGCTTATTATTATTATTATTATTATTGTATCACTCTTACTATTGTATTTTTGCAGTCTAAGGCCAGCACTGCGCTTTTACAATGTATTCTGAAATGTCTATGCAGTACAGCTCAATAATTCATTAGAGAAATAAGCTAATGAAGGGCTGGTTAGTCAAATAATCATTAGATTTGGTTCCGAGCTTTGTTTTGCCAATGTTCCGACTTCTGAGGGTTTTCTTCTCAGCATGAACTCATTTAAGATTTTAAATGAATTATTTGGTACACTAAAAATTAAACTCCTTACGAGCTTTAACGCCCTCCCACGTTTTGCACAGACGTTTTGCTGAAATAAATCAGGCATTTCTGAGAGGCGAGTAAACATTCTGCAGTGGTGAAAACAGAGAGTTCTTCTGGTGGTTATGTGAAGGCAGGATTCAGGCTGTGCATGGACAGCAGTGAGTCAGGGGGCAGAGGGGCAGCAGAGGCACGGGGCATCCGTAGCTGTTTGCCACAAAGATAGGCACACGGGATGCGAAAACAAGCAAAAGGGCATTTTGATCCTTTATGTGAACAAAACAATGCAAATTGGTGAGACTAATAAGCCCCAAAACATTACAAGGTGAATGCCTTTCATGTTTGTGAAAATCTTCTGTGTTTATCCGTCTAATACAATGGAAATAAAGCTTCAAAGGCCCTTTGATTTAAAAGTGCATTATTGAAGTCAGCCTGCAAAATAATAACCATTAGAGCGAATTGTTGCATTATGACCCTAACAGCAGTGCTGCTGGATCAATGAATGCCTGCACAGCCTCTTGTGTGAGTTGTTGGTGATATAAAATCAGAGATTAAGCTAAAGGAAGAAAGAATGTTAGGCATGAGAAGAAAAAAGAAAATGACAAAAAAGGTCACAAATGGGTCCACGTATAAAATGAGGCTGTCGTACTCACAGTGCAACAAGAGCTGCGTCAGGCTATAAATTTTTATGATGGAGCTGGAACTCAGACTTTATTGTCTGGAAGGTTTAAGAAACTTTGGGAGAGAGCCAAGACCCATTCATGGTGTTGGCCCCAACCCGCGCTAAGCCAAGAGATGATTTTCAGGCTAATTCAAATCCAGGACACCATGCAAAATGTCAGGAACATTTGAGTCCCTGTCAAACAGGGGGGAAAGGTTTGTAATAATCCCCTGGGCTCAGAACCACACATGTCTCACGGTTCTTTTCAGAGTTTATTCTGTTCTGACATTTCAACCGACAACCTCATAGTGCACCTTTATCCACAAGCTGTCCTCCGGAGGGAACCTGTAGGAGCACAGGTACATCTCTGCCCTAATTTCCTCTGCACCCTCAGCTCCTCACCCCATCAGCAATAAATAGCCCTCCTGTTCTGGAAAAGGTACAAGCAAACGTCCCAAACACGCAGGAGAAGTTAGAGGAGGCTCAGTAAGGGCCCGTCTGAACAGGAGGGCACTGGGAGAATGCTCAAAGGAAAGGCAGACCAATTTTTTCTGTTCCAGGTTTGCAAGCTTTGTGCCACACTTTCCCAAGGGCAGGTTGTTTTCCTTGCAAATTCCTAGAGATGCTCTTATGCTTAATTACTGAATTTGAGAAGCCTTTGTCATCTTGCAGGAATTGTTTTGTTCTTGCTTGACTGCTCACGTTGTGCAGATGAGACAGAACCTCAATTTCGGGGGTTGTTATCTTTGTTAACCATACTTAAAATAGATTACACTATGACTCTTCAACTTGCATTATTTGAAGGAACACGGGCAAGTGAAAGCAGGACCCTGCTGCAAGATTTCTCACAACAGCCTTTCAGAAATTTCTCTACCGGGGCAAATCGCTTTAGTTTGATTTTTTATTTTTATTTAAAGCAAATCAACGTGCTGATTTGTGCCTGCAAATCTTACAGTGAAACCTGATTAATAACGATAGCGTCACACCCAGGCTGAAAAAATCAGAAAGCAAGCGGAGCGAGGAGCAAAGTGGGCTGAAAATGAAGATGGTTTTAATCTCAGGTTCGGGCTGCCCGCCCAGGTGGACGAGCACCTTTGTTTGCAGCACGCTTCGTAACCTCCCGACGTCCCTTTACTTCACATTTGCTCCCCTCAGATCACCTTCACGGCTGCTGCACGCCCCTTTGCTGGTTCCCAGGGGGCTCCGATCGGACGGTGGGGAGGCGGCTGTGACTCCAATAATTGCAGTGCATTACGGCGCGTTAAGGCGCTGAGAGATGCTGAAATGCAAGTTTCCCCGCACCCCCCCCCACCACGGCCAGCACCGTGCTCTGCCCCTCTGCTCCGTGCAGCATGGGGCTGCTCACCATCCCTGCCTCTGCCATCAGGGAGATCAAATTGGGATCAGATTAGCCCCAGCAATGAAAAGCACAGTCCCAGATCACACTCGCGGTTAGTTAGCATTTAGATAGGCTGGGACAGGGGTCCGTACAATAGGCATCAAAGCTGAACTCTTGGTGCAGCAAGAGGGATTAATTTCTTTAACCAACATGCCTGATCTGGCCTATCTCATTACCCTGCCTTGTCAGTGTCGATGTTAGATTTGATTGAAGATTATACCATTTAGGCCTTTCCCCTGTTTTCCACAGAAATCGGGCCTATTGAATTGCACATTCTTCCATGGGCCCCTGTCAATACTCAGTGGCCTGAGCCTCTAATTCTGCTTCATTTAAACTTCATCAACTTTTCCAATCAAGTGGAAGGATCTGAAATAGGCTCCGTAAGCAGAAAGGCCCTTTTTCCTTTTGTCAGATAATTTATTCTGTTTTCTCCTTCTCTCCCCTCTTCCCCACCTCTTTCTCTTTTTCTTCTTTTCGCTCCCTTTCCCTGATGCTGAAAATGAGATTACAGTATTTAAATGACTATGATAATCAATCGGGGGACCTTGAGCCGAGATTGAGGTTAATTTTTCTTAGCAGAACAAAGAAGCGTGATGCCACTGGGGATTTGAAGGTGCAATCTGTGTTTCATGCCTGTATTCCTCCCCCCTCGTCCGAAACTGCAGTTTTAGTCGTCTTTTCTTGTTACTAACTAGGCAGTTGTTGTGATTTTTAGCAGAGGCAACCCCTAGGAGAGGAAAAATGTAATTTTGGGCCGATAAATAGCTAACAGCCTTCAATCAGCTATTTTAATGGGAAAAAAAAAATCACATGATGTGACTGCAGATCGAATGGAAGCGCTACCAACACCTTGTTTGTATTTAAACATAATAACAATAATTTTCAGCAGTGCTGCAGGTAGCCCTCCCAGCCTGCACCGTGCAGCTGTGAACTTTGAACTGAGCACCTCTGTCAAGCAGCCACTTGGCAGCTTGCTGAGTTGCCTTGAAAAAGTGGAGAACTTTTGTCACAATTTTGCTAATCAGAAATGGAATCGCTTACGTTCATCTTAAAACCCGCATCAAAATGCCTTGTTATGTCTTTACGTTGTGTATTTCTAGTTGTAACACAACAGCATTCGCTCACCTGCATCTCTCTGCTCTCCTTCGTCGGAAGAGAGAGAGAAAAAAAATGTGTATTTCTTTACTTCCATCCTAGCTGTCTTGTCAGTGCTGTTTTACATGCTGCCACCCAATGTTATCTTTTATTTGTGTCAGGAGAGAGGATTTGACAAGTTCGGTATACAATGTTCATTTGGCAAGGCAAATTTTTCATACCAATTTTGAGTAGAAAATGAAACCATCTTTCAACAGAATGAGCTACATCATTTTTGGACAGACTTATTATGGGAAGAAGAATTGCAAAACTTTATTTCCCTGCATGATCCCCCTTCCGAAAAACCTGGAAATGAGACATTTAAACAGAAAAATAAATACATGTATGAACGTTTGAGCCCATCCATTTGTTTTTAGAAATGAAAAATAACCACCGGCTGCTGTCAGGTGGCTGTGGCCTCCTTTTTGTTAATCAGATGCTGCTGAGATGGGTTGCATCGTAATGTAGCTTTGCTTCAAATCTTTTAAGCTGTCAGAAAATTAGGGAATGCAGAGCGACTTTAAAGTTCGTCAGCGTTCGCCAAGCAAAGCAGTCGTTAGCCAGCAGCAGTGGGGGCTGGTGGCTGAGGGTGGCAGAGGTGCCCATGATCTGGGTGAGGAGGGGCCACATCCTCATGGGAACTGCGTGTGGCAGAGCATCCCCAGTGTAACTTGTAGTGGTGCTAAAAGCTCTGAACAGTCCAGTTGATGGAAAAACTCTTTAGAAATCCTTTTCTCTCTTTCCTGGCTCTCTGCTGTCTGCCTGCATCCTGTGTGTGTTGCGAATTGCACTGGCACGGTGGCTTCCCTGGGGAAGGGGGTCTGCTCTGCCCACCTCAATGGGCTCTGCTCCGTGACAGGGACTCCCTGTCCTGCATAGCAAGCACCCAGGACACTTAAACACATTTTTTTTTTTTCCGGAAGACCACGTGTTAAGAGAAGACCTCATAAGCGTGAAACTGTGATGGAGTTCATTTTACACCCAGCATCCCTGCAAGGTTAGGAGGGCCAATCTGAAAACCCCACAGGGCTGAAAGCCTCACAGGGCTAAATGTCCTTGTTCTGCAAGCCCACAGGACATCTGAGCCTGCAGTGGGAACTGGGATGCTCTTCTAGGACTCTCTGTAGATTTAAAGCAGCAGCAGCAGCTCCAAGATGCCTTTCCAGCCCCACGGACTTGGAAGGAGCTGTGTGTGCCTTGGGGCAGTGGTTTGCTCTGACTACCTTCTCTCTTTAAGCAAATGTTGACTCACCACGGGGAAATTAAAACTTCATTAGACATTGCCACATTGTAGAGCAGACTGCATTACAGCGGTCGAGTTGCAATTAATTGGTTTCCACAGAAATTACTTAATTCTGGGAAGGCACGGATAGATGGGAAGGACAAGGCTGCTCTAAACAATAACTTCCTAAAATGATATAATCTAAATAAGCTAATGAAGTGATTACAAAGTTATTAATCTAAATATTAAAAAAAAAGAGTCAAAAGAAACTATTGGGTATGTAACAGTTTTGAAAGTACAGCAGACTTAATAACACTCTGGTTAGAGTCAGTATGAGGCAATCAGCATTTGGGTGATGGTTTAGCAGATTAATTATGTTCCATCTGGAAATCTCTCATTTCAAAGTGCTCTGTCTTCTGCTTTTGTTTGCTCTGTTGTTTGTGCTGCTTAACTTTCCAACACGTAGCTGGAAGGGGTTCCACATACATGGTATGTGGTGCTCCAGGTTTGGGGGTTTGGGGATTTTTTTTTTTTAATTAAGGTTAGCTTGGGATTGGGAAACACAGAGCTAAATAACCACAGAAAGAGACTCCCTTGCATGCAGATAGAATAATTAATCATTTGGAAATGCTTTGGCCTGGGAAGGGCCCTCTGTGGGGAGCTGTATGCTGCATCCATGCCCTGGGCTCCGGTGGGCCCCACCACATCCCTCTGCCTGCCCAGCTCCCACGCTGCTCCTCTGTGCAAAGCTCTGATCAGGGTGAGGAAGCATTTGTCTTCCAGAGAATAAATAACTAGGCCTTATAAGTCATTAAAAATGTATTATAAGAAAAATACAGTGCAGCTATAAATGGAAAACAAAGCAACTTGTACATAAACTTTTACAATGACTGTTACCGAGGCTATCGTCACGGCCTGCTTTTGAGTGAATTTAGCATCTGTGATCTCAGGAGGCTGCTATTACCTGAAACCTCAGCTCCAGCACAGCACTGCTGCCTGTAACCTGCCCAGGCTCTGTGCTGAGCATTCAGTGCCTGCAGCCCCACTCTGTGACCTGCCTGCCGTGTCTTCAGAGCCCCTCACGGTGAGCAGATGTACAGAGGGGCTGAGAGCTCCCAGAGTGGAAAAATCAAAGTATTTTACTTATTTTTAATTCATTCACAAACTTGTGTTTGTGAGCGTCTGACATGTACCAGTGACTTCCATACAAGATATCAGCTCTCCCTGCTAACCTCCACAGATACAGATCTTGGCTTAACATGAAATGAACATTAATCATTCAGCGAGACATCAGTGCTGTCTTTTTTATTACTTAACCAGCAGCTGATGTAGGTAAAGCCATGTACTCCTAGTCTTTCTTGAGGAATATGCATACTTTTGAAGCATGCATGACGTTTGTCAGAGGGAGACAAACTGTGGTTTGTGTTTTCAGATTTGAATGTTAGGAGTTTGTGTTCTCTGGGCTGGTGGGCCTTGGTACCCAGGAAAAAAGGTGGTATCTAAGGCTTTCAGCTAGCTTCAGCTGTTTGATGTTCTAGCTTTGAAAAACCAAATACTAACCGTAGTCCCAACATGACTGATGCTGAAAATTGCACAGTGGAGTATTGAGAGCACAAAAACTCCCACATGTATCTAATAGGTTGCTCTAAGGGAAGGACTGGGCTGCCTTCACTGGACAGTGATGAACAATTAGGGATCGCAGCACACAGCTGTACTGAGGAGCCTGTGTTTACATATTCAGGTCAGGGAAAGTAGGCCACAGATCCGGGTGGTGAATCCTAATAGCCCAAGTTGTGGTTTCGTGCTAAGGAGGAGGTTTTGTGCAACTTACGTTTTAAGAAATGTGATGCTCCTCTCAGTACTCTGCTGAGTGCAAAAGAGCTGCTGCAGTGTGGTTCAGAGGAAGAGCAATTTGTTTGTTTGCAAGAGTAAGAAACTGCTGGGGTCTGGAAGGCACTGCTCAGCAATTCCCAGTGCTGGTGTCTTTAGGATCTGGGGTTACGCTGTCATGTTCGCTTCCATTAACGCAGCCCTGAGTCGTATCTCCATTTGTATCTAATTCCTGATCAAACCATAGTGACTCAAAGTAGTTTTATGAAAAGCCTGTGCACTGCCACTGAAGTCATTCTGTCCGGCTCCAGAGGTGGGACATATCACAGGGTTGTGAGGGCAAGCAAATTCCATCTTCTGCATGGACATGTGCTCAGGTCTGCACTCCCAGGCATGGAAACAGCTGGCAGAGCATTTCCTAACAGAGCACACAGCTTGGATGAGTTTCTGCCAAAACATGAAACTCATCAAGTAACAATTGAAAAAAGCGATTTCTTTTTCATGAAATGTGGGTTTTAAAGTTCTTTTTAAGCCAAACTTGCAGGAGCCTCTTTCTAAAATGCTCTCCCAGCCTCCCCAGTAGCAGTTCGATCCCTCACCTCCCTCCTGCAAGGCTGTTAGTGTGCAGCAGTCCCTTTAATTTGAGAATTTAACAAGGAATTCTAAATCAGGACATTGGAAAACCTGTGATCCTATCTACAATGTCTATCCCATCAGATGTGGCTCTCTGCTTTCACTGCCTTGCAAACAAAGGGGAAGAAAGTTGAACACATGGTATCCTCAGCTAGAAAGGGCTTTGCTGTAAGAGGATATTGAGTTGTTTCATAAAGCCCAATATTACGCTTGAATTATGCCTGAATAAGGAGAAAGGACATTGTTAAAGAGCCCTAAACATTGACCGTAGTGGATCTTCTTTCTTCCAAATCCTTCAGTGGTGTTGTTTTTGGCTGTTAATGATTTGGTATTGTATTTATAAGCCAGCAGGGTAATCCAGAGAGCAGCAGGAGGGGCAGTTGCCTTAAATAAAGCTTTACAATGCTGCTAATTAAAATGATCCTTCCTCTCCTTGTGATGACTAATGAGACAGAAAGAAGAACTGGGGAGGGTTAATGAAAATGTTGCCATGAGATTCCCTATTTTTAATTGGTCTTTTTAATGTTTTAATCTCCTTTATGGCACAGGGGTGGAGATGGAGATATTGTCTTTCAACCTTTCTTGTACCGTGCCCAATAGGATTGTAATGCATGGCCTTAGAAAGGACTTTTTTTTATATATAACCAAACTAGAACCAAACATCTGAGCCTAAGTGTGTGAATGTCTTGAGATGGAAGAATCATTTTTGGACTTAACTGAGAAGAGAAACAAGAAACGTGAAATCTGTTTTTAAGCTCATCTTCCAAAACTCCAAGGGAGCATTCGTACCCTGAGGACTGAGGCCAAGATCTATTGTGAGAGGCCAAGATCTATTGTGAAGGATTGGCACCAATGCTCAGTAGTATTTAGAGCTTTAGGTCATGATGCTCTGTTAAATGCAATATTTATCCCATGAGTATGTCATAGTTCACCTCAGATGTCAAGAATTCAATTAATATTCTATTTAATAGAACACACCATGACCTAACCTTTTAATACTCTTAGTGAGTCTGAGCCTTCCTTATTAGTGTCACTCCCTAACTTTCCTTCTCAGTTGATGCATCTAACAACAACTGGGATGGCGAAATTGGGAGCAAAGAGAGAGGGGAAGAGATTTAAATTACTTTTGGACCTCACTGTGAGGATTCGGTAGCTTTATCCCTTGTAAAACTCAGCTCACAGGGGGTTAGCACACCCTGCTTTTCCCATTTTTACAGGGTTGACATCTTACCAGTTTCAACTTTCTATTGATTTCAGAACACAAAAGGCACCACCAATTTTTTCATGGTTTGAGCCCACTTTCTCATTGAAACTGCGTTTCCCCTCCTCACCCCACATTATCAAACTCTGGGTCAGGCGAAACCATTCATGTGAGTAACACCTGCAGGATTAAACCTTTGGCTTGGAACTTCATCCATTCACTGTAATGATGGATTATACGTACACAGATTTTGGAATCACCACTGCAGACTTTTGCCTATATCGCTTTAGAAAATTATCTCTGAAAGTGAGAATCCCTTGAAGGCATTGTCTCACAGTGTGTCTGCTTCATCCCAATATTTTTCTAACATAAGACTTCTGTAACACATTAGAAATAGAAAGAGACTGAAAGCAAGTAAGTGTTTAAAATTATTCTGTATCATGTAGCCTTCATGTTTGGGGAAGTAGCTCAATAGCAGAGGATTGTTTTAAGGCAGGATGTGATTAGCACAGCTGAGAGCACCTGCCTGCAGGTGGGAGGGGACCCCACTATTACCACACCTGTGATTTCAGAAAGATTTGTTGGGAAGATCAACCAATAAATACAG
This sequence comes from Odontophorus gujanensis, assembly GCA_013399175.1. NCBI lineage: Eukaryota > Metazoa > Chordata > Aves > Galliformes > Odontophoridae > Odontophorus > Odontophorus gujanensis. The sequence goes on from VXAB01007705.1 coordinate 94,035, forward strand.
AGTGTGCACCGCAGCTCCTTAGAGTGGGAGGAAGAACAGGCGTTGTGCCAGATATTTCCATGCAACTATATTCATTATTTATGCAGAAGAAGAGATATTTCAGGAAAACAGAGCTGAACCATGAGTGACAAGGTATCTTTCCGGAGCGTTGGGTGCAGGAAAATTGCACTGAGGTTGACAGCTTTTTAATGTAGAGCCTCTATTTCACTGAATTACTGCATGTTGGCATTTCGAATGTACAAGATGACCTATTTATTAGCTGTGAATCAAGCAGAAATTACACACTAGAAAATAAAAAAGTTGTATGTTTCTTTCAGCCGCTAAGATGCTTATCCTACAGAAATAATGTATACAAAAAAAGAAAATCTGCAAACAAAGGAACATCAATCACAAGGCACTAAATCTAATGTTGTAGGACCTGTGTTCATCTTGTAATACTGAGATCGTATGTGCTTGTTTCCTTACATGTGATGTACTATTAAATATATGTGTGTCATAATACTTTAAATTTCATTATCCTTGCTTCACTTCAACTCCTGTCATCCTCTTCCCTTTTGAAAAAGGCAATAGTTGCTTGGAAATGCAATTTCAACAGTAATGTGCATCACAAAGCAACACAAAATGGCACTCTGAGGTCAGGCTTTCCATACTCCTAGTTGTCCTGTCCAAGCAAGTCCTTTCCCCAAGCACAGTTTGGGGTCGAGTCTTCCAAACACAGCCACAATTCACTGATAAAGAGGAATACCTACTGCTTATGGAAAAAGCAGGTGAACATCACCCATCTGCTATCTCAGTCGTGTTACCCTGTGGCTTCTGGTCAGTACTGAGGGTCATCAATAGGTGGTGAATCTCTGAGTTTCAGTTCTACAAGTCCTTCATATTCCACCATTAGACATGCAGCTGCTGATCAGAGAAAAGCATGCTGATTCTGACTTGGAGATTCACAGTTGCTACAAGCACACGAGAGTGTAGAAAGTAATAATCTGAGTTACAGATTGATGTGTGTCACCAGCAGTCTACAAAGATGAAAATCTTCAGTATCATAGCAAGTAGGTGGCCTCATTTCCTTCCTTTGTCAATCCCTTCTGTTCCCCCACTCTTTAGCAAGAGCACAAAGTCTTGGTGTCTTGCTGCGTGGCCTGGATGTTGTTTTCCTTATCAGAGCAGCAGGCTTTGCAGGGAAGATGAAATGATTGCTGACTCTTTTCTTCTCATTAAATTTGTTTATGTTGTGGACCATTCAGATTTTGCTGGCTTTGTGTCTCCTGTACTCTTGCTTTGAGGATCCCCAGTGTTCATAAAAGTGAAGCAGCTGAACATCCACAGCTCTTACATTACTTAGAAAAGTCCAATGTGAATTTTTATCACGTATGCATCGTTGTTTTTTTCTGAAGACAGAACTGAAAAGCAAATAGGCTACGTAGGAAGATTGCTGCTAGGTCTCTCCTTAAAGCTGGTGGTTACCACAGCCAAATCCCTTCTGGGCCAGCAGCCTCCCTTCATTCAGAATCAAGGGTCCAGTACACCCTCATGACTTTGGCCAAAAGCACCGAATACCTCTGTTAGAGCCTAACAAGTGTCTGAGCCCTGTCCTGAAGAGAACGATGAGCAATAACCTCCCAGACTGTTTCTGCTAATCCTCCTCTGTAGGAAGGGAAAGGAACATACCATTAAGAACTGCTGGCCCAGCTAAATACCCCAGTATGAAATGAAGAGAAGGAAAACTAACACAAAATCCCTCTTGACTTCTCCAAAATCCATTACCTGGAGCACATGAAGAACTTCATAACTCCGTCTTTGGTTCTGCCACTTTGCCCTTCTGGGATCACAAAACGGCATCTCCCACCAACCTTAAATTCCCTTCAGCCTTGCAATTAATCATTACCACAAGGTTATTTGTATTCCAGTAACGCCGTTTTCAGACTTCTCCATAGAGTATGCACTTCCCCAAAACAGCTGGATAGAAGGTATTTTAAAATACATGTTGTTTCAGATATTACTTGAATAGATGCAGGGCAGTAATTTCAGCACATTCAAGTACTCAGAGTTAACGTGTAGGGTCTTCTGAAAGAAAAAAGATCGATACATTACAAATATTTAATTGACCACTTGATGTTATTCTAGTCCCACTGTGTTGAACCCTGAATGGTGAAATTTAACACGATTCTTCTTTCCTTGAATTATCCTCCTGCTCTTGCATATATACAATCTATGTGCTGCAATGCAAGACTCATCCATTCGTCTTTGTAATTTATCTCATTTCCTTTGGAATGGTGTCCCTCAGTGGCTCAGAGAAAGTGGAGCGGTTGTTTTAATAGATTTGAGTTTTATCTGCCTCTCTATTTGCAGCAGGGCATAATAATAATGAATTATGATACTAATAAGTAGGTTGTGCAGAACGGACTACAGTGGTACCGCTTCCCTCCCCCTCCAAAAAAGTAATTTATGGGTACATTCTTGTGACTTTAGGGGTGTAATAAATTATCAGGGTTCGTTTTTCCATCCAATTTGAGGCAGTGCAGCTGTGTTTTGCAAGCAATAAACTCTCTTGTTGTATTTCTTAGCTAAGCACTGAAAAACACAGTGCAATTTTTTTTCCCTCCCTTCCCAATTATTGTTGCAACGCCTGGTAGCTTCTCCACAGTTAAGGATTTGCCAGTGCTTCTATTATAAACCTCAATTTTCAGGGGCCTATAACTTTGCTCTTTTAAATCAGAATGCTAGGACTTGGTGTACATCTCTGTCAATCTAGATGCATTTTATTTGAGGAACAAAGGCAAATTTTTTAAAGAGTCCAGAACTCCCAAATTGGAGCTATGCACAGAAGTCAGAGACACATGGATGTGAATGGCTGGTAATGCTTGGATACCACTTCAGCTCCTGAGCAGCCCATAACTGCTGCTTATTTTGGACATACCTCAGGGCAGTATTTAGTCCTTAATGAATTTTTTTTTTGGATGTAGCAGACAAGGTCAGCCCTCTGCAGCAGCTCCCTCCTGGAAGGTGATGCTCTGCCATCACATGCTGACCTGGAGGCTTGTGCTGCAAATCCATAAGGTGCAGAGGATGCAGCTCCATGCCCCCTTCCCACACAGCAGCTTGCAGGCTTCACACCTTGCCAGCCCTACTGACTGAAATGCTGTCACAGTCTCTCTGAATTCAGACAGGAATTAGCAGCCTTCATGGAGCTGGTTCCCTTTCCCAGTCCCTATGCTGTCTGCATTCAGCCTGACATGAGCAGGGGTCAAACAAGGAAGGAAAAAAATGTGAGAGGATGTAATAGTGCTAGAACTGTACAGGTTTCTCTACAGCAAACTTGGAGACCTCATGCTGGGAAGTGACATACGTGCTCAGCTCTGGTACTAAATAGGATATTCATTCCCCTCTACAAAATGTTACTGAATGGGGGAAACAAAAAAAAAGAAGAAAGCCCACTGTTTTCCCAACAGGACTTTGTTCAGGTGCAGTTACATCCTGTTTGCATTGTGCAGGCCCCAAATGCCTTCCAGAGAAGCGAGTGAAGAACAGCACAGAAATCGCTCAGGGTTTCCTGGTGCTCTTGGGAGGGCATCACACCAGGAGGAGAGCAGCTCGACCCCTTTTTGCTGTGCTGTTGGACAGCCCTACTGCTCCATCAGGCTAACGCTGCTGCTACCCAACCTCCTACATGATCAGCAATTAAGCTGTGAAGTCAGCCCCTTACTATTATGTTAACATAGTTCAGTATATTAAATGTAAAACAAGTCATAATTTTTAAAGGTACCTTGGCTTACTGAGTTTAAATGAAGGCAGCGGTAGGACGATCACAGCCATATGCAAATCATCTGCATTTTAAAGCTAACAATAGATTTTGCTTTATTGTTTTGGCATTTAACGAGTGGGAAAATAATAAATTAAGCCACATGGGGAATCCCTGGTGCTTTTACAAACTGAAGCAGTGCCCATTTGGAGAGAGAAAATTCCCCATTTTTTCTCCCTAGCTGCATTTCTCTTAACCCAACACCTTATTAAAACTTATAGGGCAAAATCCTCCTCTCCTATTCCTCCGGCAGCTCTTAGTCCACACTCAGCTCTCCCTACCTTCCTGGCTGTCTTTCATCCCACGAGCTCTCTCTGCAGAAAGGGAACAGAAGAAGAGCAAAGACTGGTGAGGCCATAGGGAGGCAGAAGAAAGATGCTGTCATCATTTCTGGTTAGCTGTTAGAGCACGGACAGCTTTTTCTGCCTGTTGTAGCAGAGAATGCAGTCTGCAGCTACCAGTGCACATTGTGCAGAAGAGACAGCTGCATTGGGCTGTGGTCAGCAGCACACTGGATCCATGCAGTGAAAATAATAGGGCTTCTGCATCTGCCTGCTGCACCACTGTGCCAGGCACCAGCCACAGGACCAGCACCAAAAGGGAGGGAGTGAATATCTTAACGACGAACTCTGATTCCAGTTGCTTTTGAGTAGGGTGTTAGAACTGCATCACACAGGTTGTGAGCAAAGAGCAGTATTCCCTTTTTAACTCCCTTTTCTCTTAACGATCAGAACCTTTAGCCTTAGGTCAGGCTTAACTATGAGAATGTTGGTCATCTTGTGCTAATTCAATGGGCAGATGTTGCTCCTGCCAATGGCAGTGTGAAGCTCACCTGTTGGTAGCCATGCAACACAGCCAAAGGCAGATCATGGATGTTCTCAAGCTGAACTCCACCCTAGCTGTGTCTTCTCTGGGCCACATCCTTATAAGTCACCAAAGGGAAAATACATCATTTCATTGCCCACACTGCTCCTGCGTGTGTCTAAGTGCAGCATTTCCTCGTACAGAGCAGTCACACCAGCACATTTAGTACGTGCTTGCTTCCTATGTCATCTGAGAGAAGTATCAATTATAGATGTCTGTGAACATATCCCTGTTTCCCCCAGGAGCACTGTCTTACCAACACCAAAGGACGCAACAGAAATGAGAAACCAAGGTAAAACAGCCAGCCTCAAGTTAACATGGCACTGCAGCACTCACCAGCAACTGGAAATTGCCAGGAAGAATGAAAACTTAAAGACAAAAGAAAAAAAACAAACAAACCACAGAAGAATACAGAGAAAATACTTGGAATGGAAACCTGCAAACCTCAAACAAGTTTTGAGCATACCTAGGAGTAATTCAGCAGTTTCCATCTCACAGCTCTGTAAGATCCTCATAAAAGCCCCCGCAGTCCCACCACACATCTGTTTACCACCAAATCTACTGTTTGTCCTATTCAATGCATTTCACCTACTGTACATAACATTTGCACTTACATAAGTACCATGCACTGAGATGGTAGATTTAAGGTTTGTGCAGTACTCTGAATATTTAAGTGCTGCCCAAGTACTAAGGATTATGGTTGTTTTCATAATAATTCCTCACCGTTGCCTATGTTTGAAGTCAGGAATGTCTGGTGGCTGAACCAGACGAGCAGAACACACACAAAAGCCCAATTAGCTTCCTATCTCCAAAGCTCTTACGAACACTAATGCATTAATCATCATAAAACAAAGATGAGCATCGGCCTGTACTCCTGGCTCAATTCAGTCAGGATGTAAGTTGACTGAAGCTGAGAATTACACCAGAATTCTCATCTGTTTATCCCTAGTGTGCAGCAGAGGAAACCAAAGCAAAGGCAGAGCATCTTACTGTCCCATTGTGAAAGCCAGCTCAGGAGCAAGCAGGCCAAGGTCCAGCCAAGCATCTGTTCCCCGTGCAGTGCTTTAGTTTGACCTCTTAGAAAATTCAGAGTCTGCTCAAACTGTGGAAAGACTAAAAATAACACGGGAATGCACGTGGAAGTGCTAAACAGCAAAAAAAAAAAGTGTTTAGTTCTGCAAGAGATGCACAAATATACAAAAGCAAGCTAAGCTGGCTCTAGGAAGAGCTTTCCAGATTAGTTGAATGGTTCTTAAAAAATGGATTAAAATACGAATTCCCCCTATTATTTTTCAATAATAGAAGTGCAGCATAGAGCAACTCACTAGTGCCACAAACTAGTTTTTCATTTCTGTTTTTGTTTCATGCCTCAATATCTTCCAGCTGCTCATGTCTCCTTTTCCTTCTCCTCACTTTGATCTATTAGTTTTCCACAGAAATGGGGTTTATAAATCATTGTAATGCAGCCCTGGGAAAGACGGTGCTTAGTGCAGGGAGAAATACATTGCAGCTAACAGCCACGGCAGGGAGGAAAACTCTCACCTCGTAGTGGGGCTTTGGCGACAGGTTACTGATGGTGCTGGGTTATTTTATGTCTGCATTCATGCCATCAGGGGCAGGGCCGCGGGGACCGCTGCCTGTACCCCCCATGCAATATTTCAAGCTTCCTTCTGCAGGCAAGAACAAACTGCTTGGGGGCTCACAAGGGACGAGGGGGAGGAAAAATTGCCAGAGGAAGGGGAGGGGAGGCAGGACAGGTGGGGATGGATCACTCGGTTCCCGCTTTTGCACCACCGCATCTTCTTAAGAAGAGGTATTTGTCTCTAACACACCCTGAAATGGTGTGGATTTCATGCCAGTCTGATCTGTTGGCAGCAGCATCCATCTCTTCCTTGAAGATTTGCACCCCGTGTTCCCATCCTGCACTCAGGATGCACTTTGTTGCCCGTGCCCATTGCTGACCCCAGCATCACTGTGCATTAGGGCAGCAGCACTATGGAGGGGGGGGATCCCTGCTGGCAGTCCCAGTCTGACCCCCGTGGGAGCAGGCACAGGAGACTCCTATTGAAAAAATATTCTAAAATCTGAAGCTGGGAGCAGTGCAAGGCTGGGCACCACGTCACACATCTCAAAACAATCTTTCCAGTTCAAATTGGTCAAAGGGCTGCAGTAGCATGTGTGGCACAAGGGTGTAACCAGCCTGGAGCAAGTGTGAGCATCCACCAGCAGATGGAAGTGCCCTGAGTCCCTCCCAAGAACAAGAGTCCATCCTAAGTGCAGAAAGCCCAACATTAGCTATGGGCAGAGAGACAAACCTCTGCCAGCAGAGGTTTTGGTGCTTATTTCCTGCTCTGGGGTGCAGGATGGATTAGGGAATCTTATATGAGCCCTATTTGATGAGAGAAGAAGTCTTCATAAACTCCTAAGAGCAGCACAATTACACACAAGCTAGAAGCTCTTTTAAGCACTTGCTGTGCTTTTAGGATCAGCAGCTCCTAAATAAGACCACCCCAGGCAGACACACCATCCTTTAGTTTTGAAAGCACACAAAAGAGACACCATGCTGGAATCTTACCTATATCTTTAACAAAGCATTACCCCCTCCTCACCCTCTTCCCCATAATTGCCTTGTTATTGTCATTGGTGCCATTGTTCATTGGCTCGTCCATAGAGAGGCCCGAGGGAGCTGTTCTGCCTTAGCTAAACCAATATCTCCTGCAATAACCCCCTGCAGTTTCCCCTTTGCTATCCCATGTTGAATAAATCCTCCATCTCTGTTTGCTGAATGATCATAAAGATATGATTGAAGTTTCAAATTTATGGTTTCCTTCGAATCGAGGAGCAACTCCAATAATGCCAGAGCCTGTTTGCTGACTGCTTCTGACAGGATATATGTAAAGGGAGATTTGTAAGTGCAGAAACACAAATGGAAATACTAAGGCAGGGTATTTTCTACAAACACAGAGCACACATGTGAGGTTGAATTCCCACATGCTTTCACGTAGCCCTCCCTGCAGCTGTCAGTGCCCTGCGAGGCAGGAGGTGTGCATCATGCTGTACTCTAACAGCAAACCTGTCTCAAGTAACCACTCCAGAGACCCACAAGAATCGCTTGCCAAGTAAAGGAGGATCCTAACTAAATATCTTATGCAATTGTGATGGAAACTACTCTTAAGTTGTAGCTGAAGAGTGGAAGAGAAGAGTATATTCAGACAATCCTTGCTGTCAGCTTTCTAAATACCTCGAGTTCTCTCCTGAGTGCATTAACACAACTATCTGGGTGCCTGGCATGCTCTTCAGGGAGCACTGACAAATCCCCTCTCCTCTAGAGCACCCCTGCCATTCTGCAGATCCAAGCACCAGCAACCCAAAAAGCAGCCTCGGTGGCATTATGCTTCCAGGAAGAGGCCACTTCCTATTGAAAACAAAGCATTGCAACTCACCCCTGGAGGCAACAGCATCAAAAAGCAAAATCAGGGACATGGGTGCACAGCTGTGAGCCCCCAGGGGATTAATACCTTCCCCTTGCTCCCAGGTGCTGTTACATCTCCCATCCCAGCAGCATTTCCATCACACAGCTGTAACGCATTATGAGGTATCAGCTAGTATTTGTCTTTCTGACTCAAACACTAAGCTGTGATGAAATCTGAGCTTGTGACTTTGGCACCAAAACCTGCATAGAGCATCCCAGATACATTCTCTCCAGCCCCGTGGCCATCACACATTGGCTTCTCCCCAATTCACAGCCATTTATGTTCATTCTCATTTCAGCAAAAGCCTATAAAACTCTTACAGCATGATACAGTCCTAAATTAAATGTGTTTTAACATCCCAATATAACAAGGGAGCCTTTGCTCTTTTAAATTAACACATGTAGCTGAGAAGGGGACCCCTCCTGGAAAATTTATTCTGCTTCATTTGGAGGCAGAAAACCCCACCTTGTTGCACCTTCTCTGAGAGCAAAGATTATTTTGTGTTATAATGAGGATTTTGTAATAACGAGGGCGTTGTGTTACACTAGCTATGAAGTGAACAACAGAAAAGAAGAGAGGACTTCCGTGAGCAGCACTGTTGTGTGATGTATGGTAATATTTTTCCTCAGTGCATTACAAAAGAAAAAAGCAAGATAAAAATATCTTCCATTTTCTCCCTAATTTGTAGTTTTCTGGTGTTAGCAAGGCTTATAAGACACATGCTCCCAATTAGCTGCTCCTCTTAATTTAAATGCTTCATAAATTATCTCCTGCGCTTGTGGATTATCACTTCATAATGCGAGTTAGCATTTAAATAAATAGCTGCGATGTAGGAAATTAGAGAGGTTTACAGTCTGAGGCAGCAGCATAATGAAGGAAAATACCACAGCAGCTGAACAGGGGTTGGGAGAGATGTGATGAGACAGATTTTTTCCTTTACCTTTTAGCAACCCAATTTGGACTGCAGGTGGGAAAATATGGGTCAGAACTCCAGCCGAGCAGGATCCTTCTGCAGTGGCTGAGTATGAAGGGAACACAGAATTCTTAAGCACGTAAAATGTCTGATTCATCAAATATGATGCAATTACGAAGTGGGGTTTTAGAGCCAACTCTTTCTTGCCTCACTGGAACAGCCCCTTTGAAAGCAATTGGGCTGCTTGTGTGCATCACCTGAGCCACATGCGAACCCTCTCTTTTCAGGCTGTCAGAGAAGGACAGGACTGAAGGGAACAATGACAGTCTCAGTCCTGCTCTGAGCTACAGGTAGAAGATCTGGTGGGGAAAGAGGTGAGGGACTCAGATACAGGATTAAAAGGAATTTTGTAAAACCATGTATCAAAGATGAACATTAATTTGTAAGCCAAATACCTTTTGCCACATTTCTGGTGCCATTAGCAACTAGCTCATGGGCAATGATAGCTCTTTAACCATCAGCAGCAAGCTCCCAGTGCCACGTCAGCCTAGCTTCTCAATTATCATAAAGGAAGAAAATTAGCAAGTCAGGGCAGGAAAAATCTCAAGACAACTCCTTGGGGGACTCAGGCTCTCACCACCACTTGCTGGTCTTGCCTATAGTGTCACTGCTGCTTTTTCTGCCACAAGAGAAAACTCAGGGCAGGATCCTACCAGCAGTCAATCACACTTGACTGCCATTGACTTCATCAGGAGCTGAAGACATTGAGACACTCATGGGCTCAGGCCGCTTTGGTGTTCATCTTGCAGAGAGCCCAGGGTTGAGCACTACAGCTCGCAGGGAAGTTCAGCTATTACAGCTCCCTGCTTGCTCACACAAGTCCCAGCGTGTCAAAATCATGGGTATTTTTTCAAAAACACATGAAAAATCATAGAAGCCTTGACAGCCTTGACCAAAGTCCAGCCTTAGGCAGGAGTAAAGTTATTAGCTACCTTATTTCCCAGAGAAAGAGCCTGACACATTAGGATTTCACAGTAACTGGCTGTAAGTGTAATGGGCAGGGTGTGATTTTGCTCACTAGGTTTTGCAGTTTAATTTCAGCATGTTGAATACATTTTGCTGTAGGACAGAGCAAATGACTTGGGCAGATTTTTGCAAGAGCACAGGCCCCTCTGTGCTTAATAGGAGTTCTGTCTAACTGACAGCACAATTTGGATCTTCATTGTATTTAATATACTTCAAGAGCGGGGGTCAAATTGTCTCATCATTTACATCCATACAACATTGATAATCCCAGGAGATCTGCAGAGCTGAAGCTCAGGACATGTAACTGACTCAATTTTCTCTGCTTAGAGCCTTTCAGCTAATTTTTCTAGCAATGCACTCTTGGTTACAGCTCCAGTTCTTCCCAAGTCAGCAGGGCAGGACGCGGACATGTACTACTTAGGAAGCGAAGAGGGGTTCATCCCACCCTAAAACTGGAAGGTTACAGGAGCTTTTCCTCCCTAACAGTTTCTAGGCAGTAAAATGAAGGCAGTGTGGGCCAATCTGCACACATGCTCACAATAGCCCTGCAGTGTCCTTGTCCTCCAGGACGTGTTTGCATCTCTATTACCATCCCTTGGTCTTTGGCACCAGGCAATGGATGGGCAAAAGTGCAACTGGTTTCTTCTGCACCTCGAGCCTGATCAGCCTTTATTTTGCTGTGCTATGAGAACACAAACTCTTCAGTCCTCACTGCAAGGGCTCTTTGGGTCTAAGAGAAACTTACAAAATGCTTTGGGTGCAGGGGCGGGAGGTATGGCTGAGGAGTCAGGGCTCATCCCTTCAAGGAGATTGTGTGAGTGTGTAACAGAATCACCTTTTCTCCTAAAAGAGCACTTTAAGGAATAAAATTGGAAGCTGCTGCATATATCTTTCCAACTGATCTACTAATCATATTTCTTCAAATTTTATATCCCCGACCCTTGTAAAGGGATTGCAAGGAAGGCGTTTTTTAAGCTGCATTTTAATAAGTCAATATGAAAGCTCAAAATTATTTAAAGCTTCTTAAATAGGATTATATTTGATTTCTTATGGGAATAGTGGGGGATAGTCTAGTAAAGACATTCTGTCCCGCAGAGGTTTAATTACATTAAAGAAACAGCATCTTTTTTTTTTTTTTTAAGCAGTGAAAACTTTTACCTATTCTCCAATGAAAATGCAGATTATTTTGCACATGAAGTGACTGAAGGTGGAAAGTTCTTGCATCTGTGATCAGAGACTAGAGCTTCTCCTTGAGTGAAAGCAGAGAGGTTCTTAAACCAAAACCTTGCCCAAATTTAACAAGTTGTCTGCTACTCCAAAATGTTGAATATCTTGTCCTGGGAGGAACCACGGTTGTACTGACTTCAGGCAAATTCTGCTGTGAGATGACAGGTAGCTCTGAGGGCAGCCAGCATCTCATTTGCAGTGAGGGATTGAATTTGACCCTAAAATCAGATCTATGCCACCAAGAAACTCTTTCGCTGTATTGGGAATTTGGCCATATTCAGTCTGCTCAAAAATGCAGAGAGGCACATTCTCATTTGCATCCAACTCCTTAAATGGCATTGTGACTATATGGATGCCATGCTGGCAGATTTCTGCCTAATATTTTCTATAGAGATCCGAAGAAATTTGGGAGGAGGAAATTAAAACTACCTGCATGGAGCTGAAGGAGCCACCAGCAAGATACATGGTAGAAATAGCAGCTTCACTGAGTTGAGCTGGGCTGGACATAAACTCAAACAACATCTGGCCCTGAGAACATAAAGGGATTTTTCTCAGAGTAACAGATGGGAAGGCTTATACAAAAGATATTACTAAGAATGAAGCACAGAGAAAAGGTCATAACTGCTCTAAGGGAACTTCTTTTTTTTCCCTCCATTTTCCATTCCATCCCATCTCTTCAGCATTTATAGAGTGTTCTCTCAGCACCAGCTAACCCAAATCCTGCTCTCAGCTAAACCTCATTACTCCACCAAAGCCAACAGTAGCTGAACGTTCCCAGGCAGAATTTGGTGTCAGAGTTCTCAGCTCAGCAGAACCTTCCCTGCCCCAAATGTCTCTGCCACTTCCCCCGCACATGCTCGCATCTGTCCCGTGCTCGTTCCTCCCACTGGAGATGAGTGGTGGCTGTAGCTCAGGGGATCAGATACAGGTCAGACATCAGCAGCAGCTGTGAGCTGCACCCATCTTCCTTTATCCCAAATAACACGTCCTTCCTGCCAACACCTTTGCCATATGAGTAGTGTACTCTGCTTCACTGTGGCTTGGCACCCACTCCAGAAACATGTATGTTTCTTTGACCTTCAGTACTGGCATGAAACCTTACGTAGACAAATTTAAATCAGAAGAAGATAGTTTCCAGTATTTCCATCTCAATTACAGTCAAACCCCACCACTGAGTCTCAGCATTTGGGGTTGTACCCGGGCTGCCTGCTCCCAGGCTGGGACTATAGGCAGAAGCAGCACAACAGGGTGAGGTGGCAGTGATTTATCAGTGCTGGGCTGATTCGTACTGACACGGAGACTCTGAAGAGGAGCTTGGGGTCCTGCAGGTGTCCCCTGAGTTATACAGAGCCTCGCAGCAAAAGCAGCAGATCTGAGATCTGGTTCCCTAGCAAAGAAGGTTATTGTCTAAAACCATTTGCAAACAGCTGAAAGATGCAGCCCTGATGCGGGGAAATCAAACCGTAATATTTGCGGTGCCCTACAGTCAAAATCATCCTTCAAACAGCGTGTTGTGTTTAAACTCAAACAGCAACTAGTATCCAGAGCCAGGGAACGTGGGGGCACACAGGATTATTCAAGAGAAACCTGGAAGGTGAATGAGCCCGTGAAGAGAAATGAAAGTCTTCTGTACGCAAATACTTTCATATCTGCCTGGCCCTTTAAAACCAAAACGATAGAGTTCATTTGCATTTAGATCTCTTTGGCTCCCTCTTTTCATCTAAAGACAAATCCTCACAAAGGCTGCTTAATTAGACCAAATTAGATTTCCACCTAGTGGCTTGTCATTCATTAGAAAACGCTGTTCTTTTTTTCTATTTTGGTAATTATAAGCTGGTCTCACAGTGTTCACTTCAGGCTCAAAGTATGACTTGCATTCATGATTTTGTGCAGATGAGAGGAAAATTATTCAGTCGCATCAAGTCTGCCCATTTTACAAGGTAGATAAAGATCATCGCTGGAGTCTTTTATGTAATGGGTTATACTCTTTCTTAAGTCTTAAATGATTAATTGTAATAGCATATCTCACAGTGATTTTCAAGACAAAGCGAAGTACAAAGTTTGCACACAAAACTCCTGTACCAGATGGCGGTGTCTTTCTTCAGACATAGGATTCTGTACTGGGGACCTCTGATTATCAGTGATTCCACCCTGCTGCAGCAGGTCCTGCCCTTGAGAGTACAACAGAGGGGAGGGAGCAGGATAGACTTGTGTGGGGAAAGCCCTGGGGTAGAAGTACCTTCTGCAGCCCATGAGTGCCACTGGTGTCTGACCCAGCGAGGGGACACCTGTGTCCCTCTGACAGCACAGCCTCCTGCAGCCAGCCCTGTGCAAAGCATCACTTCCAGAGGGGAGTGGTGTCCCAAAATTCAGACCTGCAGTGAATCAGATGGGAGCACAGTGTAGACTCCACGTGCAGCTAGGCTAGCAGCACCCTGCCCTGCCTGCAGGATCTGTACAAGGAATCCTGCTGCATATCAGACCCCCGGACTCTGCGAGAGCTGCTGGCCCAGACATCTCCCCATGCTCTGGAAGGCTCACACCCCACTGTGGTGAATGCCAGAAATGTGGTTTCTCAGTCTGAAAACAGCCACACTCCTGATTTCCCCCATCCAACCCCCACTCCCTTTGCTCCTTGGCACAGACAACGCTAATTCCCTGCCTCAGTTTCCCCAGCCGTTACAGCAGGATCATCTGCACATTCAGAAGTTTAATAAATCAGGACCAGATTTTGTGGTCCTTCATCAAGCAAAACTTCCTTCGACTTTGACCTTTAATGTTTATGAGAAGCTTCAAAGATAAGTGCCAACTTATTATTAATAATCTTCCTGGGAGGGCAAGTTAGCAGCAGTTAACAGCACGCAGCCCAGCAGCCACCAGCCCTGCTTGGACTTCTTCTGCACCACTGCATCCAGATATTCACATGCGTTTTAATAACATTCTTGTTTTCCCGACCATTTTTGTGAGAGATGGAGAATAAGTTTTTCACCTTTAAAAAAAAAAAAAAGCTGATCAAATTTGCCTTTCTCAAAACACTGAACATTCCCTTTCTCATCTACCTAAACCTGATGTTGAGTTACTGTCCCCCAGAGGCTTTCAGTAGCTCAGTTCTGATGTATCCCTGCACTTTGTAGCTCACTGCCTTCTTAGAGTGTAATCAAACATCAAGCTAAGTAGCAAATAAATCTCCCGATCTCATAAGCTGCACAGCAAGATCATGTAAATGCAAATGAAGGGCTTGATTTCAAGCTGTCGCGGGGGGAAGGAGGGAAAAATGCTGGGCCTTGTCACTGCCATCACTTCACTCTGCAAGTGCAGTAAATCTGCAATAATAATAGTAATGGCAGCGTGACGGGAGGCTTTACTGTACAAGGGGGTGTAATGAAAAGTGGAACAGAAGGTAGGGAAAGAAGCAGGGCCTGCCGGGTTGGAAATGCAGCAGGCTGGAGGGTTTGCAGGCATCCATCGGCAGGACGGAGCTGATGGGGAGGGGACACGGCAGCCCTGCTGAACAGGAGGAGTGGGGGTCTCTGTGGGTTTGCCCACATCCCTCCCAGAGGGATGGGAGAGATGCAGGGATTAAAGACCCAGCCCTCCATCTCTCGCTGTACCCTTCTGCACAGAAGCAGGTGCCTCAGCCCTCTCTGTCTCAGCCTTCTTCAGCAAATTAATGCAATGTGTGTTGGTGGATCATAAATGCCAGGGGATGGAACACAAATGAGGTTTGCAGCAAAACCTGTAAGCCTTCAAGTTCCTTTACTTTGCTACTCTTTCGCAGCTCACCCACCTCTTACACACAGACCTGCTTCCAAGCCCAGCCTTCCCTCCACAGCAAACGTTTTCCAATACCATCAGACACTCAAACCCAAATTCAGGCTGCACGAATGGGAACCTACATGTGAAGGGCCAGAGAGCTCAGTACACCCAGTGCCACACTGCAGCCAAACCAGGGCATCCCACTGACCTCACAGCTCCAGCACGGCTTGGAGCAGCATCCTCCAAGCACAGAACACACACCCCTGGTTCAGAAATCAGAATTGCCATCAGCTGAGTCATTAAAGACAGTTTTAAAGTGCAAACAAAGCCTCAGCACACATTTCTTGCAGCCCTGGGAAGAGGCAATCTCTGCAGGGATGCACTGGGAGTGCTTCAGGAAAAAGCCTGGAGTTGTGTTTCCGAATGGGTTAGATAAACAGTATTTAAGATGCCTGATTTTCCTCACTGAGGTCGTAAAGGGAGAAAACTTGCAGAAGGTACCCAGAGAAAATTAGGACCGCCTGGCATGCAGAGAGAGACGGTTTTAATTAGAGCCAAGAGGTGGGAAATAAGGCAGAGAAATGACATCTTAATGAGGTTTAATGAAGTTGTCTGCTGATGGGCACAGCTGTCAGACAGATCTGTATTCCAGCCAAGCAGCTTTGTGACAGCCTAAACCTGAACACAGGAAGCAGTGCTGGAGCTGGGGAGGAAAAAAAAAAGGACCATCCACACCAACTTTGGCTCTCTCCCACTGCAGCTCATGACACAGCACACCTACATTACCCGAGGACAAGCAAACGAAACGAGCCCACGAGGTCGCAACAGCGTTTTGCTAATTTATGAATGAGAAAGGCTCATCTTTGATTACACTCTGCAGGATTCATCCCTGCTGCATCCTACACCCCTTCTCTGCTTTTGCGGGCAGAAATCTTGGCGTGCAGCCAGAGCCCTCTGAGCCCATTGGTTTTCTTTGGACTCGCAGATTCTCTCCATGTTCAACATATTGGAGCAGATTTTTTTTTTTTTGTAATTAATTACCCAGCACCTTCAACTTTATTTATTCAGTGCAAAGCGACTGTAAAATGCCACCTGATCGTAAAAAGAAACGGAAGAGGAAATACCAAACTGTGTTAACATCACACGCTCAGCAAAAGGGAATTTCTTCCTTTCTACAGAGCTGTGCATTCGGAGGTCTGGAAGCTGCCCTGGATCTCCTTCCCCGCAGCTTCTCAGCTGTTTCCTCCCACCTGCCACACCTCCACCTCAGCAGCAGATTCCTGGCCTCGCTGATCTGACCCGGGATCAGAACATGAGCCCAGGGTAAAGCCTTTTCTCATGCATCTGAAGAACGCTGTTCAATTTCCCTGCTAGATCAGTGACAACTCACCTAAAAATAGCCACCGTACAAATGCCTGTAAATACAGGAGAAATAGATCAACGCTGAAAGCTCCTTCATCACTCCTGGCACCAGTTTATGCATTTTGCGTGAGCTCCCTAACTCACACCCAGCGTGCACATATGGCTGAGCACCACCACTCGATATTTCAATGGCAGCAGCTCTAAAAGCCCGCTCACTGCCATCGCTGCACACATCTGCAAGGGATGGTCCCTTCCTCTGCCAGAGGTTTGCAGGAGGCAGCAGGGAAGAAGCAGCCATGTTATGCACGGGTTCGAGCAGGGAGCTGAGCTGGTTGCTTTCAAGAAGCTAATTGCTCATGTCTGCTCACACCAAAGGATCCATAGCCTCACACAGGGCAGGGAGACTGATGGAATTCACTGAAGGATCTTCACAAGTCCAGAAGATTCATTTTCTGGTGAACCCAAGCTGCTTGGAGTCACAGGGATACCACAACAGTTCCATAGTACCACAAGTGGGTGGATTTAATGGCCCCAAGGTGAAGGACTTCCCTCCCAGACACGGGAAGCCAACACCATGCTGTACCCAAAGCACCAGTATATGGCTTTGAAGACAGTAGTATTTCAACATCTGTTCTCCCCAACACCTACAACCCCAGCTTCCCCAGCAGGCTTCCCATGGAAAATAACCCATGCCAAGGTGCCCACCCCATGCCTCAGGGCTGCAGGGAGCTGGAGGCCCAACCCTGTTCCCTCTCCCCAGCAGGAATGCACAGGCTCCAGTTGCCAGCTCTCACCCTTCCCTCCTTCACTGTCTCTCTTTCAAGCAGCAATAAGGTTTCAAGACACACACATCCTGCAGTGACTTCACCATGGAGATGGGAGGGTTGGGACAAAGGGGTGAAGGGAGGTCACTTAATCCCACAGACAACACCAGGCTGGGATACACATGGGCTGGGTAAGAGTTCATTTTAAAACTAAATAGAAATGAGATTATTGAGCTCAAGTTCTCTTGTTTTCTGTGCTAGAAACCCCAGGCTCTGCTCCCCCTCTTTCATCACCCTTATCCCACCCCAACATGCCTTGTGTCTTGATTATTCCCAGGCAGCAGTGGTAGTGTGATTGCATTTGGGGCAGCTTATGCCAGAGTTCTAGGAGGGTGAACAACTTGGAAGTGAAATACTTTGAAGGAAATTTAAGGTCAGCTGGTAAAAGTCTACCTGCAGACACCATGGCTGGACACCCTAGCCAAAGGAGAAATTGGACAAACAAGATGATTAAAACCATATATATTGTCAAGATCACCTTATAACCCAGTTGTGAACTTGTGTCAAAATCAGAATCCTCCAGGCTCCAGCCCTAAGGAAGCCTCACAGCTATGAGATCATGTTTGAGTCCAGGCAGTGGGACTCAGCCTGTGCCGAGAGCAGCCAGAGCTGCTGCAGGTGCTCATGGCCACATTCTATTACATGAGTTTATTTTCAGAGGTTGTAGCTCATCAAGCAAGGTCTTTATTCTTCTTTAACCTCATTCTTGTACAGGCAGAACTGGGAAAGCCTCTGAGAAACTGCTATACACTGCCAGGCTTGGATTTTTCATACGGGCTGTACATCGAAAGGGCAGATGGAGGAGTCCCTGAAGGTATGGCAGTGACACTAAAATATAGAAGTCCTAATGCTAACAAGGACTCTCCTTCCCAATGCTCCTTATTACTTCTCACAAAGCTGAGGGTGAAAAAAACAACATTCACCCACTTCCATTAATATTACCCAAATTTCTTGGTGATTGGTAAATCTTCCCTTTGTCTTGGAAATGTCTATAGGTTCGCAGAGTCCAAGCAGAGGAGGGTATGGCAACTGCAAGAGTGCTACATATACGTCCACTTCATAACTCTGGAGGGCTCCTATTCTGTGCTCTTGGGGCTTACCCTGTGAAATCAGACTTGCTGAGGCCATCCTTCATGGCACGCAAACCTTGCACCATCCTGTCTCTCCAGATAAAAGTTACCACCATCTTTTCCTCTTTCCCTCACATTTCCTTCTATTTTCAGCCATAGGTCACTGGAACACAATAAAGCCCAGGACAAATTTAGCTCAGAATATGCCCCGAGACTTCATCACCATGAACCGTGGTGCTCTGAAGGCTGGGTATACCACAGCCCGGGAGTTTAACTTGTACTACAAGGCCAAGGACATTCGGCGCAAAGAAGATGAATACAGTCGTTTTAAGAGGTCTCCTCCTCATGTGCCTGCAGACAGGACCTACGGTGTTCCAGCACGGTAAGGACAAAGGCTTGGGCCCTTCTCAGTATGGTGTTATCCTTCCTACCCTCATATCTGCGTCTTCCCCACATCTCAGCCAGCACAGTGCCCAAGAGAGAAGTGATCCGAGACCAGACGTGCTGCTATGGAGTCACAGCTTCACTTGCAGGCCTGGCTACCTAGATCCATCTATCACAATCACCTGCCTAACTCTGGTCTGCATGCCACAACTCATCCCCAGTTCACCTCTGGTATTAAGAGCCTGGAATCCCTTATAAATATGTTCTGTGCTAATCCTTTGATTTAAAGGAGCGGAAAGACAGATTCCTTGGGTCAGAAAGTGATGCTGAGGCAGAGCAGCAGCTTTTCTGCCTGCTCACGCTGGTTGAAATTCTCTTGTACAATTAAGGATGAGTTCAAGTTCTTTATCCCACTCTCTCATACATGCTAGTTCAGCACCCTGCGTTTAGAAGTGGAAAAAGCAACCCATTTGACAAGTCCCTCAGACTCCAATTCCCAATTATGCACTGTGCTGACTTCTCATGAGCAGCTGTGAGCAGCTGTGAGCAGGGGAGAACAAGCACCCTGCTCAGCCTGACTCCCAGGTTTAAGTCCAATGCAAACAAATGCTAAAGCCTCCAAAAAGGGCTCCAAAGCAGCCCCAGTGCTACTGGAGCACAGACTTCTCGTGCTCTGTGCAGATCTGAACTAGACATTAGGTTTCATTTTAAGAGCTGGCTAATAATCACTACCAGCAAAATAACAGCAACAAATTCTAGAGAAAAGACATGATGAACGGCACTGTGTATTTTACATGATAGTAAATGGGCTTTGCATATGCAAATTGAATGGATTTTAAAATGGTATTTAATGACAATTTTCGTAGCAGACATTAACATTAATTGCATCAAAATGAAAATGCAGCATTAGCTTGCTGTTAGCTGCAAATGCCCCAGCTATAAAGCTTTATCTTTATCAGTATCAGCCCTCACCAATGTGACAGGGCTGCTCTGCAAATTGCAGGCAAAAGGGCTTTTATGTTACAAAAGTATCCCCCAATGTAGACCAAAATCAGCATCAATTTTGCTTTATTTCTTCATAAACGAAGGTTAAATGGCTGCCTGTAAGAAGTCTAGGCACGTTTCAAAAGTTCTAAGGAAAATCTGCAGACCCCACAACAGCAGAAGTAGTGGGAAAGGGCTTTTAATTTAAAGTTATTATTGTGCAAGTTGTCTGCTCCTTAATAGCTACCTTTTATGCAGACTGATTGTATTTATCCCTTTACTTTAAAAGCACGTTATAGACAAAATCAAATTACCAGGATTACCAAGGAATTGTTACAGCCATTTGGGTAAAAGTGGGGAATTTAACTCCCTTTTCATGGCTGACAAGTTAAAGACACCCATGTGGGTGAGCACTCCCAGCTGGGGCTGACCTTATAGTCGCCACAGATTGGTTTCACCAAGACCTTCCCTGCTAAAAATCAACTGGCTGTCCATGTTCTCCTGCTCTCAGACTCCAAGCTCTGTATAATTCTGTTTCTTATCACAGCTAGCTGGAAATATGCTTGCTGTTAAGGTATGTGCTTATCTAGGGGCGGAAAGGGAGGAGTCAGTGGCACACAGCCCCTTTCCATGTTGCCAAGTACTCGTTTGCCTTTAGCAACATACACTTAGATAAAGACCTCTGAAGTTTTTCCAATGAGAACAGTGCATGATGTCCCCTTGCCCAAGGCACAGCACAGATGGCACAGCTGAGGAGCAAGCACTGCACTGCTGAAGGTACCCGAGTGCCCCAAAGACACCAAGGTCAGGAGCTGTCCCCAGGCTCAAGAGTACAAGCCCTCCTGGATCATCCCAAATGGAAACAAGCAGAGATAAATGCTGGGGTTGCTATTAGTGCCTTATTAATCACACCCTAGCCCTGCTGCTCCCTCTAGCACAGATCACTTTCTGCTTTCCATTCTGGTGGATGTGTGCAACACAGCACCTCACAGGCACTGCTGGGAGCTTTCTGAGGCTCTGGGGCCCGTTCCCTTTCACAGGATATTTACCTTCAAAGGTCACCTGTGCCCCCTCTCTATTAATTCCCTGTGGGCACCTTCCAGGGGAGAGAAGCAGCTCTGCTTTTTTGCTGATTCCCCCCATTCTCTCCCTCCCTCTTCCCAGAGAAATGTTTGCTACGAATCATGTGGCAGCTTTGTTGTGAGAGTCATAAAAAGGACATTTTTCATCTCTCCTTTTTCCTGCTCTCGCTCCCTCTCTCTCCTGGTATCAGACAAAGATTTATTCCCTCCCTGATGCCTGTGGCATTCAGAGCTGGGAGGGGTCAGGGGAGGCACTGATGGGACGATAATAGATAATGCAGTGGTTCCCTGGGGGCTTGTCCAGCTCCATAGCTGATCCATCAGCAGGCTGTGCTCGTGCCAAGGTCAGCAGTAACGAGGATGTGGTGGGGTCCCAGCCCGCCCCACGGGGCAACCTCCAGCCAGGCTCCTCTGATTCACACTTCAGCTTCTGATCTCTACAAGAGCTGCCTTGTCCAAGCCACAGTTTGCAAGAGCACGTGCCCACTGGGTGCAAGCACTGGAGTAACAGCCTTGCAGCAGTGCAAATGCACCCAGCTCCACCTGCCCCAGCCCACATCCTGGCTGTAAAAAGATCTACAGTTTTTCTTTCAATGCCCATAGTGATACCTGACCTCCAGGAGGTCAACCCATCCCATCAATGCAGGCTCCTCATGCATGGAACATTGTGTAGCTATGTTTGCAGCACAGGATTGCTGTTCTGGACTCAAGTCCTCAGTCCTTTCATTTAAAATATCCTCACACACTGTGCTAATAGCAGCTGTGTTCATCTTCCAGCCTCTCCAAGCAGTGTTTCGCTAAAGGGAGGAAGCAAGGCACTGAGTGGTCTGAGTCCTGATGGTATTGGAGATCTAAAGACACAGAAGGGCTGTGAAGACCTGCAGGATCTTTGCTAGTGTCAATACAGCATTTGGAAACCCCCAATAAACATCCATACAAGTATTTAGCCTCCCAAACTGTTCTGATTGAAATCTACCACGCACTGAAATTAGCAGGCATTAAATTAACACTTCTGGAACCATAGCACGAAGTTACAGATGCTGTCTACAGCCAGATTTTAAATTATATTGATTTGCACAAGGTCACACAAGGAGTCTGAAGGCAAAACATCCCAGCACACAGTTGGTACCCCAAGCACGAGTTTTATCCCCAGGAGCCAGGGACACATTCCAGCAGTGCAGAGTATATCCTGAGCATGAACACAGTCCAGGATTTCCAGGGCTACTTTTAAAGAAAAGCTTTTCTTTCCTTCTCTTTTTCTAGTGCAATATTGCTAATTCTGCCTTCCACATCCCTGCACGAGGACCCTTACACAAGGACCCTGCAGACACACCATTCTCTGCCATCCTACACCTGCACCTCCTTCCAACCCTGCATGGCTGTAACCCTGCCTGAGCCGTGCTGCCATCCACTTGGCAGTTGGCCTGTAGGTTGGGCTGACCTTGGGTGTGCTGGCAGGATTTCCTTGGCACTCTGTCATCCCCACATCTCCTGCCGGGTCCCCCCTACTGCCCACCTTTACTTCAGCCATCCCTTTCCTGAATTTCACGTCCCATTTTCCTTCTAACTTCATATCCTCCTACCATTCTGCCCCCCATTCTCTACAGCCAGCCTTTATCCTTCAGCAGCTGTTTTCACCCATGTTTCTGCAGCAAACTCACCCCTCTAAAGCATTCCTTCACTGCAGTCTCTTCTCTACAAATTGAGATAACTGGCCAAAGGCATCAGTTATCTAGTACCTCCTCTTTTCTTTGTATCATTTGCAGTGGCCTGATGCTCTGCTGACAATTGTCTCAGTGGCCTTTAGCAGCTCAGCTGTTACACTGGGTACTCCTGCAGCTTCCTGGCATACCTGGCTGCTCTGTCCTTATCTTTCACCTTCCCAAGAAGAGAGGTTTCAGTGCTCATACATGTGCATTGTAAGTGGCCTCACCTCCCCCCAAAGTGCCTGTGCTGTTTGCACACAGCCAGAACAAAGTTTAAGAAGGCCACCCCAAATGCTGCTTTAATATTCCCAGCATCTCTTTGGCACATAAAATGCATTCACAGATAGAAGTGTCTAACTATAAAGAAAATACTGAGGAGCAGAGGGTGCTCCTGGAAAGAACCCACCAGGAAGAGCTGGGCAGGCAAGCTAGATGAATACTGCAGCAACCCTTGGTCACTGGGAGCAGAACAAATAATGCATAAAGCCACACAGCCCCCAAGATTGGGGCAAACCAAAGTTATATGGAAAAAAAGTCTGAGCACCGACAAAGAAAAATTATTAAAATATTATATAGAGATTGGAACCACTGTCAGGCTGGAGAGACCAAAAAACTGCAAGCAAGTGAAAAAATAAAATAAAATAGGCCTCCCATCAGTTCAGATAATTGCATTTCCTACCCTGCTCCACTGCAAAAAGACACTTTGTGTGTCTGCCACCATTCTCACGTTGCTAAGATAAGAATTTCTATTTCAAGAATCATTTTCTTGTGTTGGACGCCTTCCAGGCAGAGATGTGCTCACACTGCTGTGCATGCATTTGCTGCTGCCTGGATTGCTCTGCTGTGCTGCTGCAAGTAGACCTGAAGTGACCCTGGATGCAGACACTGGTCATCCTGCAGCCGCAGTGAATAGCTTAACTACTTCAGGCTTTTGGGTGAAGAGGGAAACAGACAGGTCAGGGTTGGGCATAAAGGAGCTGGAAAAAAATAGATCAGAAAAGCAAAGGCTTCAATCCCTTATTACCAAATGAATTATGCTGGGTAGGAAAGCGATTCACACTCGTACATCGTGTTGCCCATGAGTTTCCCCCTGTCCATAGAGCTGGCTGAAGAACTTCCACCAAAACCTCTACCAGCTAAAACTACTTGTTGCCCCACGTGGATTTCCTTCCCCTGCAAAGGCAGTGATCTTCCCACCATTCAAGCATAAGCAGGAGGTCAAGGGGAAGATTTGTTCTGCTCAGTGTTAGGGAGTTCAGGAGATTTTCAGGGGAATCCTTTTCTTCCAAACGGAGCACCCATCAGGATGGTCTGTGTTTGTTGGAACAGCTCTGCCCCGTGGCCAGGTCCCACCTGGGCTTCTTGGAAGGCAACACAGGGTTTCAAGTCAGTAGAGAGAAATTTACTGAAGACAGATCTAAATAACCTTCAACTAAATCAGCCACAGGGCATCTCTAACCCCCAAAAATCAATGCGAGTGCACAAATTGCAGCTTGTGAAGCCAGTTATTTAATAGGTCAGAGCTGGCTTGGTATCTTTGCTGCAAGACATGTGTTTCCTTGTGCACATTTAGGACTGTTACAAGTATACATCTCACTCTTGGCCTGAGAGGGAATAGTAAAGCAAATTGGTGTTCTTGTAACCATGTGTGCTCTTAAGTACAGCTATGAGTATCTGATAAATCTTTTAAAGTGCATGTTTACAATGGATTTTATTCTTTTTACTGTTCTGTACATACGAGCCCTCTGAGCAAAATAACAGATCCTCTGACACTTGGAAGAAGCCACAGCCTTATTGGCTGCCCACAGTGAAGTGATTTATATTGGTGTGGGTCCAAATTACAAGGATTGTAAAGAAGGTTCTGAAATTCAGAGTAATCAGTGCTTCAACATATGGATCCTGCCACTGCCATATGGGTGAGAGACCCACTATTTCAACATGAGTTTTGCCACTGCAAAGGCTGCAAAAAAAATTGGTCCCCAAGTGTTTTCTACCAATTTTTCTCTTGTTATTTTCTTCAGTGGTTAATGGAAAGCGAGGACAAGTGGAGATCATTTAAAAATGATCTTTTGGGCCTCTCCATGGGTTTATTGCCAGGACCTATTTAGAAGAGCATAAAGCTGTAAGGGGCCTATAACTTCACTGTATAGTCCACAAGCTTCTTAGGAAAATGAAGAGCCTCTGTGTTCGTGCTCTGCTTGTTTCTCCATCCCTCCCACTTCTTACATGCGTGCAGGGACTTCTGGAGCTGCTAATTGAATTCACTTTAGTGAAAGTGTTAACAAATTGTAAGTGACCTTTTATACAAATTTCAAAGTCAAGAATTCACCCCTAACCAAACACCCCTCTTCTGCCATTCACTGTTATGCAAAACCCACAAACAATTAAAAGAAATAACAAAGAGCCCAGTGGCCCTTTTTCCTAATTAGCTGCAGGAGGCAATGCTGGCGAGTGTGGCTAAGTGCTTCAATTACCTCGGCCCTCCTCGTTGCCCTTGTTAGAGCAGACAGGTCCACTGGCCAAAGGGGAACAATTAAGGCGAGGCAGAGCCAGGCAGTTTGCAAGGGGATGCGGGGCCGTGCCGGCGCTCGAGAAAGGGCCAGAGCTGTAATCATGCCCCAGATTCCTGCTGGGCTACACAGAGACAAATTAATGGTAGATAGATTGCTAGCTCCAGCCCATCAGTAACAAGGGAGGAAGGGAGACAATATAGCAGTACAAGGGAACTGTAATCAGAGTTTTCCTGTACTGTAAATCCCTTTCAGGGCGGTGGGAACTGAGCACTATGTCTCAGAGCTGCATGCACTGGCGGAACCCCAAGGCCCAGGGCAGAATCACAGATCTCAGTCTGTGTTTTATTTGCTGAAGACAATACGTGCTGGATGCACTGAGGAGAACCACAGAGACACTGGGACCAAACTGGTTCCCAGCAAGGCACAGATCTGAGCTGCTGGGAAACATACTGACCATCTGAGCCCAAGCTGCAGAGTGGGGGAGAGGAACACCACAGACAGAACCAGCTAAGGACAAAACCTTCCAACACAAAATCTGCAGGGAATGGATATAAAGGTGGTGCCCTCCCCAAGCTGTCTCCTCTATGCACCAAAGAGGGATTCTTTCCACACAAAGCCCACCAATCTTTCAATAAACAATTAAAGATTCAGGATGACTTGGTGGCCATGCAACACAGCTTTGATATCACCACTGAAAGAAAAAAAAGATAGTAACAGGATTTCTCTGTTGCATAAACACCTGCATTGCATTGCCACAGCCCACTGCCACTGAGCTGATGAGTCCAGGGCACACTCCTCACTCCTGGGAGCAGCACTCCCACCACACCTTTGACCATCAGCAGAAAAAACACTGCAGCACTGTCTGGAGCCTACCAGGAAACCCAAAGGCTGAAGTTCACTAATATATTTACGAGCCCCTTCTGTTGTTGGGTAATGCAAGAACAAAGCAATCACAAGTCAAGTTTTTACCCTTTTACAACTGATTGCATCCTTTAAGCCAGTGTGAAAACCCTCCCTGAGCAAAGCCCTTGGTACCCACCTTTGCCAGGTACCTTTTTTTCCCCCGCTGATGTATAAACCTTTGAAAATAAGTTTGAGGGGAGACTGACAACCTTGAAACCTCAAGAGCAGCATGGCATTGACGGGTGCTGCTCTCAGAGCCGAGTATTATAGATAGATTTTAATTTCATTTTAACAAAATAGCTGTCTCCAGTGGAAGCAGCATCAAGAGCTAAATGAGGACCCATCTTGAGCTGAATCACGTTGAACAGACCTCGGCGCTGTCATTGATTTTCTGGGAAGAAAAAAAACGCCTCTGGCTACTAAACCAAATTAGTAGTCACTGATGACCAATTATTTTGCCCCACTGTGAACGGAGAGGCGTACTAAAATTCCAGTTTGTCAGACCCAAGGCTCTCTTCTCAAACACCTTTCAACAAGCGTGTACCAAAAGTCCCTCAGATGGTTCTGACGCCTTCCTGTTTTCGGCAACTTCTCCTTCTGCAAAGTTTTAATGAGCTGCTGCTCTGAGGACAGCCTGCCAGAAAGGGACTCCCTCCCAACTCGGTGGAACACTATTTGGCATGCCGCACAAATCACAGCTGTCAGAATTTATACACACATACACAAAAAAAGTGTCAGCCTAATGTTTGCAAATTATAATTACCATTTCCCTTGCATGTCCCTGGTGCCTTCATTTTAGATAAATCCCAGCTCTGAGGTATCAGCTGCAAAGCACTGAAGGCTCATATTGAATAGAATAGATTTAACTAGTTTGTAGCTCATTTAAGGCCTACACTGTTTTATTTTAATATTGTTAATACTTTATTATACTTTTTAACATTGTTTTCACAGTAAAATAGCCTATTAGGAGGCTGCAGCTCCTTCTCCAAGAGATTTCTGGCAGGCTAATGCCCCACATTGTGTAACCAAGTAAGCAGGCACTTGTCACTTCAGTTGAAAATAGGTCTGTACCCTCACTCTTGAAAGTAAATTAGAGAGAAAGTCTATTAAAGAGACAGGAATTGTTTCAGGGATAATAGTTTTGAAAATGTGCATAGATAAATTTTAAAATATTTAGGAAATGTCAGCGTTAGAAGTGGCTCCCACTATCTGACTATAAAAGGAGGCGGCTGATTATTTATTTTCTCCACAATTATAAATAATTTGTTACATCCTATCAGAACTTCTCTCCCTTTCCTTTCTGTGGCAGGGCTGCTTGTGCCAAAACAAGGAGATGTGAGTTGCTGGGAGTGAGACAGGTTTTAATCCAGTGTGCGTTTTTAGCAGATGCTTCCCCCCTCCCCACTGCATCCACAGACAGAAGCAGCAAAAGCCTCCCAGTTCAGAGGGTGACATCTGGGCAGGGTGACAGGACACACCAGCAGCCCTTAAGTAACACTGAAGCTAGGGGACACGTTCCTAAGGGTCAGCTGCAGAGGGAACATACCATCACACTGCCAAGTGGCACTGGTAGTAAAGCCACAACTCCCCTTCCACCCCAATGGGCATTTGACCTACAAAGAAAAAGCTTCCTCCCTGAAGTTTCTCCTGCAGCTTTAGTAGATAAAGTGTGCTACTCGATACCCTCTCTTGTCCACCTTCCCTCAATAAGAAAAGCCAGATGAGGGGGTCACATCCTACAGCCCACCAGAACCCACACGTTTAAATAGGACACAAGTCATTCCTACTAATTTCAGAGGCAGTTCGTGCGTGCATTATTCCAGGCATGACTCTATACTTTGCTGGATCAGGACTTAAATGCGATTAATCACACGGCAGGGAAGAGTTTCTGAAGAGCATCAACCCAAATGTGTCCTTTCAAGCATTTACGTACAAGCCAGCTGTGGACTAATCAGTCACCAACTGGCTGGTCCATCAGAGATGGTAAAGTCACCTCCATAGAGATGCAAAAACACACAGCTATCACTAAAATCGATAATCAAACACCATCCCCAAGGGCTCAGTGTCTTCCTGCATCCCTTCCTGCTGTTCCTGCACATCAGAGCATCTCCTGCCTTGGAGAGCTGAGGGTCAGACCGAGGAAAGCAGCCTGGGAGCAAGGCTCACCGCAGGACAGTGCCAAAACTACCAGCATTTACACCATGAAATTACACATCCAACCACAGTTCTGCCATATCTTTCAACCCTTCGTAGATCTGCTGAGCTCTGATCAGTGTGAAATGCCAAACTGGGAGGAAAGGAAAGCGAAAAGGGGAAGGAGAGGGATAAACCTGGGTGTCCCCTTCAGCACAGTGGATCTCCAGATGGCAGTCCGGAGCAGTACGGCTGATTTGTAAGCAGAGCCTTAAAAAGCCCTGCAGCATGTGATCTGTGCAGCAGGAGGGCTGCAGCAGGATGCCCTTCTGATACAAACGCCCCCTGGGATGGATGCTGCTGGATTGCCCATTCAGTATCATTAGAAAACACGACCACAGATTAGGCTGTTTGGAAGCATGTGGGCAGCACACGGGAAACAAAGGGGACTCCTTTAATTACAGCAGAAGTTATTCTGAAGACACAAGTCATTTTTAATTTCTGCTATAATGGAGTCCCCCTCTAGTCCCTGAGCTACTGCAGAGTACCCTTGCAAAGCTCTGAGCACTATCAGGAAAAAAAAAGTGAGGGAATTTGAGATGCTTCCACTGCAAGACAGCAACATTTTGCATTTCTCAGGTTCTCTGCCCAGCTCACTGGTGTTCTGCAGTTAGCCTGGTCAGGTGGGGAAAGTATTGCCTTGTGCTGCGGGAGCAACAGCTGAAAGCACTGCGGCTACAAGTGTGAGTGGACCTGACAGAGTCAGTGGTTTCTGCTGAGATGAGGAAGTCCCTCCCCAGCAAGGTGTGCACAGACAAGGACTGATAAAATTCAAGCTAGACATCCTCCATCACCTCCTCCCTTGGGTTTCCTGTTTGCTTCTGGAGGAGAAGAATAGCACCACAACCAGCAATAAGCAATATGCTGTCCTCAAGGCAAGACCCCTGCTGCTCCATTGCTGCCACTGCCAGTTCTACCTCCTGCAGTTTCTGATTAAAGCATCCTCACCTGCCAGGAACAAGCCTCAATAAGTCCAGGCCACAGCTGTGCCACCACTTGGTCACATTTTCCAGGAGTACAGGAGGAAATCAGCACATGGAGGTAGGGAGGTGTTAGCCCCGGAGATTATACTGTCATCTTTTGAATGTTTTCCAGGCCTTCCACACCCCTGTTTGACATCCTCCAACACAAATACAAGGAGCTATGGATGGAACAGCAGAGAGCACGGACTGCAGCCCTCCGTCTGGAAAAGACAAAGGTAGTAACACTCCAGAGACACTGCTGTTTGCTACCAGACATGAACTCCCACTGTTCCACCCACAATAGATGGGCTTATCCCAGTCACAGGGAGGGATTTCAGCTGGGAAGCCGTTCTCCCTGCCTACTAGAAGACAAAGCCTCGTGAAGATGAGCTGTTTTCTAGGCAGGATGGGCCCGGCTCCAGTCAGAGCATGTCCTGCAGGTTGATGCTGTGGGAGTGAGCAGCACATGTGCAAGCTGCAGATGTGTATGCCTGGAAGTACTCTGGAGACAAAAGGAGGCTTTTTTAAAAAGTATTTTTTGCATTAGAAAGTGGATCAGTGTATTGGAAACTGAGCAAGCTCAGAGCAGTGTTTTGGTCAAGGCCTTGCTTAAGGTTCAGACACCCCTCCCAGAGACATCTCTCTCGCTATCATTAAGCATCCACTTACATCAATATGTCCCTAGTCATGGGGTGCCCAGCTAAACTGCTGTTAAATTCAAATGGAAGCTCCAATTCTTTTTACATCACCACAATACTAAGAAGCTCCGTCATAACAAAGAATTAGGTTTCAAATTATCGTTGGTATTTAATGCCATCCCCATGCCAGAAGCCCTGCAGGTGTCCCTTCATACGGCATCAGCTCTGCTCAGGTTTTCTGCAACAGTGGATAAAAGAATGGAGCATTCAAGGGCCCAGCACCAGCCTTGATCTGGCACGACACAGCAGACGCCTTCTCCATGAGCAGTTGTTAGAGATGTTAAACATAACAATATTGTAATAACATTTAAAAGCAGCCAATGACTGTTTTATTAGTTAATGACTCAAGGAAGAGTCGAGCTAATATGGTAATGACCAATTTCAATGGGCTTACTGCCATCACAAAGTATGCTTTATAGTGGAATCGCTGTACAGTGTTCTTAATTAGCCGCTATTTTATGAACGCACAAGACGAGGATGTTGGGAAAATGCATCCCTAACTTATTAATGACTGATGCTTTAATCACTAAGTTCCCTCCATCAAATTCCTGAAGTCTGCAGCCACCAATTACAGTGTTAAGCAACACAGATCTACAAACTAGACCACAGAGTGGACAGATTCCCAGCTGCAGTTAATTGAGAGAGCAACACATCAGTCAGGAAATCTCTCCCCCAGTGAGGGTAGAAAAAGTGACTTTCCCAGCTGGTGATGAGCCATTGCTCTACCTCAGGGTTCCACACAGGCAACAATCATCTCACTGAGATGACAAAACTGAGAGTTGGCCGTTGCCCAGATTTTCTTTATTAGTATGTTTTGGGTATCAGCATTAGCAACATGCACAAGAAAGACTACCCACATCAGAACAACCCAACTTTTAGATAGGATGATTTTTAGGCTAGTTCACCCCAGTGTCATTATGTTTCAAGACACCAACATGACGTGTATAACCTTGCATCCATTTCAGTCTGTTCTTGTTCATCTTTAATCACAGAAGATGAAAGTGCGTGACACTCGCACCACGTTGCTCCGAAAAAACCCAGTACCTCCAAAGGAGGAGTCCTTCTGGCACCTGCCCCGCCTGGAAAAGGTACGAAGCACTTGAGCCTAGGAACACCTTCTAACCTTGCCCAGGTTCCCTGGTAAGTCTCTTATCTCATGAAGGTAAGATGTAAACTTCTTACCACAAAGCTCCACCAGACCCAGGCTCTGCTACGATCCCACGCCAGATGTGTTTAAACTACACTGTACTTTGAATTGTGCTTTTTGCACCTGGAAAAGGGGCAGAATTCAACCAGATAGAGACTTACTGGCTTACTTTCTAACTTGTGGGCACTTCCATGATCTTCACCAGATCAGAAGCACCTTTTTATGTCTCCCATCAGTACTGGCACCACCTTTGTTCCCTGCTGGTATTCCTGCAGCTGCCCTCCATGACTATAACAGTCAAACTCGCTTTTAGATAGCCTAACATTTTATCAGCTCTCATCATAACTTATCCAAGCCACACTGGATTGAAGTGTTTCAAGACCATGATGCAATGAAAAATGCAACAATGACAGCAGAGCAGCAAGGTCCCAGGCTACAACAAGTGACAATTTGCTCAAAAACAACAGCTGCAGGCACAGAAATAAAGAAGCTTCTTACTTTCAGATGACCTCAGGCATACAGAGACCTCTAGCAAGAAGCTCTTACCTCTACTCCCAACCCTTAAATGAAGTCTGGGCAGGAGTGGATCCTGGCTCCAGCTCTTCCAGTCACTCAGGTGCATTGCATACACCTGAGCTCCCCTGGGTTGGCCCTGCCTTCCCACCAGGTGCTCCATCACTTCTTCAAACCATGACTTTGCATTTCTACTACAAAGACTCATTTTCATCCTAAGAGTTGGAGATTCCTAGAAAGCCTCTGCTCATGATATCTCCCTTAACACCCTGTTTGACAGTATTCACCCTGAGACTGAGCAAAGGGTCTAGCCAGGCTACAGATGTGTACAACGCTTTCTTTAACTGATCCAAATAAGAGCCAAGGTGGTTGACTTCTTATTCTAGCAATGGGATATGGACATCTTCCTGAACCCATCTGCTCATCCTACTGTGCTCCGTAGTACTTGTGTAGCTTTGTTTGTGGCGTAAAATGCAGGGAAACTTCAAGTGAAAAGCTAGGAAGCATTTTAGAAAGGAAGGAAAACGAGCTGGGCAAGAGAGATAGAAAGGAGACACCAGAAAGTTTGAAAGCACTGAAGCCCTGCAGAGAATTGACATGGCCGAAATCATATCTGGCACTGATAGATACTATTGCAAAGAGCCTTTCAACCCTCTGCTCCAGCCCTGGTTCTGATGGTTCTGGATTTTTTTTTAACCACGCTGTTGATTTTTAACTGCAGTTTAAAACAATGAAGGGAGCCTTGTGACTTCCTGAAGCTAATTTACTTGTACAAGTTGGAGAGTTTCAACCAAGAAATGTATTTTGCACCACCTTGATGTATTCCTCTTACATCCTGTCTAAGACTGTCCGATTAGCATATGTCAGTAATCATTTATCCCAGCTGCCTGTCAGCACAAAGCTGCTGCTGCAGCTAGTGTCAGGGAAAGAACATGACCGATCGCTGTTAAACAGATTGTGTAAGTCACACGAGATACTGGGGCAAGCCTTCTCTTTAGAGCTCCTCTCACCCCAGACCTTTCCATCACTATTCATTTTTCAGCCTTCGTTTTTCTTTGTGCTCTCCCTTTTGTTTCATCCATGATTGCAGTTGGATTCAGGTCTCAAACACCACCTGAGTCTTTCCCTCTCCTTTCTCCTTCCTCTCTCCTCTTCCTCTCCTTCTCAGAAACAGTATCCAGGGAGGAGAAAGATCACTTTGAACAGTGTCTTCTATTTTCTGCATTCCTTTCTCATTACCTTAACCTGGAAGATTTTTCTTTCCCTAGCTGCAGACCTAACAGGCAGTGTTCATGTTAGAACTTGAATCAGGAAATTAATTGATTAGTTGAGTTTCAGTGCATGGTTTCCTTCATGGAAAAGCAAGTTCTCAAGCATCCATATAAACATACCCAGTTAAGAGCAGAAATACCACAAGGGAAGCTGTTGGCTTCAAAGAATGCTTGATAGTCTCTGAATCACGCTTTAAACATCCCTATAAATTTGGGTTCTTTCGAAGCAATATCCTTGAGAGACAAGCTGGCGTAACCCTTCACCCAAACTCAGCCAAACTCAGTCACTAACCTCCATCCCCTCTTTTAGAAGGAAGACATAGAGCAGCACTCTGAAGAGGTGAGGGAGTTTATTCTTACACCATTCCTGTTCTTGAGAAATCTCTGCACTTACCACTAGACCCACACAAGACCTGACACCATGCTAGAGCTCATGGAGGAAGCAGAAAAGAAAACAAAGAAGCTTTGCCCTCCCTATTAATTGCCTCTGCCTGTTCCTTGCACTGCCAGGGCTGCATGGCATTACCTAGTCAATGAGTTGCTAAAGTATAGACAAATTGACTGTTTTCATTTGGTTTCAGCCCCAGTGCTTTAGAATAATAGCCCACACCATTAGGCAAACCGTGTGGTTTGCAGACCCTCCTGCACTGGGGCTCTCTGGCTCTGCGTCTCGCTCTGCAGGACTGACCTGGTGCATGGTCCCCTGGGCCTCCCCAGAGCCCCACTCACAGAGAGAGGCAGGGCACGGGGAGCCAGTCATGTCCTGGTGGGCAGTTCATTAGAGGAAGTTGAACTGGAGGGGTATTTACATTTATTTGTTACAAATCCAAACAGAAATTAACTCCTTGCTCACCTCAGCAAGGCATTCCTAGTGCCCTCCCGATCCTCAATCGCCCCCAAGGCAAAAGGCCTCTGTCTTGTTCTGCCTGCAATGAGCTGACCCCTCAGCTCAGGTTTTGCTAACATGGCTGAGACCATGCACCAGGACTTCTTATTTGTCTGCACTACATTCCTGAGGTCTATAAGGGCTCAGACACCCAGCATGTACAAAAGCATGTGTCCTGTCCTTGTGTCACCCATTGCTAATCTTGGGTTGACCTGGGAGAAATGACGTCTTTGATGTCAAACAAATTCTGGACAAGGTGTTGCTGCCAAAATACACCATCCCTACAGTATTGCTGCCTGCAGAGAGCCAGTCCAGGGTGAGGCTTCAGCTGCCTCCGTCTGAATCTTTGACACCATAATCCAAAGCAAGAGCATTTGTTGGCCATAATCCAAACCAACAGTCAGCACAGACCACTCAGCGATAGATTTTCAGGGGCTCTGTCAAGTCAGTCCAGAAGGACATTTATTTTGGTAGCAGCACCTCATGATGTGGAAGGACAGAATTTGCACGTGTCAAAGCAGCTCCGCGCTCCGTGTGTCACTGACACGCAAGGTACCAGCTTCCCTTTGCTCATTAGAGAACCCCAACTTGCACAGACATCCAAGGAGGCTTTCCAGAGAGAATATTCTTGTTTACTTGACCAAACAGGGGGAGGAAAGAAAATGCAGCAACTTTGGACAACATTTTTGTCAACGTGTGCTGCCTTCCCGAGCAGATGAAACGAGCTGTGCTCGATGCGCGATATGAATAAGCGATAAGCAATTGACGAGCAAGTGTTCGGGTACCTTGGCAAAAGACTTAATTTGCAACCTGGCACAAAATCAAAGGCTCTGTCAACGACTGAGCGGCTCTCCCGCGTACGCCTTGCATTACCTGGGAAAGCTCTGTCAGGTAAATTTCCAGTGAAAGTAATTAGAGGAATCCCCACTGTATAAACTTTGCAGCAAAATTCTGGGCTCCAGAATTTGATTCTCACCAGGGATCCGATATCTGCTCACAGCCTGATCCTTCGTCAGAATTAACAGTTGAGGTTTAAGACATACACACAAAAATGTTCTGCATTTTTTTTTAATGCCTTACCTCTATTTTTGTCTGAAGAGCTGAACTGACAAGTGTGGCTCATGTAATCCTGCAATTGTTGCCTTGTCAGAAAAGCCATAGACCGTGCTTAACCAACCTGTGCTTGATACACACAGCAAACTGGCTTTGCAGTGCAGCACTGATCCTCCCGGGCTTGAGGGGGACAACAAAAGTTCTTGGAGTTGGGACCTGGACACCACATAAACCAAAGCAAGCTTTCTATCACCATGGCTCCAGATCAAACCTCTCTTCAGCTGGGGTTTTGGCTAAAAATGCAGTGTCACCTGGTGGCTGTTTGGTGGCCCAAGTGAAATGAATTGTTGGGTAACAGTCCAGACAGGATTCTTTAGATTTTCTTGTTTTGCCTAGCAGCCAGAATTACCAACAACATAACCACTTGGATCACAGCAGTGCATTTCCATGGTCCAGTCTTTCCCAGTATCTCTTTACACATTCCCTGTACACTCAGTCTCTCCGTAGTACCCTGCACTCCCCTCTGATGCTCTCAGCTCTTCCTACACCTCAGAGATGTGGTGGAATCATAGAATCATTAAGGTTGGAAAAAAACCCTAAGATCAACTAGTCCAACCATCAGCCCATCGCCACCATCATGGCAGCCCATCCTTCCTCTGCTGTTTCACTGCTCTCCAACATCTCCTGGTTGACAGCGACAGAACAGTATAAAATAAATAAATAAATACATAAAATTAAAAAGGGAGAAAAGAAAGCAACAAAGAAAGAAAGAAAGGAAAAGGGAGGAGATTTTAGATCTGGCCTCTAATTGAAGTCCCAGTCCAGAAGCCCCCAGACCATGTAAGCTCATGACTTCCAGCATCAGGGTGAACCAAGCCAGAGAGCCAATCGTGCTGGGCCCTGCAGAGGTACACTGCACTTCAGCATCCCTCTTTGCATCCTCACAGCCTGGGAAATGTCCAGGCCAGGCTCCAGCTGCACCCAAGCCCTGATGTCCAAGGGCAGCACGAGCAGCTGCTGGCAGCCAGGGCCCACTGCTGTTAGAGATTCACGTAGTGAAGGAACAGGTCTGGGTTGCTTGCAGCCTCATGGATTGCAGTGCAGTAAAACCACAAATGCTGTGCTGTCTTCCAGGTAAGCCCCTACCATTGCTGCTTCCTCATACAAATCCACAAGAACGCTTTGAACCTGGACTTGAGTTTTCATTCGTGGCCATTCTGCCTTCTGCAGGGACCCCGTTGGCCACTTGACAACTTCATTTGCATGGCACTAAAGGGCTCCAAGTCAAAATCCCGAACTGCCCAGACCGAGCAACCTGTGAAGTCCAGCAAATGTCTGCAGCCCTTATTTGCAGGAAGGAAGAAAATGCAAAGCCTCAGTGGGACATTAAACACAGCAGCCAAAAATTACCAAGCATTTTCTGAAGCCTTCCCATTCCGGCACATGCGGACCATTTATCCCAAACTCCTTTGTAATGATTTCCTTCTCAGGATTAGAAAGGTGGGGGGGAGAAGACCCAAGCCATTCATTAAACAAGTTCAGGATGCTACCACCGGGAAAAACCACAGTGTTTGTAACCCTGATAACCCAACACACTCCTCCGAGCGCAGCTCAGCTTGGACAGAATAACGTCTGTTTTAAAAATACCTGCCTCTCTCTAACTTGTCATGGCATTTGTTGACAACCCTATTGAAAGCCGCTCTCAGTGCAGCTGCGAAGGATCTTTCAGCACCTCTTTCTCTTTCCTAGACAGTTTTTGAAAGGGAGGGGAAAAGAAAAAAAAAAAAAAAAAAGCCATCAATACAGGGGGAAAAAGGCATCAGCAGCCAACATCAGCTGATGAAGCGCCTCACCTGGGCCCCCAGCGCACCGCCTCCAATTAAATCAAAATGGTTTGTTTTTAATGGTCTTTTACACTGACAAGTGGGCTATCATTCCAGGCCTAGAGAGCTGTCAGGGAGCCGAGGCAAATCCTCCGTTGATAATGCCCAATGCTTCCAATTAGGAGCCGGGGCCGCTCCTGGCGCACTAACGATTCCCCAGCCTCCCCCAAGGCCCCTTCGGCGTTGGCTGTTTCGTCTTCCCTCTTCCTCCGCCGCAAATTACTGACACAAAACGGAGGCGCCCCGGTGCCTCCTCACCACGCCGGGCCCCGGCCCTGTTGGATTTAATGAGGCGATGGAAGTTTTTGCGGATCTTTCGCTAAATTCTTTTCTTGTTTGACAGCTGCTTGAGTGTTGACCTTATAAAAGATTTAGTGTTTCTCATTATTTTCTGTCAAGCTTTACAAGTGATAGCTTCACGGAAATCATTTGCATCTCGATGCGCGCGCGGTTTTGTCTGCACGGGGATGCTCGGTGCAGCTCTGAGTGAGCACAGCACCCATACATTCTGTGTTTTTATTCCCTCCTCCCCACCAAAAAAATCGGCAAACACGACGCTGTTGTTTTGTGCCGTTTTGGGGAGAAAAAAAAAAACAAGGAAAAAAAAAACCACAAAACACCAGGAGAAGACTTGAAAGGACCAGGATTTCTGAGGCTCTGTAAATGAGGGAGGTTTTGAAAAAGGAACATAGATTGGTTTCCTGTAAAGAGAGCTCAGGAAAGTGTTTTGTCACCCACGAAAAGCATTCAATCAAATGGATGATGGAGGCTGGGTTGGCTGTGAGGCAGAAGCAAGGAGTGGCAGAAATGGGACTGGGAGCCCCCCCCGGGCTGCTCAGTGCCTCCCACGTGTCATTGCTCGGCGCCTCCTGAGCCCCCTCTCCCCTTGCAGCTCCCATTTACCTCCTGCCAGGAGCTGACCTGCCTGACCACCCCACGGCACCCAGAGACCATCCCTGGGATGCACACTGCTGCCTGGGGGAGCTCTGCCCACCCTGCACTTCTTGCATCTCCCACTGTGTTGGCTCTCTTATGGATCTATCTGCTTGCACCGTGCACGTGGCTGTACTCACACTTGACAAGGGATCTCTTACAGTCCTCCAGTTTAAAAGATTAGTATAACTAAGAAACCCAAAAGAAAATGACTCCCCTAAAAGCTTTAATGTGCATTCCGGGGACTGAGTTTGTTTTACTGCCCCTCTAACTCCTTGAAGCATGGGCTGATGTTACAACACTAAAAGTGCCCTGCAGGCTTTAATCTGTCAGTAAATAAATATGCAAAGAAAAAGAGCAAAACATTGCTTCCAATGAGCAGAAAGCAGTTGGAGCTCCATCATCCTGCAAAGAAAACCACCACGCTTGTACCTGCAACCTGTGTTCCTGTCCTACTACAGCCAATGCTCTACACCTGGAATTAAAACCAAGCCCTGCTGTAACATCCCATAACCACATCAGAGCAATGGGAGAGATCATCAGCTGTCTCTACAGAAAGTACCGTTGGGTTCATCATTTAAAATATGAATTAGAAGAATCAGAGATGCGGATCCATCACCAGCACTCACTTCTCACACCCGTCTGTCACAGGAAGACCTCTGACCCAGGGACACCCTTATCTTGCCTCTCATTACTGGCCTGGGACTAATCCATACCCCTCAGGTATCCCTCATTATGAGGGGGTTCCTCATTTTTTAACACAGCACTTGTCCCCTGCCTTACACCTGGTGCTTCCCACTTACTCATGCTGTGGCATCACTCACAACTTTGTCAAGGACTCTGCTAATTTTAATTACAGCCGGCGCTGGCTCAGTGTGACATTTCTCACCCAGGAGCTTTGTACCAACCCGGACTGAACAAACTGCTGCTGCCTCCCCCGTGGCCTCAACCCAACCCCACGCAGAAACATCATCCTGCCCAGCTCCCAGGAAACACATCCACGAGAAGCAGCTCAGCCATCCTCACATACAGCGCAGCTCTGGCCCCACGCAGATCAGGGGGGGAAGAACTACTGCATCTGCAATGGGAGGTCAGGGCTGGCCCTGCTGGGGGTTTTCCCTGCCTCCTCGGGGGGCTCTGGGGTTGCCCACCCATCTCTGTAGCCTGGGTTCTGCCTCCCCTTGCCCTCCCAGCCAGGGGTTGTGTGGAATNCTCCCAGGAAACACATCCACGAGAAGCAGCTCAGCCATCCTCACATACAGCGCAGCTCTGGCCCCACGCAGATCAGGGGGGGAAGAACTACTGCATCTGCAATGGGAGGTCAGGGCTGGCCCTGCTGGGGGTTTTCCCTGCCTCCTCGGGGGGCTCTGGGGTTGCCCACCCATCTCTGTAGCCTGGGTTCTGCCTCCCCTTGCCCTCCCAGCCAGGGGTTGTGTGGAATCAAAAACATCCAGAAACAGCTTTCTGAAGTCAGGTACTCAAATGCAAATAGAAGCACCCGGATGCCTTCCTCCAGAGAGGGGGAATAGCTAAATATGCTTTGTTTGTCTTGATTAATGAGATTACTAGCAAGCTTTTCAGGGCAAAGACTGCTGTGTATTTTTACATACGCAAAAGCTGACATCCATCCAGCCCGAGCAGGGCGGGGGAAGCAGGAGGAAGCTCAGCACATCCACACGAGGCAGATCTATGGCACAAGGCATTGTCGGGGCCCCCGGTGGTAACCCCACTCCAAACATGAAGACACGCACACACGTCTCTGTAAACCCGTACCTGCAACCGATTTGCAGCCTTGGCCGGCTGCTCACGTAACCAATCGTCTATCTGCTCCTTTTGCTATAGGTTGGGCCTCGTCTCTGTACTTTTCCAGCCCGTGGTGCTCATAAGAAGGAGTTCAGTGCCTCCCATTGAGAAGTGCAACCCCCCCCCCCAGGGCAGCCACACGGTGAGCTCGGCTCTGGACCTGCACCCACCACAGACATAGGATTTCTCAGGATTTAAGGAGTTACGTTCATGCAGATATAGCCAAATAAATCAAACAGGAACGACAAGATCCCGTTGCAGCCCGTCCATTGCTTCACACCCGATGCACACCAACGTTTTCCTCATCCTGATCAGCACAGATCTCGGGCTCGGGGTGACAAGCACTGCTTGTACCAGAGCAGCCCCACGGGGAAAGGGCAGCCTACTCCCCTGCCTGTTCTGCACAAGCAAATTAAACTCGACAACACCAAGCCTAGGAGAGCCCCATGGCGCTGAGCCGGGCCCCGAACCCCTCCATCTCCATCCCCTGCCCCCGGTACTGGGGTGCCCCGGGCCGGCCCCGCTCGCGCCGGCGCTGCTTGTCCTGCAGTGACACCCACTGGTAACGCGGCTCCACCGCTGCCTCCGGCTCCCCACCGCCCGCCCCGCTCCCTGCAGCCCCCGAGTCGATTTTCCTGCCCATTTTCCTGCCCATTT
>VXAB01007706.1:6980-23464 GCA_013399175.1 Odontophorus gujanensis
TAAAGAACGATGTGAGAAAATTATTCAAATATTTTCTTCCTATACAAATCCTGAAATATACAGATAGGATATGATATAATACAAATTACTCTTTCATTGACTGTAGTCCAGAATTTACAAAAGAGTAAGGCTGTACTTGGTTGTTTTGATATTTTGCATTTTTTTTTCCAAATATTAATAATTGGTTCAAATATAGCCAATTTTCCTTCATAACTTATTAAAAATATTGTAAAGGACAGTTCAGATTACAGTAGTGATTTAAATGCCAGGATTATTCTAAGCACAGTTACAAATTTTTAATCATTTCCCTTTTTATTTTCTTCAGAAAATCCCCTTCCGCTCTTTCATCATATACAAAAGAAATTTCCATATATTTCCATACACAAATAATTCACATTCTAAAAACAAATGAACAACAGCAAAAAATAAATAAAAAGCAACTCCACAGCTACTATATCATTATCATTATGTTTACATGTAAGCATGTAATATTTGTTTATCTACTGAAGTCTGTTAGTATTCTAATAGCAGGTGGTATACTAGAAGTTATTTTCTCTTTAAACATCTTCTATTTCTTTAAGTTTCTCCGTTGAATAATTTTCTCATATTTAATCATCTGTTTGACTAAAAATTGTTAATACTTCTCCATTGCTACCTATATTTCCAAATATTTTCTGTCTAGAATTTAAATATTTTTTCATAAACTGCATAAAACATGATATTACTCCTTCCTAAATTTGTTAATTTTAAAATGAAATAGTTAGATTCTCATTTGTCTTTTATTCTCTTTCTAGGTGAGAAAAACAAATGCACCCTGCCTAAAGCCAGGACAGTAAGTAAAGTTAAATACTTCATTTTTAGTTAGCAATATTTTTAATGCAGAGTGAAATAATTAGTTGGAAATAAAATGAAAAATCACAGTAGCCTTTCAAGTATTATTTATCATAATTATTAATCATTTCATAGCTATACATGGCCTGTTATATTTATTTTTCATTAGCTACTGAGATAACATTAATTTTATTGCTTGAGATTTGTGAAAATAAGATATCTAAGAGTATATACTGAAAGGATTGATTTATATAGTAATAAATGTGTATGTCTATGCTAGAAAGTGAGACAGAATACAAAAACGTTCTTATATTACATAATGTAGAAAAGAAGTACTCAGAGTCAACATTACTTGAAAATCTTGTAATAAATGTAAGTGCCTATTTTTAAGATGCACAATGCAATCTTTATAGCTGTTGCACTTTCTCTAAGTGTATTTTTTCTGTACTCAAAATATATAATTGCCATTTAGTAAGTATCATTTCTACCATTGTGTTCTGTAGATAAGAATAGAATCATAGAGTGGCCTGGGTTGAAGACAGCCTCAAAGATCATCAAGTTTCAACCACCCTGCCGTGGGCAGGGTTGCCAACTGCTAGACCAAGTTGCCTAGAGCCACATCCAGCCTTGCCTTGAATGTCTCCAGGGATGGAGCATCCACAACCTCTCTGGGCAACCTGTTCCGTGCATCACCACCCACTGAGTGAAAATCTTCCTCCTAACATCCAACCTAAATCTCCCATCTTAGCTAAAAATCATTCCCCCTTGTCCTATCACTATCAACCCATGTAAACAGTCATCATGGCATATAAATATATATATTTATATATTTTTCTATTTATACTCACCTCCAAACCTTTCTTAAACATTATTACTCTAGAGTCTAAAATTGGAAACATCAATATGCTCACTGACATTGGTGCTAAATCCATACTCTCATAATTTATTGTCCACAAGAAAGATGTATCCAAACAGACTGAAAAATTTTCCTACAGCTGTGCTATTTCATGCTGTTTACACCCATTCTGCTTGTATGTCCTGGTTTCAACTGAGGTGTTTTGGCTTTAGGAGAAAAACTGTTGATATCACACGAATATTTTACTTGTTGCTAAGCAGTGCTGTAAAAAGCCAAGGATGTTTCAGCTTCTCAGCATCTCATGCTGTTCTACCAGCCAGAGGCTGAGTGATGCACAAGGAGCTGGAAGAAAACAGAACCAGCTGACCTAAACTAGCCAAAGGGATTTTCCATACTATCTGACATCATATGAAAAGAAGATTGAAAATGGGTAGGATTTAGTTGGGTGGTCTGTGTCAGCTTAGAGACTAGCTGGGCATTTACTGGTGTGTGGTGAGCAGTTGCTTAAGTATCACTTGTTTTCTTGTCTGTATATATGTATATATATATATGTAACACTGGAACAGGTTGCCTAGGGAGGGTAAGCAGTGGAGTCACTGTCCCTGGAAGGGTTCAAGAAACGTGTAGATGTGGTTCTTAGGTATGTCGTTTAATGGGCAGTGTTAGTTGTAGGTGGACAGTTGGACTAGATGATCTTAGAGGTTTTTTCCAACCTTCATTATTCAATGATTCTATATTATTATCTTAACTAATATTCTCTTTTTCTCTTCCTTTTCTCTCTATTTAGTATCTATTTTATATCTTAATTCATGAGTTCTACCCTGTCTTTTCTTTCTGATTCTCTCTCAATTCAATTACAGAGTAATTGAAAGCATCACATTTCAGATAAGCAATCTTGCTGTCTGTATACACATCTGTACTATTTCTTCAGAATACTAATTACACAGTTTATTAGTGTTTTGGTGACATAGCAATCAAACTTGATTTGATTCCACAGAAAACAAGTGACTGACATAATCTTAACCAGTAAGCTTCAGTATGCTCTATACTGTCATGGCTATACTCTTCCTAATTCTAAGATCTTCACTTCTGAGGATAGTATAAAAAGAAAACATTGTGTTATCATAAGCTTTACTGCACAGTATGAGTCTCATAGTCTTAACAAATCACATTCCTATCGGTTCAGACTTGAATAATGGACATCAGATTGCTTACTTCTCAATCACATGTAGGTAAAGTTTATCTGCATTAAAAAAATAAATTATCAAGCTTGTCTGCATTAAATAAATTATCATATATTTTGAGCAAATTTTATTTGCTATATGAGTGCTACAATTAAAAATAAATTATACTTCAAATTATCCTTCTTAAAACATGCCA
Source organism: Odontophorus gujanensis (assembly GCA_013399175.1). Taxonomy (NCBI): domain Eukaryota; kingdom Metazoa; phylum Chordata; class Aves; order Galliformes; family Odontophoridae; genus Odontophorus; species Odontophorus gujanensis. Next base: position 10,048 of record VXAB01007706.1, read on the forward strand.
GTGTTTTTATTTTGCTAGTATCTGTTCACAGAGCATCTGTGAAGGCAAGAACAAGTAATTAACAGGACAGCAGAAACATAAGAACAAGAAAAGTTCCACAGATCCAGAGGCATTTCCAGGATGGCAATGCCACGTCCTGACAGCTCCACATATCTGGAATACTTCTGTATAAGTGGTACATGAGAAATGTTCAGAGGACAAAGAGCTAAGCTCATCCATGAGGAGCAGAAGTAGAGACCCTCAAGTCTCTGGACTCCTTTGGAATGAGACAACAGGTAAGGGAAATGGTGAAGAAGGCTCATATTTAACTTGAAAAAGCAATTGCTGATGGATATAAGGAACTGGCTTTGAGAACTAGCTCAGAAAAGCTCAGACTTTCCTTTATGACAGCTCCTTAAGATGCAGGGAGATCTTCTTGTATGAGGAATAATAGAAGTCTTAATTGTGAGGACTAAAGAATTTTGCAGCCCACAATCCCTTCTCTTAGCATTACAGTCTTTTCTCTGGGTTCTGTAATGTAAGGATTATCTCTGCCCTTGGTAATGAGACAGGTAAACTATTTGTCTTAACATTAGAGATTACTAGTTGTATGAATATTTTGTATGAATATACCTACAGATGTTTTCTAACACCTTCATATTTAAGTTGTTGTAAAACTGAGACAACCAGATGGCAGTAAAACAAACAAACAACAACAAAAAAAAACCCCACCATAATTGAAAGAAAAAAAAATATTGCAGAGCAAAGTCACTGTTGTCAGAACTCAAGCTATAGATCAATCCCATATGGTGATGCACGTTACTGTTGTGAGAAATCGTGGGTTAGATTGTTGCTTTTTGTATGTCTTACACTCTGACTACTAAATGTCTTCCCACCCATGTTCAAGGCTCATTTGTTTGTACTTTGACTAGAATAATTTTTCTGTGATTAAGATTCAAGCCTGTAGCCATTCATTTCCTTGCAGTTATTCAGAATGTTGACATGAATCCTTAAAGCACATGAAGGTCATTTTCTTACTGGTGATAGGAGACAGTAGTGTCTTAGAGCTTAGACTCTGGGATCTCCTAAAGATCTCCCCAACACTGACATCTGCATATCACTTAGATCATGACTCGCTGTTCAGTAGAATATATAAAATCTTGGTACAGTCTCAGATTCTTCTATAATTTCAGGGGATATCTAATCCCCTATTCTCTTTAGGAAAGTACGACTAACATGAGTTATATGTCACCTAAGTGTATAAAAACATAACTACTGCACTGACCATTACTTTAACTTTATTTTTGTTTTTTTTCCCCATGTTTTTTGTAACTTACCTTGGTCCTACTGATATCTCCCTTACAAAGAGCAAGGGAGAGTTCAGATATCAGACCTTTTAATATGTATGGATGATTTCTTAAGTATCTCATATGACCTCATGTTAACGAAGGCTCTGTTTCTTATGGATTTATTTCCTATTATAAACGAATAGCATGGCAACAGTAAAATTAAATGTGTAACACAAGAATCTGGCAAATCAGAGGAAGTATTTGATTAGGTGTATGACCTGCCTACACTTAAGTGTTTTACTTTCCTAGTTTTTTCTTTATTTTGACAAAAAAGATAGAATGTATTTTCTCAAGATAGAATGCAAGTCAGACAGTTCATTATTTCCAAGGATTGTGGCTAAGTTTTAGACATGCAGTTAGCTTTGAGAAATTTTCTCAGAGCTACTGAAGTAGCAAATTCTTCAACTGACTGATCTGATTGCTTTGGAATTAGGATCATGCTCTGCTCTGAGGCTGAAATAAATTTACTACCATGTTGGGCATAACCAATGCCATATTCAGAGGTAAAAATATTAACATTATTTAAAAAAAAAAAAATCATTTCCCTCTGAAAGCTCTATCTACAATCTTTTGCCATATTCTCAATTTAATAAATCATTTTTTTTTCTTGTCTGTAAATACGTTTATCCTTAGGTTGATATCTATGGGTTTTATTTGGTTTTGAGGATGGGGGATTTACTTCGCTGTTGCACTTCTCTTTCTGTCTAGTGTAGTCAGCCACTTTTGCAATAAGAGGGAGGTACCAAATTCTGGATCTTTCATAAAGGTCTAACTCTATTCAGAAGAAACAAACAATAATAACAACAACAAACAAACAAACAAAAGTACACCACAACCAACAACAAATAACCCTCAAAGTAAAAGGAACCCTCAAAGTTTCCAATTCAATCTCATATATGTCTCCCTCTATCTATATTATGGTTCACTAAGATTTGCATTTATTTCCAGATAACAAATTATCTAGGTGGCTGTCATTGTGCCACAGTGTCTCTGCTTATGGTTGTAAAGATAAGCAGAAGTAGGGGCAAGCAGTCTTTTTTGGGGTACAGCTTGGAGAAGCTGATGACTGCAAAAGATGCGAAATGCTTGTGCATGGCAACGAAGGCACCACTCCCTGCTGGCTTATCTGTTGGGCCTGATATGTTACACTAACAGAGAGAAAAGAANACATAGGTAAACATGATCAGTACACTCACAGGTAAGGTGATCCTGTATTCCTTTCGCACAAAAGAAATTGTGTACTATAGAGAAGATCTGTGTACAAACTCCTCAGCACTGTGGAAATGAAAATAAATACCTCACACCTCTATGTGCAAATCATCTCCTCTCATACCCAGCTATGGATATAGCTGGATCCTCAGACACTGGCACAAAATAACATAGCACTTATATTCTTAAAGACTGGGATGACAGCATGATCACAACATTTCCATTCGTCATCCTTTGTGGTGCTGTAAAAAAAAAAAAAAAAAAAACTTGATTAACCCGGGAATCCTGAACAGGTTACACCATTAAAAAGTAAGATAAATTCATTATGCCTTAATTTTCTGTTCAACACCGCTAATATTCAGATAACTAGGTCACAAGATTTAGTTAAAAATCAAAAGCACAGCATAAGTAGGTGCTAATTTGATCATCAATCACAGGCTGTTTTGACCATGATAATGGATATTCTCTCTTCTTGATAGATGACTCACTAAGCACAGTTTTTAAAGTTAACTATTTTTCCTTTCTACTGCTCCCTTTGATTGAAGACAGTATGGAGTGTAAAATACCCACTGAACTCCATCTTTTTTTTCTCAGGTTTTGCACTCCGTTTTAACGTTATCACCTTATATATCATCAATACTAGTTTGTTTTGAGAACAAAAATAATAAACTTTTCACTGTTTTTTTATCCATTGGCCCTATAGTATCATAGAATCCTAAAATCACTAATGCTGGAAAATACCTCCAAGATCATCCAGTCCAACCATCCACCTGCCACCAGTATTTTCCCACAAAACCATGTCCCTTAGTACAACATCTAAATGTTTCTTGAACTTCTCCAGTGACAGTGATTAAACCACATCCCTGGGCAGCTTGTTTCAGTGCTTGACCACTCTTTCAGAGAAGAAATTTTTCCTAACGTCCAACTCGAATTGCCACCCTGGCACAACTTGAGGCCATTCCCTCTAGTCTTGTCTCTCGTTACTTAGAAGGAGAGTCTGATCCCCACCTTGTCACAACTTCCCTTCAGGTAGTTGTAGAGAGCAGTGAGATCTAACATGAGCCTCCTCCACTTCTCCAGACTAAACATTCATAGTTCTCTCAGCCACTCCTCATAAGACCTAAGCTCCTGGCCCCCCACCAGCTTCATTGCCCTTATCCAGGGCCTCAGTGTTTTCCTTGTAGTGAGGGGTTTTCTGAGCCTCAGTCCCTGAAGCAAACCAAAGATTATTTCCATTCCTGAGAGAATGTATTATACCTCCCAGATTATATAAATAATCCAATATAATCTATATTTCATGTAGATCATAAAGCTTTCCCTTCATTAAGCGATAGAGCTGATGCTTTAGCATAATTGTCTTACTGCAACTTCAGTCTACACTGGAGTTGGTATACTCTCAGTGTGTGTGTGAGAGAGCTGTGGGAGTGGGAGTAGGATCACAGTGAGGGAGCTGCTCTGCTACATATGAAACCCTGACCCAGAATAAGGTTGTCTATGAATGACTTAGCACCAGGTTCCCCATGAACATGTGATACATAGCATTCAGAATGTCCTTCAATAAGCTATATATTCTTCTGCGAGTCCATAGATATACCATTTTCTAACAGTGTTTTTTTTTTCCACAGCTTCTAAGGGAGCAGTCCACTTAATGATTTCTTCTAGTTTGCACAGGCTGTCCCTGATGTATTTTCTCAATTTGATAAACTGCTCAGACTAAAAATAGAAGTCCCTTTTCTCATTGTCTGTTTTCTTAAATGTGTGCTACACAACAGGTAGCCACACAACTGTTACTGTAGCCCTCATGGGGTTAGGAAATAGTACTTTTCCAGACGAGTGGTCCAGCATTGTAATAGGCTGCCCATGGAGGTGGTGGAGTCACCAATCCTGGAGGTGTTCAAGGAATGTTTAGACATTGTGTTGAGGGATATGGTTTATTGAGGATTTAAGGGAAGTTCCATTAATCAATATTGTTTTACGAAAATGTTAAAAATATTAGCACGTTTGTTTTTAAAAATTGTGGACAAGAAACATAATCTGTTATTTTCCAAATGTGGTATAACTTCAGAAATTTCTCTCCATGTCACAGTGGAAGTGGGGTATTAAGGAACACTAGTAATTTTTTTATTAAGAGTGTCAGGGTTGTCTGAAATATATACACTGCAGCCTCCCTGTTTTTATAGGTGTTGGGATCAATATTTGAACTGAAAGGCTGGGCACCAAGGCCATTTATTTTAAACAATCAAAACCTGAAATATTTTTCACGTCAATTTATAATTGCAGTGCAAGTGGTTGACATGCATTTCTTGCCTGGGAGCCAGAAATTGGCTTTGTCAATTTGGCACACAACATTTTATTCTGTTTACATTGGTAATATTAACTGAATCTCATGCTTAGTTTATCAGAACTTAGTTGTGTTGACATTAAAATTTGTGCTCACATATTTATTAAAAAGATTTTACCGGTTGTCCTTAAGGACTAATCAGAATTAATATATGAGCTGTTATTCATTTACTGATAGGTTTTTTCTCAGACAGGCAGGTCCAGTGCCTTCAGGCACTGTTTGTTCTTTGTTTTTCCGGCTTTGCAATTTCTCTCCTGGGGAGGGAGTGTGGGTATTTTTTTTTTCCTTTTCTTGCTGGAAAGGAAAGTGGAGGAGTTAAAATACTATCCTTTACTTCACTGTTATCTCATTTCTGAAATGCTACAATTAGACTTAAGATAATGCCAGTAGGCTGATAATAAATCACGACTCTATGAACGCCTAGGGCTAATGCTTTCTTCTTTTATAACTTATTACTCTGCTTTAGGAAAATTGTTTGCAGGTTTTTAGATTTATTTTCCTTTGCTTTAGTTTCTATGCCCTGTTCCTGTTTGTTTCTGTTATACATTTTATTTTCATCTTTCCAAAACTTCAGGTTTATTATTATTATTATTATTATTATTATTATTATTATTATTATTATTATTATTATTATTTGCGGCATTTATCTATGGTAATCTTGCTGATTACAACGATTAATGCCATTACGATGGTAATGGGCAATGTATATTGGCAGAAAATAAATCCCCTTGAGGTTCAGCTTGTCTTCAGATATCAGAAGAGTTGGGGGTGGCTGGTCTTAGGTTCTGAGCAATGCCTAGTCAAGTGTTTCAAGTCTGTTGGTATTCAGCAGATGAACACAGTGCCCAGATTCACTGAATCGCAGAATCATCAGTGTTGGAAAAAAACCTGCAAGATTATCCAGTCCAACCATCCACCTGTAACCTGTACTACTCAATAAACTATGTCCCTCAACACAATGTCTAAATGTTCCTTGAGCAACTCCAGGGTCGATGACTCCACCACCTCCCTGGGTATCCCATTACAGTGCCAGACCACTCTTCAGGAGAAGCAGTATTTCCTAACGTCCAACCTGAATTTTCCCTGGCATAACTTGAGGCCACTCCCTCTAGTCCTATCACTAGTTACTTAAGAGGCTGATACCCACCTTGCCACAACTTCCCTTCAAGTAGTTGTAGAGTGCAGTGAGATCTAATCTGAGCTTCTTCTATTCCAGACTAAACATTCATGTTTCTCTCAGCTGCTACTCATAAGGTCTGTGATCCATACCCCTCACCAGCTTTGTTGCCCTTCTCTAGCCATGCTCCAGGGCCTTGATGTTTACCTTTCAGTTACGGGCCTAAGTCTGAATGTAGTACTCGAGGTGCAGCCTCACCAGTGCTGAGTACAAAGCCACAATTACCTCCCTGATCCTGATAAAAGCACTATTTCTGATACAAGTCAGGTTGCCATTGGCCTTCTTGACCACCTGGGCACTCTGCTGGCTCGTGTTCAGATGAGCATCAACCAATATCCCAGGTCTGTTACCTCTATACAGTCTTCCATAGACTCTGCCCCAAGCCTGTAGCATTTGCCTGGGGTTGCTGTGGCCAAAGTGCAGGACTCAGCATTTGATCTTGTTGAACGTCATCCAATTGGCTTCAGCCCAGCTATCCAACCTGTCAGATCCCTCTGTAGGGCCTCACTACCTGCAGGGAGATCAACACTTCTTGCCAACTTGACGTCATCTGCAAACTTACTGAAGGTGTACTCAATGCCCTCATCCAGGATATCATTAAAGATACTGAAGAGGATAGTTACCAGCACTGACCCCTGAAACAATACTCATGATCGGTTACCAGCTGGATTTAACTCCATTCACCACCACTCTCTGGGCCCAGCCCTCCAGCCAGCTCCTTACCCAGTGTATGAGAACTGCTGAGTCACAGCCTGAACCACTGTCTGAGCACCTGGAGAAAAGACCTGGTCGGCCCTGGAAGTACAAGTGAAAGCAATTCACATGTGTGACTGAAATAACTATGGAAGAACAACCAGAGCTTACAGAAAATTGTGTTGGCTTTAATTCCACACCATGTTTTAATTTTGCTGTATCAGATTTTAAATTATATCTGCAGTCCTTCTGCGTGGTGTACAAAACTCACATATATTTCAGGGAGATTAGGTTCTGAACTTTCAAAATCATAGGCTGTCATGATTTTATGATATTTGAGCAGTATTCTGTATCATAATATGGAGTACTGTGAGTTAAAGAGATAATGCTCTAAGTCCATGGATTGTCAGTAGTTGCAGTTACCTGGTCTCAGAACAGAAGAACAAAATACAGCTCCCCAGTTTTAGGTTTATTGTTCTTTTAAATGTAGAAATACGTTAACTATACCACAGATCTTTTAACTAGAAATGTATCCTGATTTAAATTGAGAGACATCTCAACATCGGTTTTATTTGATAATTTATATCAGTGATAAATTACATTACATATATGTTGGTAAAACTTTCATCACAGAGCTTTAAATTCTTTTGAATTAAATATCCTTCAGGAAAAAAAAAAAAAAAACCCTTTCAATTTCACTAGTAGTTGCTAAGAACTTATATCTCTGAACTTATATCTAAGAACTTGTATTAGTGATAAATTTAAGGTGGAAGAAATACTTCGAGTGTCTTCATATGCCCTTAAAACAAATGTAATGAGGACATTGGGAATGACTTTTTTATTCTTTATTTGATTAATTTCAGGTTGTAGCAAATTCTTAAATTAGTTTTTCTTTTCATAAACTCTGATATAAAAAACAGAATACTTTTCTTTCTTCGAATTTGATTAGGAGACATAAATTTAAAGTTTTTAAGTGCTGCTTAGTGAAAGTACGTCAAATTCAAAATGTGATGTGTGATGGATTTTCCTTATTTACCACTTCAAAATCTTAACATTTCCATGGAAATCACAATGATTCATATCAATTTGCTCATACTGTCTTATTATTTTTTTAAATACAGAGCTATTTTTTTAGAGTACAAAACAGGTAGCCTCTGAAGCAGAAAAGATTGTCATCTAAGCTCTCTTGGATATAGAAAATAAGTTCAACTTTGTTCCTTGAATTGCTCCTCAGATCTAGGATAACGATGCTCTGCTGACGTAATGATCAGAGTGAGATCACGTATGTTAATGTTGCTAGAAAATATAAATATTTTGAATAAGTTAAATTAACTTACAGCTTGACGTAAGTTACTGTCTACTCTAGACTGTATACGTATTTTTCCGTTATTTCTCTGTATTTATACTTAGCAAAACTCTAACCTATGAACTATATACTAAATTCATCCCGTGACAATGATTAGAATGTTAATGCATATGACTGAAAAGGACAGATCAATATCTGTATTTCAAATGAATTAAATATACAAAATACAGCTTAGCATGATGACAAGTATCTATAGAACAGTTTCATTTTTATTTTTTGTTTTGTCCTGACTTACCCAAATGGAATGAATGTATTTAGACAACTCATAGTGATCATTTCCCTGACTTCCCTTTTTCACTGTTCCACTGATCTAGCTATCTACTTCCCACAGAATTTTAATTAGCTTTCTCTTTGTAGCATTTTTTTAACTTGTCATCTTCCTCACACATTTGGACTATAAATACTTAAATCTATTATTTTTTTATTTACACGCTTAAGCAATCCTTCATACATCTATGAACGTATGTAGTGTATTTGGATTTTTTTTTTTGAAGAGGCTTCTAGAAAGAGAGGCAAACATTCAATACAGCTATACCAGACTATCAACCTTCTCTTTTTTTCTTTACAGAAGTCCATAAAATCCTGCATTTTCAAGTGATATTTTAGTAAAGGAAACTTAACTGTAGCGGTCCTTCTCTTCTGGCACTTTGTACCACTTTTTACATTTAGAGCAGTGTATTGGAAATGCTAAGTCATGGATTGAAAAGTGATAGAGCACCTGGTGGGAAGAGAAGCCCAACCCAAGGGAGTTCACGTGCATGCAATGTACCTGAGTAACTCCACCCCTTCACAAGTCTTATTTAAGGGTTGGCAGGGGGGAGAAAAGGCTATCTCTTGTAGGAGATTCCTGCCTATATGTGACCTTCTAAAGTAAGTGGCTGCAGCATCTGGGCTCATTCTCATTTGCTGTAGCCAAAGACTTTGCCATCCTGCTGTTTTTGTGTACTTTCTATCCCATTATAAGCAGATAGCTAGAGTTGTTATATTCACAGTGTGATTGCTTTACTTTCTTATATGCTTTAGTTGTATTATAATATGAACATGTGAACTTTCTTATTTAATTAGTATTAATGTTTTGAAGCTATAAGTTTTGGGGCACAACATCAAACAGTTAAAAACTGTATTGACTGAATTTTGTAGATATTTTTGTACGAGTGAAATGGAACACAAAAAGCAAATCAGCAAGAAACTGGTCAGAACTGGAGGTGGATCATGAAAAGATGAAATAAATATAAGAATTAAAAATCTAAATCAATATGGAATTAAATTGAATAATAATAAAAAAGGAGAATAATAATAAAAATTAAAAAGTAGTGTTCTTTATGGAATGGTGGGAGAATGTGGATAAAAAGAGAATTACTAGGAAGGAAAGGATAGAAAGATAAAAGAGAATGGGAGTTCTAAACAATTAACTACCCAAGGGAATTGAGGATTTGATATTAAACACACAATGAAGTCTTGAATTGTTCTTTATGTCAAGAGGCTGCACCAGTTATTCTTGAGCACAAGACTTTGTGGCTTGGTGGAATAAGATGTGTAGCTTAATATCTGGGGAATATAGCACTGAAGATGTGTGGACTGGTTAATGCAATCAAAGCACAGCTTACTGATTATAAATACACTTTTTTTTGTTTGTTTGTTTTTTATTTCCTTCTAACAAATAAAATAGTCAGACTTTCTTTATACATGAAAATGTTTGCATTTTTCACATGCATGCACATGTATGCAGGAAGGTAGTCCACTCTGTTATTACATCTGTTCTTTTCCTACAATAATATGTAAAATCTTGAGGGAGATATGTAGACTTTAACATAACTAAGTCCTATTTTGTTTTTTTTGTTCCTCTACCAGCTCCTTATTTATTCTTTTTGAAATTTACATTCATTGTTCTTAATTGATATTGTTTTAGTTGTAAGCTTTAAGTGTCCAGTGAGCTTTCTTATTCAAGCACAAATCATATTTTACATTATGTCCAACCTCTTTGCTTGCCTAGTCTGCATGGGATGAAGATGAGTTATTTTAAGCTTCATGTAAAATATATAATATAGTTAATGTATGGAAGTTTAAAAAAGAAACCTTATATTTTTATGTATTAAAGTTTTTAAAAAGGAGAGAAAAACAAAAACATAAGTGGGATATTTGACCTTGCTTTTGTGAAACTAATGCATCTGGACTGATGGAAGTGGTTGCAATTCGTAGTAAATACTCAAGATATTAGTCAAAGATTTTGATGGAGTTTTACGCTTCTTACATGTCATCCTTGAAAATAGTTGAAGGCAATATTGAAACTTAAACTTTATCCAAAAGGAAAGCAAGGCTGCCTATTTTTTTGTTTTTTGTTATTGTTCATGGGACTATTTAGTCAGTGTATCAAAACACCATAATTTCAGCTAACACTGCTCTGTGCCTTCCTCCCAGTGCCTGAGTTTCAGCTCAGACACACTGGTGTTTGTTAATAACTGAATAATGGGTATACACCTTGGCTGGGCCACTCAGCAGAACAAGGCAACTGCCATGATGGTGTAGGGCACAGGATGGCCAAAGGACAGGCTGAGCTGGGCTGCATGCAATACATGTGTTGTGGGTCAGACATGCCTGCTTTACATGTTCATTTTACGCTTCATTGAGTATCTCTGTGACTTGTCTTTAATCAAACTGTCACAGAAACTCTTGCAGGTCTCTAGAAACTGTTATACTGTGATTCCGCAACGTGATGAAAAATATTTGTAACACAGTATTTTCCTTAAATCCATGGATATTATTATCATATGTGTTTTCAAAGACTACTGGAGTGCCTTCATGTAACTGAATTAAATATAGTTTAAATAACTTAAAGTAAATTATATTACTCATTAGCAGTAATAACTTTAAGCTTTATAATGCATTTGAATTGGGAAAAGAATTTGAATACCTGGCTTAACAGCTCTAGCGTGGTACAAAATTAATTAGCATTATACATATCTTGGCTCCTTTCAAGACATGCACAGATGGGATAACAAAACTAGAAAGATAAGGGGCCCTGAAAAGCTCTTTTTTAATTTACTAATTAAATAAGGTATTTGCTATTGTGAGTAACTGAACTAAAATGAGATTAGCTACTGAAGGAAAAAAAATGCACTGAGCTTACAGAAGTATTAAGGACTGAATCACAAATTATCTGACAATGCTATTTTACTTCAGGTCAAATTATTTTAACTATAATCAAAGTTGACAAAGAAACGGCACTGTTCCTAATCTCAGTGAATGATGTTCTGTTTTCATTTGTCGTTTGTTTGTTTGTTTTTTTCTCTGGTGTGATTAATTTATGCAATTAAAATGGAAAAGGAGAGAGAAATGCAGAAAAAACTAGATTTATTTCCAATTAACTATTTCCTGAAGATACAGTTGAAACTTCCACTTTTGTTAATCATGATCAGAATTATTTTTAAATTCTGTTTCAGGACTGATTTTTAAATTATTACAACTTTGACCACTGTGTTATTTATCCTCTTTTTTAATTTTATTTTTTAACAGGACAATGAAGAAGTTACTGGTTATTCTAAATCACAGTTATGCCAGGTTCCACATCAGAGTGGAACTACCCTGTGATATTATTCAGAATGTTATAGCAAAACATAATGAGTAGTATGCATTACAGTGTAATGTAGCAACTTGATAGAATCTATAAGGATTTGTCATTTCAGTGTTATTTTTTATAATGAGGCAGCTCACTAACTACAGACTAAGATTGTTCAGATTTCTTGTGAGAGACTGTTGCAAAACCTGCTGGCATTGTTGAAAGCATAGAATCTTAGGGCTTACAAAAACAATAGGCAACATATCAAATTTGACTAGTTTGCCTAAGGGTACCTCTCACCACAGCTGGAGCAAGACAATAAAGCACACATTTTTATGTCCAGTTACATATTGGTGATGATCTGACCTGATTACCACTGCATGACAAAATTGTTTCCCAGATGATTTTCTATTTAATACTATTTAAATTACTGAAATCCTCCAGTCATATCTGGTCTATATCTAAATCTACAAAACTAAAGTATATTTTAACACCCAGAGAATCATTGAGAAAATGGTTATATAAATAAGCATATTTGTTTTGGTGCAGCTGAAACTGTAAGGGCTGATGTGAAAAAGCAAGCCACTGCTGATTTCTAGAGATCATTCCGGAGACCAGCACCATCTTGGAAGAGAGATTCCTGTGTACAGAGTTAGCAGAAAATAATCCTAGATATATCAGAAGTGTTTAATGAAGGGAGAATGCTTGTGCAAAAGCACATTCTCCCATCACAAACAGGAAAAAATCATCATTAATGGTAGAGGTTTGTGTAGAAAGCATAAAAAATGTCACTATATTTCCACAGTATATAGGGGATACATATGGCCAGATTCTGTAATAACTGTCAAATTTCTGGTGACTAAGTCCTTTGCAAGGCTTATCAAACTGTGTGAATCAAGGTGAGTTACTTAAGCTCCTTAATTTAGCACAGGATAATCCTAACTATTGGTGTCAATTAACAAAAAAGCGAGCCCTGTCCCATCTGAAAGTCAGAGATTTCTTAAAGTTAAGATGGAGGAAGAATAAAAACTAAAGTGTTGGCCCATATTTACTACAGTTGGTAGTGGCCAGGAAGGATACTGAGGCTACTCAGAGCATATGTAAATATCAGCACAGCTCAAGGGGCTGTGGGGACAAGTATGTCAGACTTGAGCCCTGAGACAAACATGTGGTGTGAATACTCAACAGAAAGCTGATATTTTGCCAGCGATTCTGGACAGTACCTAGGCTGGAAACTAGGTATAAAGGTGTCTCTAGTGAGATGGTAACACCAAGCTGAGAGGTCTGGTTGATGCAGAAGAAGGAAGGGGTGCCACCCAGAGGGAACTTGATTAAACTTGAAAGGTGGGCCCTTTTTAATCTAAAGAATTCAGTGTGGATCAAGATAATCCCAGATATGTGTACAAACTGGGAGCAGAACTCATATTTCTCAATGGGAGAGAGATGGATTTGAAGGGTGGACAATTTGGTGGGTAAGGAATTGGTTGGAAGGTTACAACCAGATGTTGTGGTCAGTGGCCCTATGTCCAGATGGAGGTTGGTAACAGGCAGTGATACCCAGACGTCTGTTTTGGGTCAGGTTCTCTTTAATAGCTTTATCAGTGACATGGATGATGGGATTGAGTGCACCCTCAGCAAGTTTGCAGATGACACCAAGCTGAGAGGTTGATACAGAAGAAGGAGGAGATTCCACCCAGAGGGACCTTGATAAACTTGAAAGGTGGGTCCCTGTGAATCTAATGAGGTT
>VXAB01007708.1:19592-36419 GCA_013399175.1 Odontophorus gujanensis
TCATAATTTCAAGATAAAATATTTTCATGGCACTATGTTTACTATCAGCCTAGCGGCAGAATTTTACTAATATGCTGTTACTGTCCTGATGAAGAATAGTAAAAGCCAAAAATGTAGGATTTTCTTTGTCATTTTAAAAGAATCTTTGTCCTCCACAGTGAACAAAGTAAGTTTCCGATATTTAAATATTATTATTCTGAAATTTAAACATCAGACATTTTCATTCCCTAACAACAGCCATCAGTGAAAATGTTATCTCTGATACATAATTAACAGTAAGCTTCTGCATAATGAAATTCATTTCATGCAGCATAGCAACATCATTCATACAGGTGAAGTTTATTATTTTTCTTTGTGTTCTCATCTAGCAACAGCAACACTAGGCAAAATTAATAATTCAACGACAACACATGACAACTCAATAACTTGGAGACTTTGTTTAGTGAGAAGAGTGGTGATGAGTTGACATTTGGACTGGAAGATCTTAGAAATTTTTTCCAACCTTAATGATTCCATGATTCTGTGATAATCTATAGGGAAAAACTGTCCAGTACCAAAACATTTGTTTCTCATTGATTCTGTTTTGTACATATTTGCATACTTTATATCATATGATACTTTTCCTATAATTTTAAACCAGCTCATCATTGTGAAGAGTCCTCTCACAAAAATAAAAAATATTTTCTTATCTAGATCACCTAAGGTTTTATGAAGCTTATGTGACTGTTTTAGTATTGTCTGTAGTGGCAAAATGTTGTCTTCAACATCCCTTCTAGTTACAGAGAAACACGGAACATGATTCTCCTGCTTAACCCTCTAGAAAAAATAATCTCTATCATTCCTACTTATCTCATCCTTTCTAAATTTGTCCATAGATATTAAAGAGAGTGGTCATTGATAAGAACTGTTACTTCGCATGAAGAAAGCAACCTGACCAGGAAAATTTTACTGCATTCATTTTGGATCCTTTGCTTGAATTCTCCAACATTGAGCAGGCTGAATAAGAGAAAGTACTCCACAGGTTCAACAATACAATTGACAGAGGTTTGGTTTTGGGTTTTTATGAGAAGAATGAGGTTGGTCGCACGTCTAGTCTGTGGAAACGTAGGCTATTGGAGGAAGACATTTATTTCTGTTGATGAGGAGCTAAAATATCAGCACCAAACTTCTCTTCCTCAGTATCAGGCTCGTATGGGGATCTAACGATATTTGCCTGTCTGTTTGGGCCCATTACTGATATGAAAATGCTCTTTAAAGGTAGAAGTGAAAAAGAGTGGCAAAATATTAGGAAGGAGGAATGCTTTGTATCTGGCTGAAGAAAAGAAAAAAGAAAAGAAAAAAGAAAAGAAGAGAAAAGAAGAGAAAAGAAGAGAAAAGAAGAGAAAAGAAGAGAAAAAGGAAAAGTTATTTGCAAATTGTTGTTCAGTATGTAGACATTAAATTTACAACAAATGGTGTTTTGCAATAATTATTTGAATAACTTGAGCATTTACTGTATATAATGCCCATGGTTGAAATTAAAAAGAGACAAATTGAAATGAAAAGCTGACTCTTAGCCAAAGCTGAAGGGATGCTGCTGAAGCCATCTGCTACTATAGCCCACAGGAACCAGAAAAATACAGAATTAGCTTTATGTGAGGAATTATGTTTCGTCTGCTTTTTAGGGAAGATTAACAGGAGCCTGTTGTCCAATTGTAGTATTAGCCTCCATTTACTATTACTTCTGATATTGCTAGGAATTATTTTCAATCTCGGTTGAGAAGTGTAAAAGCTTTACCAAATGATGAAAGTTTTGTTGCTTGACACAGTAGAAGAAATCATAGTCATAACCAGTTTTCTTCTGCATTTTTCAGATGTGTTACTACTAATCCAGTACATGATATCAAGAACTATTTATAAATTTTAAGTTTGCCATTCTAAATGCTTCTTCTGTTGTACTAAGTGGCATCCTTACTTCTGGAGAAGCCTTGAATATTTTGAAGATACTTGCATGTGACAATGAAAGAGCAGAAGGTTTTGAATTTTTTGTCCTAACCCAAATTATCTTTTATATATATACCCATTATTATGATAAAATATTTAAGAGAAGAATTAAACATTCTTTTCATATACAATAGTAAAGTAAAATCCAAGCCCAAAGCACTTTCGTTAACTGCTGTTTTCTGTTGTGCAAGAAAGTCCCACAACTCTCATAACGAGAGATTCAAGTTTAGCACCTTGTGCCTTCTGCAGAATGATATTCTTGAGAGGAAAAATCAAACATACTCCAGTGATCTTGAAGCCCAGAAAAACAGAAGGGGCTTTGATTAGAAACTGAACAGTAGGTCCAGCTTTGTCTTTGAAGTGAGTGGAAGAAGTGGCCCGAGGAGAGTTTTTCATTTGTTTTACTACCAATATATTTACTGTGCTTTAGCATAAGACTTTCAGTTGAATACCTGACATTGAGCCTGAACCCCAAATCAGGGAATTCTCTACTTGATGCGTAAGCAATATTTTAAAATGAAGCCTGAATTAGGAGTAAGGCTAATTATTGTTCTTGTCTCTAACAACTACAGAAATACATCTTTTTTTATTTTATTTTATTTTTTTTATTTTGTACTTGAGAGATGCTTAGGGATGGGTTTATAACATTCAACACAGATCTATATTCTCTGACCTTTGTTAGTATCACATGTTTACAGAAAAAAAAAGAAACCAACATGTGGTGAAGTGAGAGCTAGGCTTTTTATTTCAGTCATTGCCAGCTGCTGGCTTCTTAGCTAAATGTTAGTTCCTGCCAGCTCTGCAGCTGATTTTACTAACTACAATAGCAGAATCGATGCTCTTTATTTACAGAGATAAGTCCTGAGGCTCAGTTTGTTATTCTCTGTATTGTTTGTGTTTTAATATTTCATCAAAATCCCTAATTAAGGAAAAATATCTTAGTTCTGTGTATGTGGGCTTGGAAAGCTTTTTAAAAATCTCTCCCACAAATCAGAGAATGACCTGAGTCTTCATGGAGTATGGAGTAGAGAAGCCACATTCCCACTGCGCTACTCACCTTGAACTGGATGCAGAAACCCCAGTGGTGCTGGTGTGGGGAAAATGGCTTTCCATAAAAAATACAGTCATGGTTTCTGCTTATCGAATAAATTAGCACATAGAAATCCTATCAGGAATAAATACATTTTCTGCAAAAGTACTGTCTCCACAGTACACTACTTCAGAGCAAAGCTAGACAGGTATCAAATGAGAATATTTTACTTAAAGGAAATGAGATCTAAGGATGTGGTTATGTCAAGAACAGGATAAATTCACAAGTCCAATGAAAACAGTTGCCAAATTTTGTAAACTATAAATTAACCAGCAGAGCAGAGGATTTTCTGCTCATTCTCAGTGTCAAAGCAATAAGTGGCAGGCTCCTGATGCCTGTGCTGCGTGAGAGGATTACTTCTAAGTAATTACTAACCCCATGATCCATCACTAACAAAAAATTATGCATTACCAATTATTTTATTCTCAATGCCTAGGATCAGGTCAAGATCTTATTTGTTATCTACAAAGCATTTTTTATTTCATACACAACCTCTGGGATTAATATATTTGTACTCTCTTATAGACAATGGTCTGACTTCAGTTTATTTATTAATAGAATTTACACCACAATACTAAGACTCCTCCTGAAAAAAAGTCTTTGCATTCTAAATTATTTCTGATGAATCCAGTTGTTGAGTTTCCATTAAACAAGAAATACCTCTTGTAAGTGAAACTATTTACCATACCAATTACTAACACTGTGATATCTTATTTCAGATTATGTTAATCAGAGAATATGTAACCCTGAGTGTTCTTCTCTCGGTTGAAAATCTAATTGTAATTGTGCCCAGAAAATTCTTATTTCTCTTCCTTGTGAACCTATTCTAGAAGCTGCATAAAATTATACAATAATCTAAGCATTAAACAGGAAGATAATAACTGATATTTCAAATCTACTAATACATAGTAATAAATCAGAGAAATTTATCTCTCAGCAGATTTATTGATGTGAAAAAAATTTGAAGCAGTTGGACTTTAATAATGATATTCATGTTAAATTACTTTCTGAGGCTAACCTCTTACTAACTCCACTCTAAATCTTTTTTATATGTTTTATGTGAGACAGCTATACAGAAAAAAGTTTTTAAAGATCCTTATGTACGTCACATAACTACAATCTTGCCACTTTTATGAATAAGGTACACCCTTGTTTTGCCAGGCTTTGTTGTGTTATTTTAAGCCCATGAAATATTTGAACAGGATACTTCTCATCACAGTGGACAAATGCCAGGCATGAAGAATAGGTCCAATTTAGGGCAGTGGGACAGTTTTCACTGACTTCAGTGGGGCTAGGATTTCTCCTTCTGAATTTCAGTTTCACTATTTTGTTTTCACTACATATACAGCCAAAAGCAATGGGTGATATACGAGTAACATTTAACTAGGAGTAACCCTAGGAAGTAACATAACACATCTAAATCATAACACCTTCCCTATTTCTTCTTTGCTTTCAGGGGCTGTAATATGCTGTTCATCTAAAACAACATTAAAAGGCTTTACCTTTCCAATATACACACTTAGAAACTCAAGTTCTCTGAATAATATAGGTTGGTTACAGACCAGTTTGAAAATTATTTCCACCCTATTTCTCATGTAAGACTTTTTGGAATAAGTAAGCTATACTTGTTTTCTGCTAAAAAACATCCAAGAAATTCATACATTTTCTTACCAATTGTAATGATATGTGGCCTGAAAAGACTATTCTAACAGTATTAGACGTAAGAAGTATCCTTTGCCATCAAAAAAACATTATGTACAATTCAAAATTATTATTGTTATTATTATTTTTATGATTGGTCAAAAGTAGTCAGGGTTTCATCCAATCTCATTTTTATTCCCCTTCTTTTATTTTCCATATATTTTACAAGAATGGGAAGGGATGGGAGATAACTATTTCTAATCAAACTTTGGATTTAAGGCATCATACTAAATTACTAAGTTAGCGTTTTATTTTAAAGTTTATTTTGTATAGAAGACAGATTGGCAGTCCTAGATCAGAAAATACAGAATCAGTAAAATACTTTTATGTGTTCCTTGGCCAAATGTTCTATAATATATAAATATTGACATAAAAATCTATTTGTCTAAGGAACACTCATGCTGAAGGTGGTAAGAATATGTACGGAAAGAATGCAAAGTTTTCAAAATGCAAAGTAAAATAAAGGAAGGGGATAAAATATTCTAATAGCATTTTTCCTTCATTCTACTGTGGAAAAAAAAAAATAAATCCTGAATATTAACAAGAAATGTTTTCTTAACAGTTTAACAACCTCAGTGACATTTCTTAGAAGAAAAGAAACAAGAATAATACTTCATTATAGTAATTCTTGCATTTATGGCAAATTAACAACAAAGGTTTATGTGATAAGGTAACTGCTTCAAAACAGCATTGATTCATCGCACTCACTCTCAGCCTCTGAAGGAGTTCTTTTTTTCTTCCCCATCGCTAGACTGCCTGAGCTGTAAAATTTTCATTTTCACAATATCAGATTTCTATTGATCATTAAGATCAATAATACCTATCACAAGCATATGCTAATTTCTGCCTCATTTTAATTCTTTTGCATCTGAAGCCTTATCAGTCCTGAGGACAACTGTAGACAGTGACAGCGGGTAGAAGACTTAAAATCTATGCTTGTGTTATCTGTTCAATATGGTACCAGTCAAATCCATACTGAAGAAACTACCTTCGGAAATTTCAAAGAGCTGTAGCTTATTTAGATGTTATATATGTGCTGAACACAGAGACTTAAGGACATAAGTAGAAAAGGAAGAATTTGAAAACTGACCTATTCCTCAGCCTGTTTTCAGTCACACAGATTTATTATATTTTGGTACTTTGGACTACACCAACAATAAATTTCCCTAGTGTTCTATAAAGCACCTGTGTAACTGAAAATGAATAAACTTCTTCCCCTTCTTTTCTTGTATCTGTTTTCTGGATGAAAGATTCATTCCTTGTGGATAAACATGAGGGACTCTCAGTGTGAGCTAAGAACCTGACATTATCACATATTTTTAAAAATAGTTTTAAGCTTGTATATGCAGTTTTTGATACTTTCATATATGTAACAGGGTTTTGGAAAGAACACTACTGGGGCTCTGAATCTTGTTGTATTACATTTTTTTACAAATTGTATATTTAGGTCACATCAGTTTTTTGCAGCTATTAATGATGGATAAATAAGCCACGGCAGCTGAACCACATCACCTCACTGGAATGAAGCTTTGGACTTCATAGCAACGACCACATCATAATAGAATCCATGTAAGAGTTATCTTATAAATGACCCCTCATACTTTTAATGATACTTTAAGAGTTTTCATTAAGCTTCATCTCATTCCTATTTGTATAGGAGAAAAAATATAGGAGGCAAACATTATCATAGCATAAAATAAAGTCCTGATAAGAGATGTTGACAGAAAATTGTAAGAAGCTGTCAAGAAAATCCACTTTATGCATGGGATGCTGCCATATTTTTGCTTCTACTGGATTTCATGTGCAGGAATGCCCCTGGTTTGATATATATGTTCAACACTTCGACCACTTAGATATACACTTGTGTATTGAGCGACAACTAACTGATGCCATAGTGGATGCAGTACATTTGAAAAAACATCCTTGACATATTTGACATAAATTAGGAATATAAAAGGCATCATTGCTAAACTGTCTGAACATGAAACATAGTTCACTTAATATTGCTGAATGAGCTGATCAGGTAGGAGTCCTCTATCTGTCCTTATTCCATCAGTAAATGCTACTAGAAAATGAATCGGAGACTCAAGGCAAGATGCAATAGGTTTATCAGCTGAGTAAAACTTAGTGGACACTATTTGGGTCTGACCCTTTATTTTTTAAAAGTTCTTAAAATCAGTGATAATTTTGATCAAGAGGGAGTTATCAGAATCTCCAGCCTTTAACTAGATGGAATTCCTAGTTAGTAATGAATAGATTTACTTTCTAAATAAAATCTAAGTATTTGAAAGGCCATATGCATTATCTACTTTGAATTTCTACTTTTAGATGACTTAAATTTCTCTCTGATTTCTGTAATTTTATTAAAGAAAGTGACTGCAAAACAACAAATATGTATATATTTATATACAAATTGAAAAACTTAGATACTGTATATATTGTATATATTGTTTTAAACTTCAGAAGTACAATGGGACTTGGTATGACAGAAGTATTAAGAAGATGAAGAACAATGCAGTGAAATTGCGTTTTGAACCTGTACAAAGAGTTGGCCGTCTTTATAGGCTAATTTTTTTCCAAATCACTTCAGAGCATTGAGACGTACTGTGCTTTACAGCTCAGTTCTAATCCTAAGAGAACTTACTAGCTGCTGATCTCAGCCACATTTGTTGATTCTCAGCTTCTTTCAAAAGCTCCTACTGCTGTCAGGTAATATCACGTATACCTGGAACACATTTTCAGTATAAGAAAATCTGATTTATTTTATAGATAACATTTTATACTTCTGACTTACACTCTGATACCATGAATTTATTTGTTAGATTCCTGTTCTTATCTCTTCTACCTGCTGACATTTTTGATTTTCAAAATTATTATTTTTATTTTTATCTTCCTCAGTACAAGTATTATGACTTTCATTTACAGCTCATCAAGCCCTGTAAGCAAACTCAATTATTATCAACATCTGATTTGTGAGTAAAATATTAAAACCCAGAACAGAAAACAGAAAAGAACAATGTGCTACCTCAGACCCATGTAATAATAATAAAAAAAATCATTTATTGTCTGCAAAATATCCCTGAGGAATGATCAGTTTACTTTTTTATTAATGTGTATAGACATTAGGTATATATACATAATATTCATATATGTATATATTAGTATTATGAAACAGAAAACAAGATGTACTCAGCTAGTGAAATGAATTGTATACTCCTTCAAAATAACAAGACAAACTTCGGCTCACATCTGGGAAAAAAAAACAGACAAAAACAAACAAACAAACAAACAAATGTATCAGTGTCAATATTTCAAGTTCATACACTCTTGTAAGAGGTGTTGGGCTGCATTCTACTGGCTAAAATCATCTACCTGTACCTGATCCTGTACCTTATCTCACTGGGTATCAGGAAAGTAGTTTCACGTGCATAACTGTTTCATGGAAACACTATGTCACTTTACAGTCATAAAGGAAAACAAATGGTGCAATTTTGTCTTTGGACTAGAACAATTGATCTGCAAAAACCTGTAATTAATGAATTGTTTTGGCTTGTTTACACATTAACAATAAATACCTGATTTTCACACAACAGAATACTACATTTTCTCTTCCTCAAAAATTGCATTCTCATATGATTTTTCATGTCCAAAGGATTTACAGAAGGCATGATATGGCCTTAAAGGACAAATTAGAAAGAACTCAGTTTGACTGACATGTGGAAAGCAGCTTTTGCCTGCCTGACCCATGTACAGCATGGACAGTGAACCAATATAAAAATCACAGTGAAAAATAGCCATGAGGAATTTCTGGCTTCCAAAGCTGAAACAGTAAGACCTGTAGTTGAGAAGTCTATAAATCCTCAAATGAATGAAATGCTTTTAGAAATTTGTTTTACACTTGACTTAGTCTCAAGTGTCTAACTTGCTTCAACTTATTTTTTGCAAACCTTGACTTTGAGTCGCTAATGACGTCTTAGTTAATGTTTACTAACAAAATTTTTGCTTAGTTTTCCTTTACATGCAAGATAGATAAACTTTTCAATGAATAAATATATAAACATATCTCCTAATTTACACAGATTCAATGCTCTCACAGTGTTTATCTGCTTAGCCACTCATTAAACCAATGCTATTGCTATGAAACACTTGGAGAAGAAGGCACTTGGAATTTCACTTGGTTCAGAAGTTACGTGAATATATTTGTAGCATAGTACTAGACAAAAGGTAATGCAAAGATTAAAAGGTTATACATTTTATTAAAAAAAAAAAAAAAGAGTAGAATAGCAATCTGAGGTGATTCAAATAATTTGGGGCTATGTTTTTAATATGTATGTGCCATAAAATGCAAGTTTCTTTTCTACCTATTACAATGAAAACTTACTTAAAGTCAGTAAAAAGCAAAGCATTAGTTAATAACATCTGCTCCATTCCAAACTGTCCTCTTGAATGTATTCTTTGAGATACTATGCCTGAGAAAACTATTACTGTTTATCATAACTCCTGTGGCTATGTCATAGCAAAGACAAGCTCAGCTTGTACTGCACTAGATTGTGTGAAAGTGGATTGGAAGATAAAACCTTTCCCTGGACAAACTCAGCATTCAATATGAGACAGTGCAGATACATGTAAAAAAGAAAAAAAAAAAGCATAGACTGATTTCCCTGTTTCATCTCTGATTATTTTCTTATAGAAGACATGTGAGCTCACACTTCAGTAGTAAATTATTACTCTCACTCCCTGTGTTGGCTCAACTAATGTGACTGTAAGGCCAGAATTAGGGTACTGATCAATGTCCTCCAACATTTCTCTCCTGCTCATACTCAAATAGCTTCTGCAAGAATATAAACTCTGTCATGGTTTTATGATTTTTGTTATTGGTATTCCACCTTGTAATATCATGTAGTGCATTGGGAGCTAAAGAATTAATGATCCTTCTCCATGGATCATTGATAGCTCTGGGTGCATCTGTCTCAGAAGAACTACGTACCCTGGAAGACTTTGCATTGCTTTGCACTTTTCCATTTTCCACTCAGAGGGAAAGATAAAAACTGTTTTGAGTGTCACAAGACACAGGCTCTTTCCTTTAGGGATCAACCCAGAAGCAGGTGCTCGCTGTCATCTCACCTTCAGCATTTAGCATAACCCTTTAGTTTATCAGACACTCTCTCTTTCTTATTTTATTTGATTTAGTAGCTTAAATTCCAATTACATTGTGCTATTTTATATTCGGATATCTTATTTAGTAAATTAACTTTCCTCCTCAGATCATTGCCGCTGTTTTGTTTTCAGGCCCATCTCTCTTTTCCTTTTTTCCTTTCCCCCTTCCCTTTCCCTGGGGTGTGGGTTCATAGGTCCACCACTCCAGTCATTTCAGAACTAGGCCGAAACAGCCTGTAAACCATTCACAAACTCATTACGCATTCTGAGGAGGAGATGCAAGCAAAGTTACCAAAGGGAAACAAATAAACAACATCTTTATGAGTGTGTTGTGTTTTTTGTACTAATTATTTCAACTTCAGATTCTACCAGAAAAAAAATGTATAACATATTCTGGCAGACTAGCACATAATTACAGAGGAAATAAATTTTCCATAGACAGCTGTTAAAGTGGAAGGCTCTTCACAGCTTGGAAACAGCTTAAATACTGCACAGCATGTAAAAAGATGCCAAAAAGGAAATCAATTCAAAAACTGAAAATGGGAAAAACAGAATCCCAATAAACTAAATTAAAGAAAATCGAGAAGGGCAAGTTTGTAACAGTGACCTTAGCTGACCTCCATTAGTGGGTAATTACTGCACAATCAATTGTCCTTATGCATAACTATGGGCAAAAATAGTCAATTGAAAGTGATAAAAGAATGGTGATCAATAAACATTACAGTCTGTCTAACAAGTGGGCAAAATTTTGTCTTTGGAAAACCAATACAAGAAGCAGGATACATCAAGATTTCAGATTTAAACTATTTCCATGGTGCTATAGATCACTATTTGGTTTAAACCCTTTTCTGTGAAACTAAACTAAACAACCTGGTTGCAACGTGAATGCCTAACAGTTAGCTTCAGTTTGATTTCATTTTTGCTAGTTGTGAATAGCCACATTGCTGAGTAGTACCTACAAACCATGTACCTGTGAAAATGGAGACGTTCCACTTTGTTGTTTAATATGGAAATCAAATCAAAGTGTTCTTTGCCACAGTAACAGAAAAGAGAAAGACCTGTGTTAAGATTCTAAACCATATGTTGATTCCAGATATAAAATTTTTACTAAACCGTAGTCCAATTCATTATCATAAACAACTTTTATTTAGCTCAAGAGAACTTTTATCTGGCCCCTGATGAAGAAACACCTGTAAAAAAATAACTTACTGTTATTCCATCATTGCTGCTCAATCATGAGCTGATTTTTTATTTAGAAAATGTTTCTTTTCTCTTAAAAAAAAAAAGTTACTCTCATCACTAAGACACAGAAGTCAGTCAGATATATGATTTGAAACATACATTTACCAGAGCTTTACACATATATACTCCCCTCTTCCTGCAGTCAGATAAAATTGAGGAAAATTATCCCCGGAATTTGGTTTCTAAAGACAGTACATGAATTTTTATACAGGAAATCATATAAACATAAAATGGTTTAGAGTGGAAGGGAATTGTCTAAATTTCCTTGTGATTCTAATCAGAATTCAATTAGAATTTACAGACAAGCGTGGTTGGTCAGAATTAAAAACAGAATCCAAAGAGATTCGTGTAAAAAGAAGCATAACTTTGTTAATTTCTAGTTGGATTAGGAGGTCTCTCCCAGCAGAGTCTGAGATGACAAACTTACTATTGGAGGAATATGGCAATCTGTCAAACATATATTCCTAAGACTGGTTCTTGCACACTGGCTTGAACAGGTTTTAGATGATTTCAAATTAGACATTGTCCACCATTTTTGGGCCAGCTTGATCCAGATCCATGACTAATAGGATGGGGGACCATGGACCCATGTCCTGGGAAAGAGGAAGGGGGAAAAGGGAAAGGGTAGGGAAATGAGCATAAAAACAAAACAGCAGCAATGATCTGAGGAGGAAAACGAATTTATTAAATAAGATATCAGAATGTAAAATAACACAATATAATTGTATTGAAGCTAATAAATAAAATGAGAGAAAGTGTCTGAAACTGAAGGCCTTATGCTACAGCTGAAGGCAAGATGGCTAGGGAACCTCCGCTGCTGAGATGAACAGCAAAAGAGTAAGTCTCCAGGACTCACATGTAGTTTTATCTTTCCCTTTGGGTTGAAAATGGGAATTCAAAGTCCTCTGGGGTATGTAGTTTGTATTCTCTTCTGAGAGTCAGGTACCCGGAATTTTGGCAGTCCATGGACTTAGAGCATTAACTCTTTAACTCCCAGTGCCTCACAAGATGTTATGATGTGGAATATTAATAATAAAAATCATAAAATAATGTCAGACATATTGTTTTAAATTAAGAAGCGACTGAAGTTCTCCATCCCATTAAAATACAGTTTTAGAAGACTATAATGGATCTAATATTAACCAGAAATAACTAATTAAATGCTAATTCTATTGCTTAGTACTGCTTTCAAGACTCATCCCTCTCGATAAACAGACCATATTACCCTGAATCTTTAGCATACATTTCTAGGGCCAAAAAGAGATTCCTTTTAAAATTTAGTGAGTACCCTGCATCACTATAAACTTCATCAGGATCGGATGTCTTCAGTTAGAATTTCAACAAGCTACATCATGACATCATGAAAAAGAAAAGTAATTTCCTTTCTAAAATTTTCTCTTTCTTTTCTTTTCTTTTCTTTTCTTTTCTTTTCTTTTCTTTTCTTTTCTTTTCTTTTCTTTTCTTTTCTTTTCTTTTCTTTTCTTTTCTTTTCTTTTCTTTTCTTTTCTTTTCTTTTCTTTTCTTTTCTTTTTTTTTCTTTTCTTTTCTTTTCTTTTCTTTTCTTTTCTTTTCTTTTCTTTTCTTTTCTTTTCTTTTCTTTTCTTTTCTTTTCCTTTCTTCTTTTCTTCTTTCTCTTGTCTTGTCTATTTTTCTGATTTTTCTTTCTTTTGAGAGCAACATAAGCATTTGATATCATTTGCATAGTGGAAGTGTGAAAACCAAAATAGAGATATTGTTAAGACACTCTATTGGTTTTCTGCTGCCCCTCATTCCTAATTACTGTAACAAGATTATGTTCCAGGAAGTGTCAGATAGCAGTAAAAAAGCAGAAGGTGATGGTCTTTTGACATATGACCTTATCAGAAAATCGTCAAATAAAAACATTCCTCATGAGGAATGATACTACTTGTATTTATTAAGATTTTTAACACAGCAGCAAAAAAAAACAAAAATATCATAGACATAGAACTCATGTAAGGCAAAAGCAATTGCTTTTACAACTTGAGGTATTGTTGTTTTTTTTTTTTTTGCTTTTTTTTTAGCCTTTACTTTTGCAACACTGCTACAAAGAAATAATATTGTGTGACTATGATTTACCCTTCAGTGTGATGCAACTTCCTCTTCCTTGTGTTGAAGAGACATCTTTCACTTCGCATAGAAGTAATGCACAAATTCCTCTATACCACCTTCCATTCAGAGGAACAGTCAATCAATTGAGGCACACAATATTGAAAAAGGTTAAATGTCCTCTGCAAGTTGTCATAATTCACCAAATATATCAGGCAATAAAATCCCGTGATAACTCACTTTTCATGACAAATTTGTAATGAGAAGTGAAAATGGGACAAATTCATCTATTCACTTGACATAGATTGTAACTGGAAGGAGAAAAACTAGACCAGAATTAACCCATTCTCATATTGATCACAGCTGAAAACTGATGTTACCCATTGGCTATATTCCTGAGAGGTATTTCTCAATTTTATTTCCTTTTTATTTTTCCCGAATACATTTCTATCAGCATTATGAAAGAGCAGTAACTGCAAAGGAATGAAAGCAAAGAGACATTTGGAAGTATCTTGCTATTTCATGACTATTTCCATGGAGTAGTGCAACAATGCAGATATCGGTGGAATTGAACTCACAGTTGAATCACTACTGCCTGATAGGTATCTGATAGGTATTCCCCCTTAAAAGAACACTTCTTTCCATTTTTAGAATATTTAACACACTGAACTCACATGCTCTGTACTCCCCAAAACAGATTTCCTTTTTATGTAAAGACTATAGATACGGAAGGCACAGTATACTTGGAGACGAACGGAAATATAAGAAAATGAAAGGAATTAATTAGCCCAATCTTCAAAAAGGTGGTTTCAAGATATGAGAGCTTATTGCCACATCCTAAGATTAATACAGTTTTATCCCTTGGGCAGATAGAGAGGATAAAAAAAATCAGGAAAAAAAAAAGCATGAGCAAAATAAATTCCTCATATATTTGCAAGAAGTCACTAAAGGTAATGTACATACAAAGCTGATTCTGAAAACTATTATATCCTGTATTCAAGCACTCCTATGAATGGTCTTAAATGAATAGAAGGCCTTCTTCACCTTGAGTACTACTAACATGAAGCCAGTATATCATACTTATACCCTAATATAGTTGAGTGCAACTGTATTCAGTATAGCACCAAAATATGGGAACAAGGAAATAGTTTAACTATAGAAAATTATAGGAAAGCAGAGGTTTAAAAATATTTAGATTGTGACATTGCTGACACATTCTGAAAAACTACATCATGTAGTATCAAAGTGACCTTTGCCCATCCTGTCACACCACATCAGCTTGTCTTTTGTCACTATGTCATTTGACAGCATGTTACGTGATGAAGTGTGACATAATATAGAGGACAATCTAAAATGAAAAGGTAACCTTTTATGGCATGTATTGCGTTAAAACACCAATAGTACAAGTAACTGGCAACATTCTGATATGTTCAGAGGATTAGAATGAATGTTTTCGATCGTTACATGGGAACTCGTGTGTAGACATTACAGTTAAAATGAGCTTTTGAGTAAATGAACAAATGTCCTATTATTCTGATCAAAAGAGAGATCTTTCTACTTTAAGGATAATTTTGCTTCACAATATACATCATTTTGTTCCCCTGTATGGTATCTGTAGCAAAATCTATTCTTCTATGAGTCCTTTTCATAAGATAGTGGAAATAATTTGGTGTCTGATATGCAGTGTATAAGGTACTTCAGAAGAAAAAACAGAGTAAAAGTCTCCCACTCTTCTGAGTTGGAGCTCTCCAGGAAGCAGAGCAGGACCCTCTACCTTCCATCATACAAAAAGAGTGGACATGACAAAATAAAATAAGTAAATGGGCAAAAATAAACAGTGTAGAGACAATTTGTAGGCCCAAAGTATTCTAGTTTGTGGGAGACACTGTTCAGAGTACTGATTAGTCTTATTCAGAATTATGTTGGTACATTCATACTGTTAGCAATTCTATGGTCTACTTCTAAGATCTGGAAGGTAGTGAAGAATCATCAGGAAAAGACAACAAAGCAGGAATAATGATAAAAGGCAGATGGAATATTTCATTATGAATACAGTAGAGAATATAGAGGGAATTTAAAATGGAAGTGGGAAAACATGGAAGAATGTGCTTTAAACAAACTGCTTCAAAGAAAAGAAGATATACACATTTTGAAAAGCACTGAATTGAGAAAAAAAAAAGCTGGAAAAAAAGGAATTATAAGGACTTTAATACTCAGAAAAAAAATGGTGCAGTCTAGCAGTGTACAGCCCTGAGAGAGGCCCTCTGCTAATATTTCAGTCATTATTTACACTTAATCAAGTCTTTGTAACATTAAGAGTAAACAATACATTATTTTTAAATTGTGTTTTTTTTTTTTTTATTTGTTTGCCTGTTTGTTTTGAGTATGAAACAAAACACTGGAAAAGAGCATTCTGTCATGAAATGTTGCATTTACTATTGATTTTCTTCTGGATTTTTACGTCACAGTCCACCAGCAAGTGTTTGCTTTGTTTTGCTTTTTTTTTTCTCTTATATATAGTAGCACTTCCATATGTAATTACTTTTTATTTCTGAACCTTGGTAAGTTGAGGTTCCCAATAGCACCCTGTCTCTTTATCCCAGCTATGCTGTCCCAGACTTTATCACTATTATCCTCTTCCCACATCAGGTCTAATTTAAAGCCCTGCCAATATGCCCTGATAGATTTTCCTCAGTGAATCTCTTTCCATTTTGTGAAAGACAACCCTCATCTGATGCCTGCAAGCCAGTACATGTAGATAACTCTGTTGTCAGAAATCCCCAAAACTGCAGTAGCAGCGCCAGCCAGGAATCCAAATGTTCATAGATTAGATCCTTTTTTATTTTTTCGCCCTTACCCCCTGCAAGAGAGTAAGACAAGATGGCTACTTATGTCCTCAATTCCCACAGCAGAAATCTCAAGGCTCTGAAATCTCTATTGATGGCCTTAGAACTACATGTATCTGCTTGGTCACTTGACACATGAAAAAGTAGTAGCAGAATATGATCTGTTGGCCACACAAGGCTAGGCCATTGCCTGGTGAGATCCTTCACCTGAACTCCAGGGAGGCAATAGACCTCACTAGGAAGAGGGTCTGCCTGCCATATTAGGCATTTCACTTTCTAGCGGGGAAGAGTCACCTACAGTTAGTATCTGCCTCTTCTTTGTGAATGTAGCTTTTGTGATGTGGAGAGGGTTTTGTGCTTTTGGATTTGTTGGTTCTTCTAATATAAATTGGTACTCCACATCCAGATCCATGTGCATGTTGTACAGAGGCATCTGGGAGTGTGGAATGGGCATGGAGTAGTTTTGCGTCCAAAATGTGTGTCCATCTACTACCCTCCTTTGCATTGTTTTTTATATTGTCCATTCAACATAAAACACATATTTTTCACACTTTCTTTTTTTTTCCTTTTTTTTCCTCTTTTTTCCCTTTTTTCCTTTTTTTTTCCTTTTCCTTTTTCCTTTTTCCTTTTCCTTTCCCTTTTCCTTTCCCTTTTCCTTTTCCTTCTCCCCTCCCCTCCCTTCCTTTCCTTTCCTTTCCTTTCCTTTCCTTNCCTCCCCTCCCTTCCTTTCCTTTCCTTTCC
>VXAB01007709.1:0-18564 GCA_013399175.1 Odontophorus gujanensis
CCGGGCCGCCTTCCTCCTCCTCGCCCTCCCGGCGCACTCACCGCCTTTCACGCCGAATTCGGGCTCCAGCCTGGCGGCCGCGATGACCAACGCTATCCCCGCGATGAACCACTCCTTCCTCAGCCGCTCCAGCAGCCCCATGGCGTCCCACGCAGCGCCGGGGCGGGGGGCAGCCCGCCGCCCGCCCGCCGGCTGGGCCAGCCGGATCCGCCCACAGGAAAAGCCCCGGCCGCCGCCGCCATCGCTACCACGCACCTCCGAGTAGATCCGCGGCGCCGCGCGACGCCGCCAAGCGGAGCGCGGGAAGGGCGGGCGGCGTGCGCGCCCTTTCGGTGCATTACATCGGCCTCGCTGACGCGCGGCGGGGCGGGTTTCCGCGAGCGGAGCGTCCCGCGGGGGCAGCGCGACCGCGGGCGCGTGCACACGTGTGCGGGGCAGCTTCGCCGCGTGCGCTCGCTTTCTTGCAGCCTCGAGAGGGGGAGCACGGCTTGCCGCGCCGGGACAGCTCAATCGCCTCCGCTGCGAGTCCGAACGAGCCGGCTGCGCGGCTCGAGGGAGCGCCCCGCGCGGAAGGCACCGGGTTGGGTTCGGCGCCGAGCTCGTCTCCGTTAAAACGCAGCGTCCCGCTTTCCCTGATCGGTTCATTAGCCCGAGCCTCGCCCTGACCCTTCACTCTCCATCACACGGACAAGGAAACGATAAAGTATAAGATACCCCATCACCGCAGCTGCTCACGGCCGCCTCGTTCCCGGGCACCCTAAGCGCGCAGCAGTCGTGCCGCGCGATTTCTAAACGCGTCCGTGGGTTCGGCGACAGGAGGAGGGGAATGGGCCATAAACGGAAGCATAGGAAGTTCCGCACACGTGTGCGGGGCAGCTTCCTCGCAGTGCAGTGACGGAGCACTGGCACAGGCTGCACAGACAGGTGGTGGGCTCTCCTTCTCTGGAGCCGTTCCAGACCCACCTGGACGCCTACCTGTGCGACCTGGGCTAGGGAACTGCTACGGCAGGCGGGTTGCACTCGATGATCTCTACAGGTCCCTTCCAACCCCTACAGTTCTGCGATTCCTAACTCACCATCTCCACACGCGCACTTGGGTTTCAAATAACAACCTCGCCACACAGGAAGGACGAGGAGAACCAGATAAATCGCAAAGCAAATGTTATTTTCATTGCATTAAACCTCTGTGTGAGAGCTCAGTCCCTTGCGAGTTGGCTCTTTCTGCATCCCCAGTCCATGTGCTGCACAGAGGCCTCACTCTGTACGCAGGGGCCAAAAAAGGGCAAACACCTTCAGGCTGATTCAGGAAAGAACTGTAACCGGGAGGAAGGAAAACATCCCCCCCTCAAGGCTAAAAAGTTAGAGGCAGCCACCTCTCATAGCGATCGAAGCCGCTGCAGCGCGCGCCGGTCGCTGCGGGGTGAGTTGGCACAGAAAGAGTTCAGCCTGGCGCTGACACCCCCACGCTTCAGGAAAGACGGCGAGGCTCTCTGCATGGTTTCCATGCGGTGCCAATCCTGCCTCTCGCTGTGTACAGAAACGCTAATTGCAGATGTCTGATCTTACCCACCACCCAAGTCATTCAGAAGTTCGTGCAGGAATGAAACTCCAGCTTCGCACCTGTAGATGAGCCTAGTCAGAACCGTGGTGTGAATACAAGGACTAAAGCTACTGAGAACTCTGCATGCTCCTTTTTTTTTTTTTTTACCTACCTCGGGCTCACCCCCTCATTTAAGGTTGTATTCCTCGCTGTTTTGGGTTTTTTTAAGTTTTTTTGGTTTTTTTTTTTTGCTTCTTTTAGAAGTATATTTCTATAAACTACATCCTTTTGATCCAGGTTCACGCTGGGTCCGATCAGCAACAGTACAAAACCTGAGACTCTCTGCTTCCCAGGCTCTCTAAGATTCTTCTCACTTCCTTCTCTAAAGGAGGATTCATTCCCTAGAAAAGGGTAAACGGTCTCAGAGAGAATCAGAGTCAGAACAGTTAAGAGTAAAAATGCTAATGGGCTGCTGCTGCCAGCTACCAGAAATCACAGGAAAAGGTTAAGTTTGGCTTATACTTGCTAAAGAAAATTTAGCACCGGTCCGTTTCATTTAGCACATACTTTCCCTAGAAATTTTTCCAAAAGATCTCAGGTTCGTAATAATGTCTTTCTCCAAGTGAGCTACAAAATACGTGGATTCACAGGCTCCTCATCTTTTATACTCTTTAAGGTTGTATGCAGATATTACAAGCTGCATAAAAGATTTTTTTTTTTACAGAGGTATCTTAGATGCTTTTCTTTAAAAGCTGTTCTTCAATTATCACGATAGGCATATATATATACACATATATAAATATATATACACACACATATATGTATATAAATATATAATGAAATTGCTACAGCTTTCAGTAAGAAAGAGCTCCGTAAGCCCTGTCCTACTGCACCACCACCGAACAGGAAGGAGGACGATGCTAGGGACATGCGTGTAACTGCCTTTGCTCCCGTGCCTTTGCCAAACAACGTTGCTGCTTTTATAAGCAATTAGTCATCCGTACTGAGGATTCGTTCAGTACCTGCCACGCAGAAGCACGTCCTGTAACGTGGCACTTTCCTCATCCAGTTCTCCTGCAGATACCGTGCTTATCCCGATTAACCTCTGGGACTCCGTCAGATCCCAGTGTCACCTGGCACCTGTGTAAGTGCACTCTCCACGGCATCGCACACGACAGTTCCAGGATATATTTAGCTGTAACTTCGGTGCAATACTAACCAGCAAGCTATCATCTGATTTCACAGGATGGTATTTTCATTTTTGTTCAACTGAACAAAAGAACAGAACGCAAACGTACCTCAGGGCTTCCAGATGCTTCCCTGCCTCCCAAGGCCCCGTTGCTTCCTTCTGCATAAGAAATGAAAGCACGGTGACGTGAGCAGCTATGTGACGCCTCATCTTCGTTGCTCACAGGTAACCTGGTCAAACCAGCAGGGCTCCGTGCACGAGGGGCAATCGGTTGTCACTTTTGCAAAGATGCAGATCAGCCTTGTGTCTTTTGAAACTCGTGTCGAGAATACACATTTCTGTTTGTGCCGCACGGAACCTGTTTCTCACGTGTCCTCGGCCTCCTCTCTGCACAGCGTATCGGGCTGCCTAATTACCGTGCAATTTTATTTTAGGGCATGTAGAGGGATTTATGAGTTCTCAAAAGGAAGGTGTCATTTTGTTATGCCGTTAGACAGGAGAGATTCCAGTATAAAGAAGAGGGACCGTGAGATAAAGGGAGCTTAAACGAGAGAAAGAGTCAGTATTAAATAATTTAACTTGCAAAGAACAAAGCAATTCAGAATGAACAAGATAAAGAGAAATGTTAATTATAAATAGGAAAGTGCAGGAGAAACAGTGAAAATATATGGGAAATGGTTTGCACCGCATTTCTATTTCGCACAGGCACTTAGTCACGTCACCTCAGCTTCTCACAGCAACCGGGAGAGATGGCTCCGCTGATCCCAGCGGCTGGTTTTGCTCGTGGAAACGGAGCTCACAACCCTTGCTCCTTCCTGGTCGAGGTGCTCATGCTCTTCTCGATAAGGTATCTCACGGTTTTTGTTCCTGAACGTGGTAAAACGCCAGTGAGCACCCACCTAATGCCAACGGCAGGACTCACTGCCGTTAGCACAAAGCTGTGGTAAGAACGATGTGAAAGTTCAACTTAGAACAGCAAGTAATGGGACTTAAACATGTAAAGGGGCACGCTTTTCTCAATAAAAGCTATGAGAAGATAAAAGCTACCTGTTTCTACAATGAGGTGATTTCTCAGCCTTCCCACCCTGAAGCTTTAAACGCGTACCGCTTTCCATCGGGGGTTTATTTGTTGACACTTACGACGAAGGCTGCTCTTAGATATCTACGCATCCAACAGATAAGCGGTTTTAATTTTAAGTGCCAAAGTGAAACTTTATTCCAGTAATCTTAGGCGCTAGGAAGTAAACTGATGAAGCTAATAAGTGGGGCTCTGCATATCCCTTTCCTAACTGATCCTGCTCGTTCCCACAATGAAAATGAGCCCCGGCTCCGTGCTCCTCTGCTCACCACGTTCTCTCGCTTGCCTAAACCTCCGAGGCGAAATAAAGATGGGACAGGAGGGAGCAAGTGCTCACCTTTTTAACTTCTTCAGAGTAATATGTATGTCTCCACACTGGGCAGTGAGATCGTAATGCCTTCGTGTAGGAAGAAAGCAGACGATTTGTTCCTGGGTGTGTGCGCTCATGTGTGCGCATGCCAACTTTTTACTGCTCTCACAGTGGGCAGGGCATACAAGTGACGGGAGGAGCGGAGCGATCATCCCAGCCTATACCGTGCTCGTCACGAAGGTCAGGTTTGGAACGAGCAACCCTCAGAGAAACCACAGATGCGTGAGAGCCTGTAGGCTTGAGAAGGAGACGGCTGTTAGAAGAACAGGCTCAGAGAAGATCCAGGCTTATTTTTGGTGAACTAATAGTGGGGCTTGTCCATGAGCAAGGCCAGCCCGTGCTGCAAACTTCAGAGTGGAGCCAAATTTGTCTTGTGCCTGTCCCTTTGGATTTAGCAGGCTCAAAGACTTAAAAGGTTCAGAGAAATATGGAAAACTCCCTAGCATCCCTGGGAGAAGATGTCGTGGGATTTCCTTCAGTTTTCCCAGATCTCCAATTCAACTTCAGACTACAGCAGCTGCTGCTTCGCATATCTTTGGCCCGTGCGTGTCACTGACACACGCCACCCAACCGTCCACCAGCCCAGGTAAGAGCCAAGCTCAGGGGTGTGCTGAGCTCTGATCACAGCCGGTTTGGATATTCGAGAGGACGGCATCTCAAGGCCAACGTGATGCACAGTAGAAAGAAACAGGTGTAGACACATCCTCTGTGCTGAGCAGAATCACTTTGGTTGACTGTTTGGAGCAGCAAATCACACTGATGATATACAGCCTGAGCGTTCACTCCTTGCCAGCCACCCCAGTTTCCCCCTGCAGGATGGAAACCAAGAACCTCCTGACACGTTTGAAAGTACAGATTTACCTAAGAACGTTTTGCCTGCCCTCCTCTTAAAAAACCAAACTGTTCCAAGTGCAGGGAAATAAAGGAGCTTGTGGTCATCCAACTCGATGGTGGAGCTATTTCCCTGCATCAAACTAAATTCCACATTCTTCGCCAATCAGTGTCTTCATTTTGCATCAAGAGCCCAGTTCAGGCTGCAATTAAACTGAAAAGCAGCTCCAAAGGGGGATCTGCGCATAATCTGCGTGTGTCGGCCGGGAGCCTTTGTCCCCTCTCGTCCCTGTGGCACCGGCTCTCCTGCAGCGCTGCAGTTGGGAAACTCCTTTCTTTTATCCTAAACTTTTGCATACGCAAAGGCGGAGAACTCAGACCGCAAGGCTTTTACACACCATCAGTAATGCAAGCACACGTCCCAACATCTTTGCACTGCAAACTAGCAACTGCAGGACACGTACAAAGAACGGACCTCGTTTTAGTAGAGCACTCATTGAAGCCAAAGCAATTCATGCCACTGACAATTCACACCTCAGTACACAGGAGGACCACCAGACGAAAGCTGTCACGCGTTTCCCCCTTGGCAGAGCCCTGAACTGAATCAAAATCCAAACTCCCCCTCCACATCCTGCAGACGTCATCCCCAGCCCCGCCCTAAAGATACACGAGCTTGGGCGTACCTGACCCCATCTGCTGGGGGGATCGTGTCTGTTCCTAGCTCTCCCCTCCAAGTTTCAGAGTTCAGTGGAAAACTCATCTCTAATGTGAAAACTAAATTAAAAAAACATCAGAAGGGGAAACAAATACGCTAAGTACTAAGGAAAAATATAAACAGGAAGGGGGAGATGCTTAAAAAACGATATCGTAACAAATATGCTTCTTCGCAGATATTATATCTGTCAATACTAAAAAAAATCAGGATGCCGACAACTCTTCATCCCACAATCTGTGGCATTAATAAATGATGAAGCCTTAAAAACTGGGACACTTTGTGCCTATAACAATATCACACGAGGACGAGGGAATAAAGCTGAAACAAAACAAAAGACACGATGGTGTATTGCTGGCAAATAACTCTCTAAATGAAAAACAAAACCTCCGAAACAAATACGGCACACCCCCCCCAGTCATCAAACAGGAGAAAAACACGACTGCCTCTTTTTCTTTTCCTCTTTATTTTTTTTTTTTAATATCACTATTCAGATCCAGATTTCAAAGTCAGCACTGAGCGATTAAAGTTTTGGATGCAGTCGTTCTTTCGGCAGCGTCCGTCCCAAGCTGCTGAGGTAAACAATGACAGAGGGGTGAGAAGATCGAAGCTGAGACTTGGAGTGAGGTCGAGGTAGAGTTTCGGGGTGCTTACCTCCCGAGGGGAAGCAACACCGCCAAAGACACAACCTGAAGGGAAAGCCTTTTCAATCTCTAATTCCTGCAATGTTTCAACACCGCGAATCAGATTTCACCAAGGTTTCCAAGCAGCATCCCTACTGCCAGCCATCTATGAAGCCTGTGCCACGCAACTCATTCAAGGGGGATTTCGGGTTGCTTTTTGCTTGCGTCTCATCCAAGCTCCCTGATTTTGTTTCGCTCAGGCAGCTTAAATGCCAAAGCCTTGCGCTGTAGCAGGCATGGGAAGGGACTCTTCCTTGTAAGTGCAAGCAAGTCAGAAAAAAACAGAATAGAAATGAGGAGCAAGAAAAACAGATGAACGCAGGGAGGGATCATCTTGTTATGTACGTCGGTCTGAAAAACTGAAGCCTGAGGAAGCCGTATTAGGTAGAGCCCTTCATTTCCTTTCTAGAATGCGCATTAAGAGGAGTTCTGCCTTGATCCCTTTAGGAAGCACCACAGTTACAAGAGCGCCTTTTCCCTGGGAGCATTTCTAAGCTTTCCTCGTAGGAAGCTTTCCTCGTGGTGCGTTCTCAGATAGATCAAATGTAAAGGCAAATCCCAGTTCAGAATGAATTGGCATATTTTTTTTTTTCATCCTGGAGATGGGGGGATTTTGAATTTCTTCTGTGTAGATGAACTCACAGCATTCCTGACATCTCACACTTGAGGGATCCGTACCCGACTTTGTAAGCACGCAAGCACAAAGCCTGCAGCAAAATTCATTTTTCTGGCTCTGCCGCCCTGTCCCGCTACGCAGACGCTTTCCAGTCTGTAGTCCACAACCCCCATTCAGGACAGCATTTTCCCGCAGCCTCCGCTTCCTTCAGTTTCTTGCTTGCTGCGGGTGCAGCGTCACGGAGCGAGCTGTGCCTGGCACGAAGCAGTCCCGACACCCCCGTGTGCTCAGACCCTACCGTGGTTTTATGATTTTTGTTCTATTATTGATATTGACCCGGACGCTCTGACCCAGATGTTAGGAACCTCCTCTTGTTCTAGGAGTCAAGAGTAATCCTACTTGGAAGTACTCGGCACATTTAGCCTCAAGTTCATAAATGCCACGTCCTTATCTTGCATTACTTCAGGTATAAAAGAGAAGGCGGTCCTACCACGACAGACAACCGTCCCCTCAAGCCACAATTCTGCTCTGAAAAGGGGACGTTCCTTACGAATGGGAAAAAAAACAACAATAAAAGAAAGCATTGCCGACCAAGCAGCACGTCCACCACCTAGGTATCGCCACTTATTTATCCAGACAGGTATTCACTTTCCATCCGCCATCCGGCAGCTATCTGCGCACACAGCAAGCTTCGCCTGAGTCACACAGTAATAATCCACCGCTTACATACAAGATCCCTCGTGTACTGTATATTAATGTCTGGCTGGTAATTTAATGGCACCTCTAGGCATAAACAAAAGTTTATTAAAACAGTAAGTAAAATGTTCCCAAACACCGGCCTGCATTTTTAATTTTCTACTCAGCATTCCAAAATACAGAGCAGCCTTTTTATGCAAAAAGAAGGCTGCGCAGTTTACACCAAGCAGCAGCGTTTTGTGCAAGTTAGACACAACGGGGCCCGGAGCAATAGGGTACCTTATTTATATTAACAACCCTTTCTTTTCTTAGCATCTCAAACGACGACCGCCAAACAAAAATTTGGATTACTAGAAAACACGCGCGACTCCAGAACTCAGCAGCGTGCCGACTACCGCTCAGAACCCGATCGCTTGGCAGTCCTCGATCAGGCAACTGAGGCCTGCAGTTCCCGCCAGCAGCTAGCAGAGCCCTCCGTAGTTAGGAGCAGGCCGCGCTCCGAGCAGCGGCGTATGAACGCAACGCTGTGCCTTCATATTACATGCTTCAGCTTTACTGCACATTTACACGCTGCGCTGTAACGGCGTGTACCAAGGACTACAACACTTTTCAGCTCCCAGACGGTGACGTGCCCCATTGCCACACCGAAACATCACCGACTGGTGCCACATCCCCCCTAACCCTTCGGTTTCTACGGCAAGGAAACTCGAACACTCGGGAAGCGCAGAAGGCAGACAGATAGGCTCCCGTGTCCTCCACTTGCAGGACCAGAGCACAGACAGATCCTGCCAGCTCTTCGCTTAGAGCCTGGAAGCATTTGTCACAACCTAGAACACTTACCTGCTTGCCAAACCAAGTCACACAGGAACCTGAGAAATCCCCTGCAAACAGCACCAAAGGAGGAGGGAGGCTACAGGTGCTGCAGACAAAAAGCTCCCGGAGTAAGTCATTTAACACCTGTAAAGTATAAAAATCTGCTGGTTTCAGTTGGCGGCAAATACCTCAGTGCTGAACACAGTTCAGCTCCTTATTTTTAGAACACGTTCTCCTCATTCTCCAGAGATCATAATGTAAACAGATCTGCTACTACCCCACTAGCTTTAACCTGCAGAGCTTGACATTCGTGCTTATTTATCATGGTTTAACCCTTAACAAATACGCTTTTTTGCCATTTTCTCAAAGATGAGATGTCGAGGCACACACCACTAAGAGTAAGAACGCAAGCCTCGCACGTACCTGGTTTCCTCAGTTCATCGGAAACTGCTGGCACCGTTGGTGCAACAAGGGGCAGAAGGCAAGGCGACGGGGTCGGTATAGCCCTGGTGCACGCGATATTCACCGTAAGGCTTCGCTTTGTAGGTCTTCTGTCTGCTACGGCGGAGCACAACTGCGTAAGGACCTTCGCCCTTCAGGGGGAATATTCCTCACCATTTTAGTCTCCATTTTGTCATTTAAAGCCACAGTTCCACGCTACACTTGGACACATTTTTAAGGTGATGCCGCTTACTCTTAGTTCGGAAACCTACGACCTGAAATCATACGCGACATCCTCACTCAATAGCACGTACGTAACCTGTGCCGTGACGGCAACCCACCGACTACTTCTTTTCTGTGCCTGGAATGAAGAGGAACGACATTGGTCAGAGTCCGGAAGCTCTGCGTATTCATACTTCTCACAGTTGTTAAATGTTTGAAAATTCAGGTAATGAGCAGACAA
Source organism: Odontophorus gujanensis (assembly GCA_013399175.1). Lineage (NCBI taxonomy): Eukaryota > Metazoa > Chordata > Aves > Galliformes > Odontophoridae > Odontophorus > Odontophorus gujanensis. The sequence continues at coordinate 9,433 of VXAB01007709.1, forward strand.
TACTCCTGCTGCCTTTGTACTGCTTGGGGGTTTGCTATTCTTGCTATATCTCGGCAGAAACTATCCTATCAAGTCAGTTTTTTTTTTTTTCCTCTTTCCCCTCAAATGGAATTAACACTCGTACAATGAAGTTTTCGACATCACCCATAAGGTTTTTCCACTTGTCAAAGAATCTGCATGGTCTCTAACCATGAATAAAAATGATTTCAGATATCGTCTTCATTTCAAGTTTTATTTCTTGGGATTAGTTTAATTGATTGTGCTGGTGGCTTGTTAAGCAGCTGCTGAAATAAACAGACCATTTGTCTTTCCGTGTAAACATATGGGTACCCGGTTTAATTATAGTTCGTGCTAGTGCCGGGAGGGGAAAAAAAAAGCCCCAAAACAGAAAAGAACACCCTCTGTTTTCCAGAGTGACATCACAGATCCGTAATTGTAAGGATTTTCTCAGAGCAAGAAAATTGCCTCCTTTTCCTCTAGCTGATTTTTTAAGTCTTTCATCATATCCTCGTGACTTCTATTTTCTTTGTATCTATTGAACGTTCTTTCTGCATGCATCCACAAGAAAAAGATGCTCATGTTTTATCCTTCCCTGACATAACTAGGAGCGGCCCCATCAATCTCTCCGTCAATACAATTCTCATTTTATGCTTTGCAGACCTAATCGTGATTTGTGTCCATTAAAATCGTATTAACCTCGTTTTATGGCTGTGTAACAGAGCACTCTAACCTGAGAACTTCAGATAAAATCAAAGGAGCCGTATTCCACTGGATTTTAGACACGTTTTTCCTCTTCCCAGGTGGTTCGAATGAAGAAAACTGGCAACAGAAATAAAAACAAAACAATGGTTCCAGATAATTCTTCCTAGACGCTTGCAAAAAAACAAGGTTATTTAGTTTCTTTAAAATCTTGAGAGATCCAGGTTTTTTAGCGATGCATATTAAGCGATGATCAGCTCGTGGACTTAAGAGGGACGTAAGACAAGGAGAAACAAGTGGAGGCTCCGGCACTGGAGCTAAAGCAGGCAAGAAAAAGCCACTGCTGTAATAAGACACAGGAAACTCAGAGTCACATAAAATCAGTTATCGATAACCTTTTAATGCTCAGTTAAGCACCATCCATGGCAGTAAACGTTCGCGATGCAAATGAAATATTAATAAACAGCACATACCTTTGTCAGAGCAGTGGGACTCCACATAAACGAGACCTACGTTAGCCACAGCCACAGCTCTTTCCTCTCTGCTTTCCCTCTCCAACCAGACCACGTCACCAGCTCTCCGTCATAACCTGTCACAGCACCGGCAGGAGAGGGTGACAGCAAAGGCTGAGGTAAATGCATCAGGACTTGTTCATTTTGGATGCCATCAGAAGACCTTGGAAAGAGAAGAATAACCTTTATTTCACGAGAAGCATTCGGCCTCAAACAGCCACCGCGAGCCTGAACCTAACCACTGTTTGTTTTGTCCCACGCGTCCAGACCAACCATCGCTTCTAAAAGCCAAGCCCTCCCGTAGCAGACATAGAGCTGCATACCTGCCCGGCCACGGGCAGGTGACAAGACTTCAGTGAGCAGCAAGTGGTTCGAGCTCTTCAGGAGGGCTGCGGGACAGGGCAGGATAGACACACGTACCTCTTCCCTGCTGCCCGGTGACACGCCAGGTTTAGAAGGCAAACCGAAGGTCGGCTTTTAAATGACGTAAGGGTGAATATCCTACTTTGAGGAAATAGAATTTGACATTAGTTAATTTGTCACTCAACTGCTAAAAATTCCGATAAACAACTAAGATGAGACGGTAAGCGCACCGTTGGCACGGCTTGCTGAAGGCAGCTATTCATCTAATAACACACAGACTATCCTGATTTTCTCATACCGGTTTGTAATTTGGGGGCTATCTTGGGATATCCTATTTTTACACTTAACGAAGGAACATAAGAATTCTAATCAGTTTGGAAACCTCCAGAGTCCAAAGGAAATTTGCATTTCTGCATTAAGAAGGGCTGGATACAGAAGAATAAGATGGAGATGATTTGGATTATACAAAATCGGGCAGGATGCTGCCGCGGTCAGTTCCACCACAGGATTTAGCACAGTTGCAAAGATTTACCTTCTCCCTCTCTTCTGGAACGAGGCCACTTGTAATTAGGCATTATAATGAGCAAGCGAGCGAGACGCTCGAGTTCGCAGCAGAGCAGTGAACTTGTTTTTCCCCACCTTCAGTAACATACTTCTGCCCTCCTTCATCTTTCTTCTGCTGTCTTGTAGTTTGCGTCGAGCAAGCCTCGTTCTCCTCATTACAGACAAAAATCTTTGCTCGTCGAAGTGCTGAGAGAGCTAATTCCCGTGGTTCTTACTTGTTACAGAGGCCTCCTGACAAAGAAGCCATTTGGCTTAAAACGCAGCAAACAGCCTCTCCTTCTCTCCCCCACAGCTCACTTCAAGAAGTCTGTTTTCATAAACACTGCATCTCGTCTGCTCAGAACTGCGCAACTTGAAGTTGCCATATCAAATACGCTTACAAAAGGGAGCAACAAAGAAATACCTCGACAGACTAATGATGACCTCCCACAAGCACGGCACTGAGGAGGCCCGCTCGCTTCCCTGCTTCGCATGTTGAAAAGTAACAGCTGAGAGGCACGATTGCCAGGGATACCTGTCCTGTTGGTCACACTAGAAATAAAAATCAGACTCCACGGGCGATAGAAATGGACACACCACGGACGAGCCGCGAGCCAGGCAGTTTGGGGGCAAATTCTGCTCAAAGCCAGTTAAGCGATCGCCTCTTAACGTACAAGTCCACACAAGCAAGAGAGCTATTCGGAAACAACTAATCTACTTAGGTAGTCCCGTACAATTCTTTGTGCAAGAAGAGGGGGCAGAAAACACCTCGTAATTTACGAGTGCACAGGTGTGTGGTCTCACAGTGAGATGGTTAAGATCAGCCCAAACACCGTAGGCAAAGTGAAGATCTCTCACTGAATTTGACCTGTTCTTATAGGCTCCAAATTCTGTGCAGAAAGCTTCGGTTACGGAAGAGCGCAGAGTGAAGCGTTGGCTCTGTTTAAGATAATAGGTGGAAAAAAAGAAAAAAGGCACTAACGCCTAACCTTTCTGCAAACCCATCAGCATTTCTGGAAGTGGCAGAGCCCGACACATCCCTGCAGTAGAACTTCTGCGCTCGAATGACTGAGCGTCCCACAGCTACGCGCCCCCACCAAACAAACAACCGGTGGTGCCTTGTACCAAGGCAAAAATGCATTGTAGGACAAAACTGGCACCCACTGGGCTCTTTCACACCGAGGAAATGAGCAAAGAGACAGTAAGGGTCACCCTAAAGAACAAACAGCAATCCGGCATTAACAGGGAACAAAACAACTAGAATGATGCTGAACCAAGGCACGATTTAAACAGTTCTGTTCTCAGCATTTCTGAATAACAAAAAACGTAACCGAAAACCAACGTGGGGAAGTTCGTCGTTGGTGCCTATCAATAAGACCAAACTCTGGCACTAGCTTTGGGGCTGGTTAAGGGAATATGGCCTAAGGCCTTCTCACTGCAGTCATCTTAAGTTCCCGCCTTTGGTTTTTGTTTGAGTTTTTTTAATTTTCCCTGCCTGTATTTCCCTCTACCTTGCAAAGCTGCATAGACCACTACTTACGCGTTGCTTTACTTTATTAAGATGCAGTTCATGTTTTCACCTGTGTCGTATGTTTTGCAACCATGAAATATGGATCTAAGATCCAAAAGATATGAGAGCGCGAGGAGCCTTTCAGACACGCATGCTTCTGGAGGAAAACACACCAGGCACGAGAGCAGAGCTGCACTGCTGTCTGTGACCTACAATAGCTTCTCATATAACAAATTGTTTCAGGTGTTACGTTAGAACGAGCAGAGAGCTCTTTCAGCATTTCCATCGCGTTCTGCTAAAATCCCAGGTCTGACAGTGTATCTTGACAAGCGAGTCCACATGAAATATGTTGCTAATTATTTATACACCTCTTCAAAGGCTCTGCACTTCTACTTGCACTTCTTGCTACCGCTACCTACCCAGGCCCTACAGCTGTTTTTCAATCGCTGAACTGAAACCCCTTAGAGTAACAGGTTTATAATAGAGGTTCATAAACTCGGCAGTGATTAACAGCGTGGGTTAATCAGATGAGTGTAGAACAGGCTTTCCCCCCTTTTCTTTAAAGAGAACCATCCCCAAGTGTTTTTTCCCCTTATTACTACGCAGAAATAATTTTGCAATTAACTTTGACTTACCGGTGTCACAGCAGGCTCTGCAGAGCCTCGGCAAAAGCAGGAACCGCCGTGCTTCGCAGCCCCCAGTCACTCCAGAACTATCTACCCTCAGAGACAAAACTACAGCGCAGCCAGGGGAGCCTCAGTGATGTCCAGGCACCCCCGGGCATTACTTGGTTCCTTATGAGAATCAGTGATGCCAGGCCTGCCCACAGCCAAACCCGCCGGGCTGAATTCACACCAAGGCCGTTGTGACAAGCTCCCAATGTGCTCCACGCAGGACGTATTTAGCGAGTTCAGCTACTTGCAAGCAAACTCTCCCAGCTCACCAGGCAGCAGCCCTGCTGCCACAGTGGCTGCACCCCCAGCTCTCAAAAGCTCGCGGCCAGAAAGGCACCGCAGCCCTAAAACAGCCTTTGAAAGGCTCTTCTCTAAACCCCGAGTATACCCTGCTTGTCCCTCACTAACCAAGCCATTCCTGTTGAGTGTTTTCTGGAGCACGGTCTCGAAATAAATCAGGCTGAAATTGCAATGCAGTTCAGTTCTGATGAAGAAAAAAGAAAGCTCCTAGAATGAGTTATTTAAGAACACAGATGCAGAATAATTAACCACTGAGCCAGTATTGAAATGTTTGCCATTTGTTTTGTCTCGCTTAGTCAGCACTATGTTCTTGCAATGCTCGCTTGTGGAAATAACTGTCAGCCGTCAGTCACTTCAGCGGGTTTCTTTTGCTATCATCCTAATCACTGCACATACATGCTTTTTGCTGTTATTTAGCTAGATATACAAGTACTCTTCAGAAGCACAGGTTTCCTGCTGGCAACCCGCAATGCCATCGCCTGTGATACCACCGCCTTCCACCCAGTTCTGTTCCTCACAGACAGTGAGAGCGTGGAGGAACAAAAACAAGCTCGTGCGCATAAACTGGAGGTAGCCTTCAAGAGCATTCTGAACAGCACGGTTCTGGCGACCTGAAGTAGGCACAGGCAAGTCAGGCCAAGGATTCTTCTCTTTCGGATAATCTTCATGCTAGTACGCATTTCAGAGGCGTAGGATAAAAACAAATAGATGAGAAAAGACAAGCTAAACTCCTCATCAAAACTGGGGGCAGTTTACTCAGGAAGCGATGTTTCCCCTTCCCTGCTTCTGCATACATGACACACAGCACAGGGCAAAACAGCAGAGTTGTTGCTTTGACACCAGAAAAATACGCAATTTTATCACAAAACCTTGATGTAACACAAGACATCACACCAGACAACACAGGCAGAGCAGAATGACACGAAGAGCCGCAACAACACAGTAAAAAAGGCAGGTATCACCGAGGCTACGCCTCTGCAAAGGCTCAGCTCCTGCTTGGCACTAAACCCTCACCTCATCAGGCACAGTGGTGCTTTCCCCACACCCCACGAAAGGTGGGCAGAGGCAGCCCAAGAGCAGCAAGCTGCCAGCAAGCACAGCTTCTGCCAAGCAGGCAGCAGTACCTCGCTGGGCCCTAATTAAGCCATCACACAGCTGTGGGCACTCACAGCAAACGAGGTTTAATGCTCGTAAAAGCTTGTAAACACATAATATAAAATATTCTAATTAAAATGTTAAATACTCAACAACAACAACGGAAAAAGGAAATAAAACACAACAAAACATAACAAAAGAAAACAAAATAATAAAATAAAAACATAAAGTCTTCCTTTAGACTAGGTTGTATGGGCCCAGTGGGCACATTTGCAGAAGCAGGCGAGCACCCCGGCAGCTCAAGTCACTGTGCCAGGGGTGCCGGCACATTTTGGAGAGCGTTGTTAATGATGTGCAGTCACAAATGTGCACGCTGCTAGAAAACACGTTGGACTGCACCAGAAAAACAGAAAACATTTTTTTCAAGCGAGTTAAATGCCTCATGCTGTTGAAACCACCAAGTAAATCTGTAATTCGATGCTGCATTTCCTACATACATATCTGTAAAAGTGCAGAGACATACGCAGGCGAACGGTGACATTTTTTAAACTACGTGGTCTTTGTGCTGGTCCTGGTCACAACGGGCACGGAAGCAGTTCAACGTAAGTTCAGTTTGTCCCAGACCAGCACAACATTTGAAGGCAGATGTGTGTACAGGGGTTTTTCTGAACGAGTGCCTCCACATACGCTGCTGTTAGCGGCAAAGCTTCCACGGAGCTGCCTGGTTGCTCTCAGAGAGAGGTTGAGTGCTGGAATCACGTTGCTGACTCAGCACCACAGGAGAGTCGTGGGAATGTCTTACCTGGTGCTTCCAACGGGAAGCATTGGCGAGAACTATGTCGGCATTGCACAGAACATCTCAGCCACAAAAAAGGGGTAGGGGAGCAAGCACAGCCAAGCAGAATTTCAAAGAACAAGTTTCATTCCCAGAAAACAACAACAAAGCTTCAGGAAAAATAAAACCCAAACCCACACCAAAACGACAACAGCTGCCACAACAAACCAGGGAAGCCTGAATGGCTCAGCCAACACCTAGCACAGCGGAAGGAAGAGGAGAGGAATTCAAATTTACCTTGAAAAGAGTGCGGGGGGAGATGGAGGACATTTAACAATTGGAAGAGGCGGCTGTCAACTGAGGACATGTCAATGTTTGATGGCCAAACAAAAAAAAAAAAAAAAAAAGGAGGTATTTTTTGAGCTGTTACAAGTCCTGAAAGACAGCCACCGTGCAAGAAGCATCCCCGGATGCATCAGGCATGCTCTGAGCGCTCGCTTTCTCTTCGCTCCACCGACATCGCGTGTAGAGACAAGGAGGAACTTCGTGCTTCTCTAGCGGACGTGTTTGGAATATGGTTCGTGATAACTCATCTACATCAAGTGAAAATGATGAAAATAACTAATGACGGATAGTCTAAGGTACCATGGCTTTGCGTAGATCTGCAAGAACAGAGTCATGAGGACATCTGCACTGAATGACAGAATTTGTTTTCGATGATCCATGAGACTTCAATGTTTACAGAACCAGGAGCAACCTGGGGAGACGCTTCAGTGGCTATCTGTAAAAAGGTGGGTTCCCCGAGGGACCTGAATTTAAGTTACTTACCTGTTTTTATAGCCCAATACTTTCCTTCCCTCTGGAAGCTACTTTAGATCCGTGGATTCTCTTCTCTAGAGTTCTGCCCTTATCCAAGAGGAGAATCAGAGGAGTTTGCCCCAGATGCGGTGGCTCTAATTTCAAGCGGCACTAGTGAAGCCGGCGTATTGCAAAAACCTCAAACTGAAAGGCAGACAAAGCGACAGACTTGCGGCATGCTGGGGACCTTGAGCTATGAAGCATGCACTGCAGGAGAGAATCGGAGTGGGTGTGCAAGGAGGATTCGCTCGTGATGATGCAGGAAGCCGAATGGTGATGGGTGACGCCGGCACCAGCTGCCACTGAACAGCACGGGGTGGGAGAGCGTGGTTCTGCTGGGTTGGGCCACGAGCGGAAGAGGCCTCCAACGGGCCCTGCAGGAGTGCTGGAAGAGCCCAGGAATCGAGGGGGCATCCCCAGTTTCCTGCTGGGCGTTCTCGGCCGGGCCCTGCTCAGCAGTCCGCTCACATCCCGCTCACGCGGAGAATACCCAGCTTCCTTTGTCTAAAGTGTTGAGTGGTTATGAATAGTAAGGATAGACTATCTGTAATTATTTTTAAATTATTAATGGTTTTGTTAGATCCCTTCACTTTTACATTAGGTTTCTGTTAATGTAAGTTAAATCAAAATGTACTTCAGTTTCCAGGCGGCTCCCAAATGTATTTTTCATTCTTTCATAACATTACTTCAAGCTCTCGATGAGGTTGTCTGCGACCAAGTCGGCTCCCGAGCCGGCAGCCTCCCGTCCTCAGCACCTCGTACAGAGCCCCGTCGGGCGGCCGCTCCTCGGGGGGGCGACGCGGCCGAGCAGCGGATACCCTCGCGGCTGCCGGGTGCCACCCCCTGGGCGTGACGAGGACCTCGGCGGCCCCGGAACCTCCCGTAAAGGCGAGGGGCGAGCTAACCCGGTGTCCCCCCCGGCCCGGCCCGCCTCCCCCTGCCCGTGAGGAGCCATACGCGCGCGTTCAACACAAACGCCGCTAAAACTGCCAGGATAAATTATGCAGAGGGATTTCAGGATTTCTTTCAAGTAATTAAGTTTCGATTTCTTGCGTTTATTTCAGTGCCAGGAAGCACGGGGCGCTGCGGATGGCAAAAAAAAAAAAAAAAAAAAAAAAAAAANAAAAAAAAAAAAAAAAAAAAAAAAAAAAAAGAAAAGAAAAGAAAAGAAAAAAAAAAGAAAGAAAAAAAAGTCTTCATTGATCGTTCCGGGCTGGAAGTTTGATTGCGTGGCCGGACCCGGCGCAGGGAGGGGGGGCGCCCGCGGGGACCCTCCGCCCGGCGTAGGGGCAGAGGGGCCGGGGCTGTCCCCCAGCTCAGCCCCGAAGCGGCGGCCGGGCCGGGCGCTGCCCCGCACTAAGGTGGGGTGCGTTCCGAGCGGAGCCCGCATCCGAACGAATGAAAAATTCATGGGGCGCATTAGGTTCGGTAAAATATGAATGCGCGGCTTTAAATTTTAATCGTAAATCAGAACGCGGCTACGTGAGAGGCGACAGGGATTTCTCGTCCGGTGTCCGCGCGGATCAGGCTAGGGGCGTGGGCTAGCGGGGGGGATCTCCCTTCCTTTAGGTCCCCCGCGGCTCCGGGTGCTGCGGGCCGGCTCCAGCCCTCCCCCTGACCCCGGCGGCTCCGTCCTGCCGCAGGGCGGGGGGGCAGCGGGCACCGCCGTGCGTCTCCCTCTGAAAGAAAAAAAAAAAAAGAAAGAAAAAAAGAAAGAAAAGAGAGAAAAGAAAAATCACAATTAGAATCCACCAAAGCAATCGCGCCCAAAACGCGACCGCTGTGCCGCGGGCAGAGAGCGGC
>VXAB01007710.1:0-74939 GCA_013399175.1 Odontophorus gujanensis
TTTTTTTTTTTTTTCAGAATTTGTAAGGATTTTTTTTATTGATGGAAATGTTGAAACTGCAAAGATATATCTTTCATCCAGATATTCATCCAATGAAAAAATCTCTTTTTAAAGCTTGTAGACAAAAATGTCTTTTTACTTGCTCTCCATAGACAATAGTTTTGCTTCCCTACTGTAATTGGGGTTTCAAGTGACCAGTCATACTGCTCCGTAAAATAATTTAATGGTATGTAGCTACCCACAACTAATTATTGTCATGCTCTTTGTGTTGGGAAACTGATCTGTAAATTCTGAGAGCATTTACTACCTAATTATCAGTGAGCTGAAATCAGCTAAAGCTGAACACTGACTCTTCTCTTTTCACGACATGGAGCTTTTCTTAAAGTGTTTGTAGCAAGTGAGTTTAACATTCCTGTCACACAGATTTTCCTTCAAGTTGCATGAATACCAGGCAGGTCTAACCACTTCTCATCATACAAGTAGTTCCCTTTCTTCTTGTTTACCACACAAGCTCCTGCCATTCACAAACAGGCAGTTAAAGAATTTCTTTTCTTTGTGTCATTCTGTGTCTTGATTAATTTTGTTCTTGACAACTTGACTGTGTTAAATGAGTGTTTATTTGCTGCCCTTTTTTAATCTTCCTTTTTGTTGTAAGTTTAATACCATTATGACTAGTCTAGTCAGCTTGTCCCTTGTAAAACTAATTTCCCCTTTAATGAGCTGGAGACAGTGCAAAGCATGTAACTCCTCAGTTAGAAAATGTCTCTCCAGTCCACCAGACTGAAATCACCTCTCACTTTTACACCTTTGTAATTGGCAACTTATTCTTAAAACTCCTGATCCATATGTTATTTTCTGGGACAGGAACAATATCCAAAAAGCTTATTTGGGTATTTTTGTAATTCATCAACTTTTTAAACTTCTGTTTTAAACCTTTGAGGAGACAAATAAAGCACTGCTAGAACAAATACATTCCACTTTTACTAAGTCTCTTCCACGTTTGAGTTTTTATTTTCTCCTTTATTTAAGAGGACTTGAGACTTTATAAGAAGGAATATCCTGAAAGACTTACTGTATTAGGAAACTGTCAGTTTTAACTATAATTAGCCTGTCTTTTTTTATATAATTTACATTACATAAGGATTTTAGAAAAAAAAAAATCCTTTGAAAGTTGCCCTTTTTTGCAACTAATTTTTGATATTTTGCATGAAGATTATAATGACAGAAATGCTTTTTATCTGTTTCCTGGTATTCCTCTCAGCTTTTTCTCCTTGCAGGTACACTTTGGCCCAAAGACATGGACTTAGGAGAACAATTCTGTGGCTACACCTGCACCATTTTGCATCCTTATTTGCATCTTTAAGATGTGTCTCTAGACTGTGATCAGCAAAGCACATATCCATTGAAAGAAAGAAAAGTTGCAAAGAAATCTTGTGTCTTGCTTTCTAGTGAAAGTAAAGAAAAGGAACCAGAGACAATGTTAGAAATCAATTTGCACACCACAATTACATGTGATTGTATGCACTTTAAGCACTGGAATTTTCCCTTCAAAACATGACTATGCCTCAGTTTTCTTATGTCTAAAACAGTGAGGACTCTCGCTTCAACAAAATACTGTCATCACTGTTTGTAAGGTTGTGAAGTGTTCTGTAATTTGCACTTGCCAGCTGCATCATGAAGGTGTATTAATTATAAACTGCAATGTTTTGTTCTTCTATAGACTGGGAGGCATAAGAGTTATTGCAAAACAAAACAAAACAAAACAAAACAACAACAAAAGAACAACCATTAGATGCTAGTGAGGTTTCAAATTATGCTTATTGGTTTCAAAATAGAATTGTGGTTAAACTTTGTCAAATCCCCTCCATTGGTTTTCCTGCTATTGCTGATTAGTTAAGAAGCAGAAAGGAACATTGCACTGTAAAACATCCATTTATCTACCAGTGTCAGGTTCTCCTGACATGATGTACTAATGCAAAGTACATTAAGCATTAACAGCAGGTACTCCAAAGCTAGCAGTTCCTAGACAGGCATTAAGAGACCTAGAATGAGTCAGTGTCACTCTATGGTTTAACCTAATACCAACCCCTTAGGGCACCTCTATCAAATGTAAGAGAAATGAAAGGTTTTAAAGGCTATTAATCCAGTGACTCTGCATTGGAAGAGCACAAAGTTATTTGTCATAGGTCTTTGTAACATGATGCTATGGTAAAATATGAACTAACCAGTATTCCTGATATTCTTTTTTCCACCTGCTTAAGCATGGATTTCTTCTGTTGATATTATGCTGAGCTGTGGTACCTACCAGCTGCTGGCTGTTACTGGCACCAACTGAACTCTGTATTTTTCTTAGTGAGTTTCAAATTATTTTTTTTTATATATCTACAGTGCATGAGAAGCAGCAAAAACATCTTTGGAAAACAAACCTTGAACTGAAAGCTGTCCTAAGTAAACAAGAGAGTGAACTCTCTGCCCCCAACCAGACATTATTACAACACACATAAGAGGCTTTAAATCAGAACTGAATCTAATGCAAGGCGTTAGCTGCTTTTGCCATGCTTGTTATATGGAGCTGCTTTATATCTAACATGATAGATGTTTTGTTCTATGCTTCTTGCCTTGGAGTTGCTGAGACTCAGGAATAATCCTGTTGTTTTAGAAATCTCTGATCCTGTGTTTGCAGGGAAGTGTGTCTCAGATAGCTGGCTGTCTGGCAGCAGCTGCTTCAAAGGGTCTGGTGGTTGAATGTGAGCAGCTCAGGTTTTGCTGAAAGTGGTGACAGAAACATGATTTCTGACTCTTGCCAGGATATTAATTTGTGCATTTAAAATTTGCTTCACACATATATAGGAGACAAAAATTTTCCAACCACCAGATCACCACACTGGCAGGCTCTCGTGCTTCAAGCCCCACTTCTGATGAAAATTCAATCCCTTTATCTAAACATGCCTGCTTTCACATTTGTAAAAAGGTTTGTGTGCTACTCATACCAGTAGAGTGTTTTGAAAGCTACTGATGGAAGATCTGTGCAAGCATTTTATTTTTATTTGCTGGCTTGCACAGTAGCAAAGATACATGGCTTACAGTGTGTGCATTTCTGTATGCATATGTATATCAGTCTGTATGTTTAAAGTAAGTGTGTACAACTGCTTGGCTCTGAGGAGTTAGTCAATATTTTAAGCTTTGTCAGGGTGCTCTGAAATCGATTGTAAACATCAGTCTTCAGTGTTTATACAAACACGATCCTATTTGTTTGAAAAGAGTCTGGAGAAAATCCTTTACCTCTGAACACAGCAGGAAAAACAGTCAGAGCAGAGGAAAAGAGTAGTGGTTGTTCCAAGATGAACCAGAGGTCCATTTACCACAGTCTCTGATGGTGGCCAAAAATGGAGACCTGCAAAGGGGGTCAAGCAAAGAATGAGGGTATTTGATTCTTCCCCATGCACTCTATTACCCACCAGTAATGTGTGTCTCAGATCCAAGATTTACTTCAGAGCTTTCTCTTCTCTGAAGTTGCCCAGCTGCTCCCTGAACTCATCTACAATGAGGGATGTGGAGCAAGGGTTTGGTAGATTAAGATCAGTGCGTGTAGAATCACTTTCTTTCATTTTTTTTTGTGAAATTACCAGTGTCTAACTTCATTTATTGACCTGTAGATTTTATACTAAAAGAGGTAACTATAACTATCCTACATATACTCCTGTAATGTTTGTGGTTTTACAGGCTTATGTTGCATAAGTATTCTCTTTTCCAGCTCTGTATGGAAGTTGATTCTTACAAGTGAATGTGCTTTTTATGCTGCTATCAGCCTTACGAGCATTGCTATATCTGTTCTGAAGTGGGAGGGGCTGAATGGCACACAATATTCAAGACGTGCACTAGTAGCATGAGGAGGTTTTCTCCTCTAATCCTTTCTAATGATTCCTATCATTCACTTTTTTTTTTTTCCTGTATAATACTAAACACTAAAGTGAGTTTCTCACAGATCTGTAAGTCCAGGATCTCATTACGGTTAGGGAATTTCTAGAACTCTTCTCCCCCTTTAAATTTGCCTACATTGAATTTTCCCAGCCTAACCACTTAGTATTTCTGGTTTTATCCTAGCAAACGCTACAGGGTCGCAGAAGGCTCTCAAGCAAAACGCTGATAAGATTAGCACCTGTGGTAGAAAATACTACAGACCAAGGGCAATTTTTTTTTCTCAAAGGCAAGTGGCATGTCACTGCTTGTGAAAATACGACTAAGCTCATTTTCTACCAATAATAACAATAATAATAATAATAATAATAAAGCATTTTTCTTTCTGTCTTCTGAACATGAGTTTGCTGGTTTATATGTTAAAATGTTCCTGATTTATTATTTCCCTCCTAAACTGTACCCAAGAATTGCCTGGAAAGGTTTCAAGGAACATTCTAGTAATTAAGGACCAAAGTGACAGAGCCTAAACCTATGTTTTCCCCTGACATGCTAGCATTTTCTCTGAAATGCTTTTGGACTCTGCCACCTAGGACAATTTGTACTCTCCAAATCAGTGTCCACTGGTGGTTTTGAGACAGCATTTGCTGGGGACTGTTGGCAATAGACAGTGTGAATGAATATGCTCTAGTTTTGTCTTCTTCCATCTTACATAGTTAGACACATGTATTATGTACACTACTCTGAAATGTCCGTATTTATCTTCAAACCAGATGCAGGATACAAAATAAGTGCCCAGTTTCTTACTGCAGAAATGCCACTCTGACAGAAGGCAGCAGTGCCTTCATATTCTGTATTTGTTTTGAACACAAAATAAATAACAACAAACACAGCTTTCATTGTTGTTGTTTTAAGCATCAGGAAGACACACACTAGTGTGCATGGGAACTTCTTTGCAGTGAGGGTGATGGAACATTGGAACAGGCTGCCCAGGGAGGCTGTGGATTCTCCTTCTCTGGAGACATTCAAGACCCACCTGGACGCCTACCTGTGCAACCTGGGCTAGGGAGCTGCCCTGGCAGGGGGTTGGACTCGATGATCTCTAGAGGTCCCTTCCAATCCCTACAGTTCTGTGACTCTGTGATTCCGTGATCACTATATGAGGATCAAAAGAGATCCAATACAAGGTGCAGTATACTGTAAATTCTACCAGCATGTACTACTTGGGTCAGGGCTGGAAAAAAAGTTCCTGATTCTGTTTTATTTAATAGTATGGATTTATGTATGTGATTGTTCTGCTACCACCTTCAGTCAATGTTGGATATCTAATACTGCAAGTGATCTTTTCGATCTTTTTGTCTTTTTGCTTATGAATGTTTAAAAAGTCCAAACACCTGTTGCAGACTCCTGTGAGACACAACTCACTGCTTCACCTTGCTGGGAAAGCTGACCTTTTACTTCTAAAGTATTTCCTACCTGTTTACAAGATGTTTATAGATATGAAGGCCTTTCCTGTTATGGAAAATGTTATGTTCCTATCAACATGAGCTCCTTAATGGCCTTTGGCAAGGAAGCCTGTTAAATGGTTTTTGGGAATTGCAGTAGAGTGCTATCTGCTTGCTCTAAGATCCAGTCAGAGAATTCCAGTAGATTTTACATTGATGATAAGAGGTTTTAAATTATATAAGAGTATGTCATATTTATCCCTAAGCCAACTTATTTTATACTTCCTTGTAGTTACTAATTCACTGTGTGGAAATGAAATTCAGTGGTCTGCAGTTTCTTGTACCTTAAAAGGGATGCCACATTAGACACCTTCCCAGATATCTGGTAACAAGGCAGCTTTAAATGAGAGCAGTCATACTATGGTTAGCTTTTCCACTGTGTCAACCTTGAATAACTTGAGAACTGATCATATGTGACTATTCAGTTGATCCACTTCATAAATTCTTCTGCTGATGCAATCAGCCAGTCGCTCAATTTGAGTCAGATTGTCTGATAAGCAAGACTTACAAAACGGGGACTTCTTTACATTGCAGATACAGACTTAACCTTAACTATTCAACAGCCCAGAGAAGTTGTGCACGCCCCATTCTTTAAAATATTCATAGCTAGATTGAATGGGTCTTTGAGCAACATAGTCTAGTGAAAGGTGTTCCTGCACATGGAAGGGGGTTGGAACTAAATGATCCTTAAGGCTCCTTCCAATCAGAAACATTTTATGGGTCTATGATTTTCTGCTCTATACATCTCTTTTTCATGTGCTCCTTTATTTTCTATTGTCACTCTTGCCTCTACCTTCTTTGTTAAGTAAAGAAACATTAGCGTGTACATTCTTGTTCAAAGGCCAAGTGGTACTAGCTGAATTAAATTCATCCTGCTTGAGACCTTTCTACAGATTGGTCTCAGAAATAGGTAGCAGTCAAAGAATGAGCTGTGAGTTAAACAGCATAGATTGCAGCAGTTCAGTGTTAGAGATTCTCTGATCTCTCTCAAGAATCGAAGCAGTTGTAGGCACGGACTATCCACCAATATGTTAGAAAAAAGATTTCTTAGAATACTTCATACCTTTTTTCAAGTTCATCCTCCAGGTCTTTACAGGATGATGGGAACTGTTATTTTTACTCAAAGGTTTCATGGGAAGTCCTGATCTCCAATAAATTTATGTATTTATGTGTATTCTGATTTTAAATTCATACAGATTTAGAATTACTTCATTACAAAATTAGTTATATAATATATCATATAGAGAGATAAATGTTGTTTTCCTCATTCTCTGAATCTCCTAAAGTTTGTGCCCAATGACAAAGTTATCAGAAGGGTATCCATGATATCCAAGTTTTGGCAGCATGATCTTGTCACTCTTCTCATCATGAAACAGATGACAGTATAGGACCTTTTGGATTTGTGTATATGGGAATGAAGTATTCAAGAAGCAGCTAATTGGAAGCCATTAATTATCTACACTGGAGTGCAGAGCACCAAAATTCAGTACAGAATCATACCTCTTATCACTAGTTACAACATCTTTTTACAACTTCAAATTAACATAAATTCCCTGAGATGCAGAAGGCATAGCGCACATTTGTTTTATAAACACAGAAGACTAAACATCTCTGTTGAAACATTTCCTCTGTCAAAGAACTCACTAGCTGCATCTTACACCGAAGTTAATGGAGGTAAATGAGACCATAGGGCTGTTTAGATATATATTTAACTGACTAACTTGTGGCACCTGCAGTTGAACGTAACTTATACAGAGTTTAAAACCTGTAATACAAAGACCACTCAATTATTTAAAAAAAATAGGTAATTCACAATTGCTAATATTTTATAAAGATCTAATTCAAATCTCACTGTAACCGTATCATAGAGAAATCAGAGAGTGATTTAGGTTGGAAAGAACCTGAAAGACCATCTAGTTTCAGCTTCCCATCCCATAGGCAGGACTGCCACTCACTGGATCAGGCTGCCCAATGCCTCATTCAGCCTGGTCTTGAATGCCTCCAGGGATTGAGTATCCACAGCTTCCAGTGTCTTACCACTCTCTGAGTAAAGAATTTCCTCCTACTCTCTAATCTAAGCCTTCTCTCTTTTACTTTAAAGCCATTCTTCCTTTTCCTATCACTATCAGACCGTGTGAAAACTCAGATCTCTCCTGCTTGTAACTTTCCCCTCAGGCACTGGAAAGCCTCACTGAGGTCTCCCCAGTGCCATTTCTTTTCCACGATATACAAGCCCAACTCCCACAATCTTTTTTTCATAAGAGAGGTGCTCCAGCCCTTGGTTCATCTTCATGATCCTCCTCTGGATCTGATCTAACAACTCCATATCTTTCTTGTGCTGTACAACTTGGTAGATAAAGAGTTGGTTGAATGATAGAACTAGAGGGGTTGTGTTTAATGGATCTATGTCCAGATGAAGTGCCCACGGAGAAGCCAGTCACAAGTGGCATCCTCAGGAGTCTGTCTTGGGACCAAGACTCACTGGCCTGTAGTTCCCTGAGTTTTTCTTCTCTCTTTCTTATAAGTGGGAACATTGTTTCCCTTTTTCCAGTCACGGGAAACTTCACCTGCCAGCCACAGCTTTTCAGATATGATGGAGAGTGACTTGGCAACCACATCAGCCAGTTCTTTCAGGACTCTGGGATGCATGTAGTCTGATACCATAGAAATCAATAGAAAGAAGTTTTCCTACTAGTATCATTGATCAGGCCATAGGACAGCTGTGTGCATACATCACCTTTAGATACCACTAAATCCCTTTTCATGCCAAGCTGAGACATTTACAATTGAGATTTCACTGCTTCTTGAAATCCTGCAAGCAAGAAAGTTGTATAACATCTATCATAAAAACTTTGTAATGCACAAATGAAGCAAAACTGTTCACAATTTCCTAACATGTTCTCACATGTGTTTACTTGGATATATTTATACTGTTTTATTTTGCAATTTGCATGCGATGAAGAGAGAAAGAGCCAAGATAATAATTAAATAAATAACAAAAGAAAAGCTTAGAGAAGAAACCAAATGTGAATTAAACACATTTGTTAAATAAAAAAATAATTTCCTGAAGTTTGAGGCATTTTTCTATAAATATCATATTCAGGACTGAAGGGTCAGCTATACTAATGTGCTCAAAATATTTTTTCACTGAATGGTATATATATTCGTGCAGAATTCCTTAAAATCCCAGTTAGCATTGGCAAGAACAAGCTTTTGGTGACTAAAACAAAATAAATGGTAATTGAAAATCAAGCAGTGAAACTAATGTGCAGCTATCCCAACTGAAACTCTGTTTAAGTGAAAATGGTTCCAGAAGACTTCCCTTACCACATTAGACCCGTGAAATTAATTAGAATTCTTTACTGGTGGATGAATACAGGAAGAGTAGATGCTTCCCTCAGGATCCTGTCATTAACTATATTTTTCCTTTTTGTATATACTATTTACACCATGTTTTCTAGCCTTCCCTATTTACTAACTGGTTTCTTCTTCATGCCAGATCCTGGCACTTATTCACACAGGTATGTATATATTATGAGGAAAGTGTTTGCATTTGTTAGTTTTATAGAATCAGTGGAATAACTACACACTGTGAGTAAGAGAGGCAGACTAAAATTTCATACAAATGAACAATAAACAATAAGAAAATGTACATTTTTCACGTCATCATCACAAATGTTGCATCTTTTTTTTGTGTGTGTGTGACATTGCCAATAAAGGCTATGCAGATGGATAGTAAAATTAACTGTAGTAGTGTGTACTGTGGCAGTTTAAGTACCCATGTGAGATAACATGGTAAAGAACAGAATTAGTTGCAGCTTTATTCATGGGAAGTTGTTAAGAAATATATTTAGAGCAGCTATCGAATGCAAATGATATTACAGTTGTCATGTAAGCCATGTTTTTACTCATAGCCAGAAACCATTTTTTCCCCATCATGGGTATTGAAACATCCAACATTTGGATATTGAAACTACTGATTGCAAGTAATTGTTTAATAAGTGAAAAAGCAGTATTAGGAAAAATTACATACTGTTGACTCTAAGATGGTTTATTTTTAGCTGACCCTGAAGGGCTTGAATGACTGGGAAAATAAGACAGAAGAGACAGAGCCACATGACCAATTGTACACAGATCACAGTGTGAGAACCTCTGATATTGTAAATGCCAGGCTGCTGCACCTATTTACCCTACTCTTTACTACAAAGTCAAAGGTACGCTCTTAAGTGTAGGAGTTGTGTCATTTGGGAACAAAATCAGCAAGAGGTTTTATGTTTGTTAACTTTCAGCTTTAGGTCACTGTTGGATGCAGGATATTTGAGTAGATGTAGTATTGACAGCTAGTCCAGTATGAAAAGCTTTAGATAATTGTCAACAAGCTACCGATTTCTGTCCTGTGAGATGATGCTGGAATACATTTGAGAGGCACACATTTCCAACCTGGCATTTGCTTTCGATTGCCAAAGATGAAAGGTTTCAGACAACAGAAGACTTTAGCAGTGTCAAGAATAATTCATTACCCAGCACTATGATATATTCTCTGATGAATATGAGGAATTTAGCGTTGCTTCTTTCTAACATCTTTGTTGCAGACATTGTTTTGGACTTCTGAAAAGATTATTCACATTCAGAAAGCAATTACTGAGTCATACCATTGATTATGTATTTGTCTCTATCTTTATGAGCCTTCCAGTCTATGTCTGTGATGCCTATCAGGCTAAATTTACTGAATAGTGCTCTTCTTTCCTTGTTTTGTTGGTTTGCTTGTTTTCTTCTTGGATAATCAGCTTTCAGTCTGCATAGAGACTGTGTTAAAGTCTGTATGGAACAAATAATCTCCAGCTTGCTGTAGCTGAGCATTGTGGTTCAGTAAGCAAGAAAGCAAAAAGCCTAAGTCTGTAGCCCAGTGGTGTAGCCCACAGCCCATGGGTTCGGCTGTTTGTACTCCAGGGCTTGGGTTGTGGAGTTTGTGACCTTGGCTCAGCTTTACTGAGAAAAATTGTATTTGAGCTGCGAAGAAGTATGAAAGCTAAGGTCATTCAAAACAGGAAAAATAAAAACAGGGAGAGAAGTGAAATTGTCATGCTGTTAATTGTCACTCAAGGGCTCAGGAGAAAAATAGTGACATGAAGAGGGCGTGCAGAGAGGTGGAAGATGATAGTAACAGGATTTAGGATCTGCCTATTCCATGGGGCAACGATGCTTCCCCACGGCACACTCAGAGGCCAGCAGAAACTCACCCATGCATGTGTTGGTGGTAAAGTGTAAATTAATCTGCCCTGGCTAGGCCCTGTTAGCCCAAAGCAGTTGTACACTAATTAAATCATGTATGTGTTTGCTTCTAAGTCTTTGCTCATGGTAAAACATTCTCAAAGAAAAGTAACACTGACAAAAGAATGTGAGCATGGATAGTCTGCTGGGGTACGAAGGAGATATACTGAGGTAAGACAAGGTAAGATAAAGTATGATGAGGACAGATAAGGTATGCCAAAGCATTCCTAAATATCTGTTTTTGAGGACCATTCTGATTTTTCCTAAAGATTGTTGAATGTAAAATATATGATATATAAACCAAATGTTGAATATGTTACTACTTCCATTTCCCTTTCACCTATTTATTTTATTTTATTTTTATTTTTATGGAAACAAATACAATACTCTGTACTAAACCTAAACAGACAAGACTAAATACATCTTCATTACTGAAGATGTGGAAACTCTATAACACAGTTATTTTGTTGTTGTGGTTTAATCCACCAGGTGCCTAAATGCCACATGGTCATTCACAGACCACAGTGTATGTGATCATAGGGCTGGCTGTGAGGGTTGTGGCACCTTCAGGGCTTATCAGAAGGCTTAGGGTAACTGCAGGGCCTGTCAAAAAGGTCACAGCAACCGCAGGACCTGTCGCAGGGGTTGGAGAAGCTGCAGGGTCTGTTGCAAAGGTTCAAGCAACTGCAGGGCTTGTTGCAGGATTTGAAGCAACTGCAGGGCTCGTCACAGGAGTTGCAGCAACCACAGAGCTCATCTCAAGAGTTGGAGTGACCATGGGGCTGTACCTCTGGGCACAATGCACCTGCCCTTGGAAAGCCTTTTTATTTTTTTTTCATTGCAGCATATAGGGCAGCGACAGGACCAGTAGAAAGGTTTGGAGCAATTGCAGAACTTGTTGCAGGATCAGTAGCTGCCACAGAGTTTACCACAGAAGTTAGAAGGTCTGTTGCATTGTTGTCAGATCCAGAGATATTCTCTTCCCCTTGAGGATGTTGAACGGAGCTTCATAAGTTATGCGCCAGGCCCCAGCATGCTGCAGTGACTTGTACCTGTCTAGAATTATCAAGATATCTGCTCATTATGTCCCATACTCCCTCCCTCCTACTCATTACTATCCTCTAGGATACTATCACCTCAGGACAGATCTCTGGGCAGATCTCTCTAATCTCCTATAATTGTTACCATGTAAATATAATCTGGAATATATTACAACACGTAGCAATAGGGGCACACTAGTTTGTACAACCCAAGTATATTCAAAATTCTCAAGAGCTACTGTAACTAGTCTAGGGAAAGACATAAACGTGAAAGAGAAAGGGAGGCTGAGGAACTGCTGAAAAATGTCCTTCTTTATCTCCTCCTTAGCCAAGCTCCCTAAGGAGACAAAGCAAAGAGTATAATTACTAATAGCATTAGCAATATGATTTCCAAAACCCAGAGATGATTGCAGTACTGAATTCACACACCACATTAGTCTCTCAGCTGCCAATTTTATTATAACATAAGCCAAGACCACACAGTATAGCAGAATAAAAACCTTAATCCAACTCCCAGAGATGACAAAAACACAGTAGGGAAAATAAATAGCAAGCAAGGTGCTACACAATATAGTTCCATGGGAAGACTCAAAAAGCTTCATAAATAGTGAAAAATCTGATATCATGACTAGCAATTATCAAACTATCACAATGCACCATGTGATAGTGTTATCAAACTATCACAATGCACCATGTGATAGTGTTAACACACTCCAGTCAGTTCTGTTGTTATCTCAAGCCTTTGGGCCCCTAGTTGAAAGCCAAAATGAATGTTGGCTCAGCACCACACAGTCATTCACTCACTTCCCACCTTCCCAGTGGGATGAATGAAAGAATCAGAAAAAAAAGCAGTAGAACTTGTGACTTGAGATAAAACTACTAAGGTAGTGAAAAGGAAAAGGATAGTAGTTGTGACTATATATTTACGTATGAATATATATAATGAGTCATACACAAGCAACTGCTCACAACCTGCCAACTTGATGCCCAGCCCACCACCCCAGCAAGTGGAAGAAGAGCAGATGAACTCCTTTGAACCCCCTTCAAAACTCTCTCTGCATGATGTCTTATGTAATGGAATACCCCTTAGGCCAGTTTAGGTCAGATTAAGTCAGATTATTCCTGGTTCTATCCCCTCCCAGCCTCTTAGACCCTTTGCTGAGGATGGCATTGGCTGTGTACAGCACTGCTTAGCAGCAAGTGCAAACACCAGTGCATTATCAATACTGTTTTTCTCCTAGAATCAAAACAGCATCACACCAGACACTGAAAATAATAGTTCCATCCCAGCTTAAAGGTGTAAGGAATTTTACATGGTCTTGTATTGTACAGCCAGTGGTGTTTTGGGGCAAAATCACAACATTCAAGAATCCTGACTTCTTGTGCAGTGGCTGCGCCAGTATCCAAGGTCTGTCAGCCATGGATGGCAGCCAGTCTGAAACACTCAATGCTTTCTTGTACTTTGATGCCAGTGCAGTTTCCTAAATAATATTTATACCTATCTGTGTCATTCAGATAAACTCATTGCTGTTCCAGAAGAATAGAAGAAGCATAGCAGCTTTCCCTCCAAAAAATCACAGTTTAGTAGTACCTTCAAAGCATGTATTTTTTTCATTTTGTTGAAGGCTTCCCAGTCAGACAAGGTGAAGCCTGCCTTTTTCTTAATATGGATATCCTATGTGGAGGTGGGGAGGAAGAAGGAATCAATTTGTTCTGTTTCTTCTCCAGACTGATTCCTGGCATATGTTGCTGAGACTGTTTTCAAAACAAGCAGAATTCACTAAATCAATAAATGTAAATAGTTTGTTAAGAAATTGTATGACTGTCATTGACAGGAGAGGTTTGCGACTACCCGTTGGAGAATAGCTGTGGTTTATGTTTTGGTTCACTCTGCTGACAAGTGAGTGGAAAAAGACTTTCAAAAGAAAAGAATCATCTTCAGAGAGTTTTTTTCTGGGACACTTAGTATTGCAGTATAAGCCTCTGAAATGACATTTCTGTCAGATAAGGGGAAAAAATGCAGCATGTTTGTGATAATTTAAAGCTTGGATCACTAACAAAGATAAAGAGAGCGAAGTATTTAAAGCTTAATGATACAGCAATAGCAATTGCCCTGTGATAATGAACAGTGCAGATTATCAGGCAAATCTTAATGAATGCCTTGCTTACAAGAAGCGTTTTACAAACAAATACTGGTTGAGTCCTCTTTCAAAATTAGTACTGACATGGAAGTGAAATGATTTAATTAAAGTACACAAGATAAATAAGAACTTGGGCAAGGATGTAGCATAGAGTAGTCTGGCAAGTGTTTGCTGCCAATAAAGTTTCCAAAATTACCAGGCAGAGTACAGTATATATCTGGTTTGACCCACAGAATAAGGCAAGCACTCTGAGGACAGACTGTGGGTCTATCTACAGCTCTGTACATGTCTTTTCCAACCCTAATGATTCTATGATTAAGAGGCAGGAGCTGTTTTTATTTCCTTCTTCTGGGTTTTTAGAGTGTGGAGATATGCACGTGTCAATGAAAAGCATTAGCTAACTTTCCCCTCAGTTGACAACGTAATAGATGGGAAAACAGAGCAGATATTAGGACCCAGCATGAATGCTTAATACTGTCAGGGCAGCACTGGGCAGAGTAGTGTTTTGCTGATATGACTGTCTTCAGTCCCTGAATTCGGAGACTAACAGGAATGAAAGGAAACCTCAGTGCAAGGCTTCTCCATCATTCACATGGTTTCCTTTGGCTACTCATCAGCTTAGGTACTGATCAGGTCAAGACTGATATCTGAAGTTAAAATCAGCCTTACTGTACCTTTTATTAATGCCTTAGTACTGTGTTGTTAAAGCATTTTTGCAGATTTCACAAGATACTAGGAACACAAAGGGAAATGAGCTCCTGTATATGCAATGACTTATTCTTTTAATCAGTATATATATTCTTATAATCATTATACTGAAACACTCAGCTGGTGAGGTTGGCAGGTATATCTGAAGAATATCTAATCCAGTTCTCCTTCACAGCAGCAAGAAGTTGCCTAGAATTCTGTCCAGTATGGTTTTGACTGGCTCCACAAATGGAAATTTCACCACCTCTCTGGATAACTTGTTCAAGTACCTCTAGTATTTGCATTCGTGCCAACCGCTTTTTTTTTCTGTCACTGAGCACTGATGAAAAGAGCTTAATTCTGTCATCTTTGCACTCTCACTTCAGGTATTAACAGATTTTGGAAATTCCCCAGATACCCTTCTCCAGGCTGAACATTTCCAGATTTCTCAAACTCTCCTCATATCAAAGATGATCCAGTCCCTTAAGCAAACTCTGGCCCTTTCTCAGACCCTTGTAGAATACCCATTTCTCTCCTGTGCTGTGGAATCCAGAAATGGACACAGCATTTCAAATGTGGCCTCAACAGAACCGAGTAGAGGGGAAAGATCACCTCCATTGACCAGCTGGCAATGCTCTTCCTCATGCAGCTCAGGATGCTTATTTGCCTAGAACAAATATTGCTGGCTCATGCTGAATCTGTCTAACAGGCTCCCCTACGCTTTTCTCCGTAAAGCTGCTTTCCTCCTGGTTGGTTCCAATTTATACTGTTACTGGGGGTTATTCCTCCATAGGGCAACATTTTATTTTGCTAAAATCCTGACAATCCTTTCAATTTCTTCAGCCTGAGGAAGTCTTTCTGGTGGCTCAAACAAGTCTGATGTTCCACTCCTCCCAGTTTTGTCATCTGTAGATCTACTGAGGGTGCACTTGGTCACAACACCAAGGTTTTTAATGAAGAACTTAAACACTGTTGAACCCAAAATTGACTCAGGAGGTAATCACCCCTGTCTACCCTGCAATTGGACTTTGTACCACTGAGTCTGGCCATCAAATTGTCAGTCCACCTCACTGTCTACTTACCTAACCTTTAATACATCAGCTTTTCTGTGAGGATGTTATGGCATGAAAAGCGTAACTGAAATGAAGAAAAACATCCACTGCTCTTCTCCAACCCACCAAGCTAGTCCTCATTGTAGAAAGCTACCAGGTTGGTCTCATTTGTAAATCCATGGTGACTACTCCTAATCATCTTCTTGTCCTTCACATGTGTGGAAATGGCTTCTAGATATAGTTGCTGCATCACCGGTTCGTGTATTAATATGCGTTGACATCTGCTGCTATGTTCAGACTTCAGTTGGATCTAAAAAAGAACTACATTTTGCAAGCTGCTGTCAGGTGGGTGAATATAAGATAATTAATTTAATGATTATTTAGAATTCAAATTACTTTATGGAGAGCAAGTGACTAGTGGGGGCCATCAAAACAAGGCTATACAGAAGATTCCTATGAGATGCACATGTACTCTGGCACATACAAGAAATCTACTTTTAAACGTTCACTGGTATGTGTAGTGTAAAAATATTTTTTTTCTGATAATAAATCAGACTATATGCAGGAAAAAAAGGTAAAACTCGTGGGTTGAGATAAAGACAGTTTAATAGATGCAAAAGGAAGGAAAATAACAATAATAATTCTAAAAGACAATGCAATTACACACAATTACACAATGCACTTGCTCACCACCCACTGACCAATGCCCAGACAATTCTCAAACAGCAGCAGCAAAACAGACTTATTGGATACCTTCACCAGTCTTTATTACTGAGTATAAGGTATGGAATACCCTTTGGCCAGTTTGAGTCATCTGTCCCAGTTCTGTACCCTTCCAACTTCTTGTGGACTCCCAGTCTACTCACTGCCAAGGCAACATGAGACTGAGTTGTCCTTGACTTGGTGTAATCACTGCGCAGCAGTAACTAAAACAATGATATGTTATCAGTATTATTCTCATCCCAAATCTGAAACACAATGCCACAGTATTGATTAGAAAGAATATTAACTCTATCCCCACTTAAACCATGACAGTGACAAATTCTGTTTATTTAAAACTGGGGGCAGATTCTGGTACATTGCGGTCAGAATCTGCTACACATAGCAAAGCAGTTTAAAAGGTAGAGCCCTTGGACTGTGTCTGCAGAGAAATGAGTATTCTTCTTTTTGTCTCTGTCACTATTAGAAGAAACACAGAATGTCATATTAGTCCCACAGAATTTTGGGTAAGTGGGTTTTAGCAGGTGGTTTGTTGAAATGGAAGGACTTGAACACTAGAGAAGAACAGGGTTAAAATGCAGTAGGAGTAAAATATCTGTACAGCCTCTTGTTTTCTCCCTTCCCTGAAGTCCCAGAGGGCTTGCTTTTCTGTTTTTATTGTGTAGGCCACAAAGCAATTTAATTTATTTTGACATATGTCTTAAACAAAGGATTGCTAGCATGTCCATTGTTCTCAGGATGTTAGAGATCTAGGTCAAACCTGGTTGCTTGCCATCAGCTGCCTCTAGCATGAGAATATGCCTCAGAAATAAAATTAAAAAAAGGTATACTTCAGTGAAGAAATGCACATAAGTGAAAGAAGGAGATTTCTAGGAAAGAAAGTGTTTGTAATTGTGGGGGTAATGTCTTCAGAAAGGAGGAAAAATGTACTTCTATCTCAGAAAACTCTGTATAGTTCTCCAGTCCTCTGATTAGGAGTGGAAAAGAAATATTTTTTTGAAATAAACACAAGCATGCTAACAAACAAGAATTTATCATAAAATCATAGAATGGCTTGGGTTGTAAGGGATCTCAAGAATCAGTTTACAGCCTCCCTGACACAGGTGGGATTGCCAACTGTTAGATCAGGTACTAGATGAGGTTGCCCAGGACCTCATCCAATCCAACCTTGAACACCTCGAGGGACAAGGTATTCACAGCCTCTCTGGGCAACCTGTTTCAGCACTTCACCCTCTCTCAGTGGAAATCTTCCCCCTGACATTTTCCCTCCTTTGGTTTAAAACCATTCCCCCTTGACCTATTACTATCTACTCAAGCTCCTTCAGCCTTTCTTCACAGGAGAGGTTCTCCAGCCCTCTGACCATCTCTGCAGTACTCTTCTTGATCCTCCCTAAAAACTTGACATCCTTCCTGTGCGGCAGCCCCACATTTGGATGCAGTACTCCAGATTGGACCTCATGGGGGCAGAGTAGAGAGGGACAATCACTTCCCTGTCCCCACTGGACATCCCTCTTCTGATGCAGCCCAAGATACCATTGTCCTTTCACTCAGCAAGCACACGCTTCTGGCTCTTGTTAAGTTTTTCATCTACCAGGACCCCTATGTCCTTCTCTGCAGGCCTACTCTCAAGGAGTTCTCCTTGCCTGTATTACTGGAATTACCCTGACCCAAGTGCAAAATCTTGCACTTGGCTTTTTTGAACATGATTAGGTTCACCTGGGCCCACCTTTTGCACCTATCAAGGTCCTTTTGGATGGTGTCCATTCCCTCTACATATCAACTGCACCACTCAGCTTGGTGTCAAAAGCAAGCTTTCAGATGGTGTACTTGATCCCATCATAATTATCATTGACTAAGATGTTAAGGAATGCTGGTCACAAGGCAGACACCTGGGGAACACCACACATCACTGGCCTCCATCTTGTCTTAGAATCATTGACCACAACCCTCTGGCTGCAACTTTCCAACCTTCTCCACCAAAGAGTCAACCCTTCAAATCAACATTTTTCCGATTTAGAGATAAGGGTGTGGTAGGGAACCATGTTAAAGACCTTGCGCAAATTCAGGTAGATGACATCAATTGCCTTCCTTTTGTCCACTGATGCTGTCAGTCTATTATAGAAGGCCACTAGATTAGTCAAGCACAACCCTCCCTTGCTGAAGTCGTACTGTCTTGGATCACCTGTTCATCCCTCATGTGCCTTCACATGTCTTCTAGAAGGATCTGTTACGTGATCTTCCCAGGCACAGAGGTGAGACTTACCGGACTGTAGTTCCCTCATCCTCCTTCCTCCTTTTCTTATAAATAGGAGTGATATTTATATTTTTCCAGTCAGTGGAGACTTCACCTCACAGCCAGAACTTGTCAAATATGTTGTCAACCACATCAGACAGTTCCTTCAGGACTCTGGGACGCATGTTGTCCAGCCCCATATACTTATATACATTTGGACTCATGAAGTAGTCTCAGACTTGCTCTGCTCTTATCGTGGGAGAGAGTTTTTCTCCCACCAAGAGGATCAGGGATGTGAGAAATATGAGAATACTTTCTTCCACTGAAGACAGAAGCAAAGAACTCTTTAAGTACCTCAGTCTTCTCCATACCTGTTGTAGCCAGACCTCTTTTCTCATTTATCAGAATATATGTGCTCTCTTTGTCCTGTATTTTCTCACCAATGTACCTAAATAACCCTTTCTTGTTTCTAACATCCCTTGCCAAGTTCAGTCCCATCTATACCTTGGCTTTCCTATTCCCATCTCTGCATGTCTTGAAAGCATCCCTGTTTTTTTCCCAGGTGACAAGTCCTTGTTTCCATTGCCTGTACATGCCCTCCTTTTTTCTCAGTTTGACCAGCAGGTCCTTGCCAAACTATGTTGGTTTCCTGCCTTCTTTGCCTTCTTTCTTATTCTGANGGTCACAAGGCAGACACCTGGGGAACACCACACATCACTGGCCTCCATCTTGTCTTAGAATCATTGACCACAACCCTCTGGCTGCAACTTTCCAACCTTCTCCACCAAAGAGTCAACCCTTCAAATCAACATTTTTCCGATTTAGAGATAAGGGTGTGGTAGGGAACCATGTTAAAGACCTTGCGCAAATTCAGGTAGATGACATCAATTGCCTTCCTTTTGTCCACTGATGCTGTCAGTCTATTATAGAAGGCCACTAGATTAGTCAAGCACAACCCTCCCTTGCTGAAGTCGTACTGTCTTGGATCACCTGTTCATCCCTCATGTGCCTTCACATGTCTTCTAGAAGGATCTGTTACGTGATCTTCCCAGGCACAGAGGTGAGACTTACCGGACTGTAGTTCCCTCATCCTCCTTCCTCCTTTTCTTATAAATAGGAGTGATATTTATATTTTTCCAGTCAGTGGAGACTTCACCTCACAGCCAGAACTTGTCAAATATGTTGTCAACCACATCAGACAGTTCCTTCAGGACTCTGGGACGCATGTTGTCCAGCCCCATATACTTATATACATTTGGACTCATGAAGTAGTCTCAGACTTGCTCTGCTCTTATAGTGGGAGAGAGTTTTTCTCCCACCAAGAGGATCAGGGATGTGAGAAATATGAGAATACTTTCTTCCACTGAAGACAGAAGCAAAGAACTCTTTAAGTACCTCAGTCTTCTCCATACCTGTTGTAGCCAGACCTCTTTTCTCATTNTCACCTGGGCCCACCTTTTGCACCTATCAAGGTCCTTTTGGATGGTGTCCATTCCCTCTACATATCAACTGCACCACTCAGCTTGGTGTCAAAAGCAAGCTTTCAGATGGTGTACTTGATCCCATCATAATTATCATTGACTAAGATGTTAAGGAATGCTGGTCACAAGGCAGACACCTGGGGAACACCACACATCACTGGCCTCCATCTTGTCTTAGAATCATTGACCACAACCCTCTGGCTGCAACTTTCCAACCTTCTCCACCAAAGAGTCAACCCTTCAAATCAACATTTTTCCGATTTAGAGATAAGGGTGTGGTAGGGAACCATGTTAAAGACCTTGCGCAAATTCAGGTAGATGACATCAATTGCCTTCCTTTTGTCCACTGATGCTGTCAGTCTATTATAGAAGGCCACTAGATTAGTCAAGCACAACCCTCCCTTGCTGAAGTCGTACTGTCTTGGATCACCTGTTCATCCCTCATGTGCCTTCACATGTCTTCTAGAAGGATCTGTTACGTGATCTTCCCAGGCACAGAGGTGAGACTTACCGGACTGTAGTTCCCTCATCCTCCTTCCTCCTTTTCTTATAAATAGGAGTGATATTTATATTTTTCCAGTCAGTGGAGACTTCACCTCACAGCCAGAACTTGTCAAATATGTTGTCAACCACATCAGACAGTTCCTTCAGGACTCTGGGACGCATGTTGTCCAGCCCCATATACTTATATACATTTGGACTCATGAAGTAGTCTCAGACTTGCTCTGCTCTTATCGTGGGAGAGAGTTTTTCTCCCACCAAGAGGATCAGGGATGTGAGAAATATGAGAATACTTTCTTCCACTGAAGACAGAAGCAAAGAACTCTTTAAGTACCTCAGTCTTCTCCATACCTGTTGTAGCCAGACCTCTTTTCTCATTTATCAGAATATATGTGCTCTCTTTGTCCTGTATTTTCTCACCAATGTACCTAAATAACCCTTTCTTGTTTCTAACATCCCTTGCCAAGTTCAGTCCCATCTATACCTTGGCTTTCCTATTCCCATCTCTGCATGTCTTGAAAGCATCCCTGTTTTTTTCCCAGGTGACAAGTCCTTGTTTCCATTGCCTGTACATGCCCTCCTTTTTTCTCAGTTTGACCAGCAGGTCCTTGCCAAACTATGTTGGTTTCCTGCCTTCTTTGCCTTCTTTCTTATTCTGAGGGGTGGAGANAGTCTATTATAGAAGGCCACTAGATTAGTCAAGCACAACCCTCCCTTGCTGAAGTCGTACTGTCTTGGATCACCTGTTCATCCCTCATGTGCCTTCACATGTCTTCTAGAAGGATCTGTTACGTGATCTTCCCAGGCACAGAGGTGAGACTTACCGGACTGTAGTTCCCTCATCCTCCTTCCTCCTTTTCTTATAAATAGGAGTGATATTTATATTTTTCCAGTCAGTGGAGACTTCACCTCACAGCCAGAACTTGTCAAATATGTTGTCAACCACATCAGACAGTTCCTTCAGGACTCTGGGATGCATGTTGTCCAGCCCCATATACTTATATACATTTGGACTCATGAAGTAGTCTCAGACTTGCTCTGCTCTTATCGTGGGAGAGAGTTTTTCTCCCACCAAGAGGATCAGGGATGTGAGAAATATGAGAATACTTTCTTCCACTGAAGACAGAAGCAAAGAACTCTTTAAGTACCTCAGTCTTCTCCATACCTGTTGTAGCCAGACCTCTTTTCTCATTTATCAGAATATATGTGCTCTCTTTGTCCTGTATTTTCTCACCAATGTACCTAAATAACCCTTTCTTGTTTCTAACATCCCTTGCCAAGTTCAGTCCCATCTATACCTTGGCTTTCCTATTCCCATCTCTGCATGTCTTGAAAGCATCCCTGTTTTTTTCCCAGGTGACAAGTCCTTGTTTCCATTGCCTGTACATGCCCTCCTTTTTTCTCAGTTTGACCAGCAGGTCCTTGCCAAACTATGTTGGTTTCCTGCCTTCTTTGCCTTCTTTCTTATTCTGAGGGGTGGAGAATTCTTGCACTCTCAGAATGGCATCCTGAAAGGGTAGCCATCTTTGCTCTACTCCTTTGTCTCTAAGTACAGTTTCCCAGGAGATCTTGTCCAACAATTCCTTACACAGTGTGAATGTCACTCTTCTGAAAGTCAGGGTACTGACTCCATTCTTTGTCAGGCTCCCATTCTTCAAGAACACAAAATCAACCAAGGTATTGTTGCCCCAGCTCAGGCTGGCTCCGATGTTAATGTCTTTAATGATCTCTGTTGCATTGGTTAGCCTCAGGTCCAGAAGTGCTTTACCTCTGGTCAGTGTCTCCAACACTTAAAACAGAAAGTTATTTTGGATGGACTCCAGGAGTCTCTTGGATCACTTGCTGTTATCATGTTTTACTGGCAGATATCTGGTTGGTTGAAATCCCTCACTAAGACGAGAACCTGAGAACATGACTCCTCTTTCACCTAAAACAAAATGGCTTCAACAACAGGTTTTGCTTGATGAGGTGGGCTGTAGTAGATCCCGGCCACCACATTTCCTTTATTGGTCTCATCCTAATATTAATTCATATGGTCCTAACTGTTTCTCACAGGGCACTTCTCACAGTCTATCTACTTTTAACATAAAAGACAATTTCTTTGCCCCTCGTAGCTTGCCTATCCCTTCTAAAACACTTAGAGCTCTCAATGGTGATATTCCAGTTTGGTGAATCATCTCGCTATGTTTCCACAATAGCAATAAGATCTTGATTTTCCAAGTGCACCACGGTATCCATCTCCTCCTGTTTGTTTCCCATGCTGCATGCATTGGTATAGAGGCAGATTTTCAAATGCATTACCTTCCTAGAGGAGCCGTCCGACAAAGCTCTGGGACAAATCTAAGAGTTTCCCCTGCTGCTTCCTAAAGTGACAGTGTTTCCTGGCTCTTCTTAGTCATTCATTTATTTATCCCCTCCCCCAGCAGCTCTAGTTTAAAGCCCTGGTGATAAGCCCAACCAGCCTGCTGCTTAACATATTCTTGCTACTCCTGGTTAACCACTCATCATCTCACGTCAACATTTCTGGTTTGCTAAAAGTGCATCCTAGATCATAGAAGCCTCAGCCTTTGGTGTGACAACACCCATGCAGCCAGTCATTCAATTCCTCCTGTCTGAATCTCAACCTCCAACTAGGAGGACTGAGAACAGTACCTGTACTTCCAATTCCTACACAATCTGATGATATTCCTCTGATGATATTCCTCCTTTTCAGATATTCTTCCTTTTCAGTATTTGTTGAGGAGAGATTGAATGGAACAAATACACTTAAAATCCATGTTTATGCATATGTATATTTTGTTGAGTTTGTGAACTCAGCTTACACAGAATTGGATCAGTCTTCTCAAACAATTTGTCTATGTTAAAGATGATATAGCAAGCCCAGCTTTCGCTGTTCTGCAATGGCATTTGCTATTGTTCTAGTTATGGCTACTCTAAAACCAGTGTTATATTTTAGCAATTTCTTGTGTTCTAGAAAAGGAGTTGTCCTGGAAAGGCACAGCAGACATAGGTAACAGCAACAGTTTCCCAGGTAGGTTGAATTTACTTTATGTTCTTAGGAAAGCCACAGAATCCTTTTGGAATCGTCAACTAATTACATACTATACACATTGCATTCTATATGTATTTTAAAAAATGACATTGTATGCTACTCTTTTGTTTACTTCTAGTACTTGTAAAAGTACACTGCAGAGTTCCTAGCATAATCCTACTGGTGAGGAAACTAGTCCGATACTAGTGGGAGTAGCATGGAACATTTGTAGGAAAAGAGTCAAAGCTGGCACAAGGTGTTTATGGATGCACAGAAAAGTAAGGACAAAGGGTGATTTTTGCATTCATTCCTGTAGGCATTTGTTTTCAATCCTATGTTCTTCATCCTAAAGTTAACCTATGAAACGAATAGGAATGGACCCCATCTCAAATTTGGAAAAACGAAGATTATTAGTGACTTGTTTGCGATCCAATTGTTGCTCAATTTCCTTTTTTCCTGGATGTATTTTGTTAAATTCAAGTGAAGGAGTGATGACTAAATTCAAGCTCTTTTCTTGGATGGTCAATAAAAAGAAAAAAAAGTAAGATATTAGTAAAATAAATTACTTGTTACAGTTTATTTGTTTTGCTCTAATTAGAGTAAACTCAAAAGAAAAATGAGATTTACAAGCCATCTGTGTGCATAACCTGAATGCTAGCAATGACGAGGTAAGTTAACAAAAATCTGCCCAGTTTTATGTGACTTAAACACTATTGACAGCACAGTGAATGCCAAGGCAGGTGATACTCATCAGATACGGCAAGATCAGGA
The DNA here is from genome assembly GCA_013399175.1 of Odontophorus gujanensis. NCBI lineage: Eukaryota > Metazoa > Chordata > Aves > Galliformes > Odontophoridae > Odontophorus > Odontophorus gujanensis. Next base: position 24,349 of record VXAB01007710.1, read on the forward strand.
AGTAGGTTTTAAGATTTGAGGTCTGAGATTTTAAGTTTGCTCTTCATTTCTTGCTGTGCGACTATTTCCTGTCTCATGAAAAAAAAGACCAATGGGAGCACAAAGTTGGAATAATGTTTTGTCTTGTTTAGGAAACTCAGTGGTATAGTTCTAAGTGAAATACTGGCTGTGAGCTTTTGCAAATCACAAGTGACTGCATAATGGTTGCTATTTTATGGCAAGTGTTGTACTAACAGTACAGGGAATCAAATGTCTTCCAGAGATTTCCTGTGGCAGGACATGATACACACTCCCTTGATGTTTCAAGATGTACAAGGCTCCATGGCTTGCTTGCTCAAGGCACTGCAGTTCCAGTCTTAAGATATGTATTTCAAGCTCCTCAGGGTGACACAGTATCAGTGATACAGATTTTAATTGCAGTGTTCTGACATCTCCAAAGTTACTCTCTATCACCTCCTGAATGTCAATCAGTTCCTTCATTCTTGAAAAAAAATAAAATAAAATAAATAAAGAAATGGACTGCTCTGTGTGCTCTATTCTCAAATTAACAAAAAATTTTAAACAAGCCCTAGAATGTAAAGCGATGAAGTTACAAGACACTGTTTTTATTTTATTTATTTATTTTTTTCTCATAAAGTTAAGTTAGGAAAGTCTATTTTCTTTTATGTGGTTTTTTTTTTTTTTTTTTTCCTTTCTTCTTCTGGAAATTGTTCAGAGGTAAGAGTACCTCCTGGTACACACATATACTGTAGATTCTTTTGAAGAGCTCCCGATATTATGGTCAAACAAATAATGAAGTAGACAAAAAATCTTGATATGCAAATATTAATATAGCCTTGTTGCAGAGCATAAGACAATGGGTTTACAGTTTGTTTTTATCACAGTATTCTTCCCTGTTTTCTGTTTTGCTTGATGTTTGTATCTTGTCATAAGTAAATTCAGTCTTTTTTGTGTTGGACTCTTTGATGTCATTTCTTCCTCAAATCTTACTAGAATAAAAAGTAGAATTAATAATAAAATAAAAAAAAGAAAATTAATCTACTTTGACTTTACAGAAAAAATCCAAACTACAACTGGAAAATGTAGGAAAAGTATTCTCAAAACTGTTAGAGTAGGAATACATTCCAAAAAGGAAAAAAAAAAAAAAAAGGAAAACTGTCATAAGTATCTATCTTGTTTTTTAAGAGATATAGCAAGTACACTATCTCTGCTAAACTGCTGTGTTATATAGTCACTATTTTAAAAACTTCTGAGAGGGAAAGTGTCTAATTAAATGAGTGATGTGTCTTTCCTAGGGGGGAAATAATCATTTTGCAGTGAGATTGCTCTAAAGGTTACACATGCATTGACAATATTGATGAAGAAAGTACGGAGCCTTTATCCATTTAAAGATGTGTTTGAAGAGTTGGGCTGTACAAAAGACATCAAATTAAAGTTGCTCGGCTTGTAAAGTGCTCACCTATCAGAGCACCATTAGTATTAAGGGAGCAGATTAAACACAATTTAGATCACATTGAAAGACTAAAGTCAATTTAGCAGGTATATAACCATGCATGGTAATGGTCTCTAAATCTACAGCAACAAGGTGAGGATATGCTTGGATATGCAGGATAAAGATGTGAAACTAAAATAATTTCCTTTGAGGACTATAAAAGAAGCAATGGCAAAGAGGCAAATTTTAGATGCTAGTTTGTTTAAGTAGATAAATTCAATGGACTGATCTGGAAGGGAAATAAATCTGATAGCAGTTTTACAAAAGGTCTATCATGAACTTGACCTTTGTTGGAGCAAGTGGATTCTGAGCTGAATGGTACAGTATTTCATTATTATTTGCATGCTGATAGCTGTGGGAAATGCAATATGGGGGAGTCATAAAAATCTTTTCCAGAAAAGCACATATTCTTCTAGCCTATCCATTCAAAATTTTGTCTGTTAGGTAGTACATCTTTCTTGTTGTTGCTTTTATTTTTTTGTTTTTGTTTTTTTTCTTTTTGGATGCTAGATTCTACTCTGTTGCCCATTATATACTAGAATGCATAGGAAGCTCATAGGGCAGAGGAAGCCCTAAACTGCAGAAAAATCACATTGTAGATTAGATGATGCTTTTACTTGGCAACGTATAGTTCCAAAGAACATGGAAAAGATGTGAAATCAAACTAGTAAAGATTTTAAATTTATGTTGTACTAGGATAGCAGGTGTGTTTAGAAAAATAAACGGACATTGCATCTGTCTACAGAAATCTTATTCAATTAAATTGAAGAGTATCCAGGTTCATCGGTACTGCACAGCTTGGCATTTTGTACCTCACATTTAGGCATAAGTAAAACATGATTAAACACTCAGTGTTCAGTCTAATTTGCCTAATATAGATGCTTACCTTTTGCTTATACATTATTTAGGGAATCAGGACAGAACCCTAAGAAGTGAGGAGAAGGACAAATTCAACGGAAAATTAATTCTGGACTGGAATCCTTGCCTTTGAAAATGATCTGGTGCTCTTAAGAATATGATGCTGAAAAATGCCATAAGTGAGCTGCCCTTGCACACAGTTACTGACAATACTACCTTCACAGTACCATTTTTGCCCATAGACTGACTTTGCTGCCTCACCTGACTGGAACAACCTCTCTTGAAGTGGCTGAGACTCTACTGTCACCTTCAATAGGTCCTATATCATTACTCATGGAGTAGTGTACAAGTGTCAGTGAACATTCCCCTTTCACATCTAATCTGGATGAGCACATCCTTAGGGTCTGCTTAGACATCTTGTGTCATGTCTTGCATATGATGTTTACCAGGACCTGTAGTATCCATTAGCAGGAATTGCAAGTCTACCAAGCTTCAGCTTTTTGAACCCACAAAAATACATTAGTTTCAGAGACTTCTCACTACCAGAAATAGATGGGGTAAGATAACCCGTTAGCAAGCAATTATTGGAAGCAACCAATTTGTTTATTTATGACAGAATGTATTTTGAAGACAGTGACATAAAAGCAGAAGAGTTATCTTCTATAAACTGAAATATGAAAAGCAATAAATAAAAAGCTAAACAACCTAAACTGTAAGGTTGGGCCAATACTCACCAGATATAACCTCCTGTTGCTAGTTTCACCTGAACTTTTCAAAATCACACAAGCCTACACTTCTCTAATTAGTGTGCTGTGCTTGTACCTATGATTTAATATGTGCTTGGACCTCCTGTGCTGTTGATATCACTCTTAACTCCTTTCAAAAGAGGATGTGTAAAGTTCCAGTGTTCTGAATGAACATCTCAAATCTGTTAGGTGGTAAACTGTGTGCTTAATCGCAAGCAGTAGTTATGCTATAGCAAAAAGGATTTCTTGTGTGCACTAAATTAGATAAGTACTTAAATACCTTGCTGAATTTAATCCAGAGTTTGTATATTGCACTCTTCTAATGGACAGCATTGTATTGTATGTCAGAGTGTCACATGCCATAAAAAACTCAGCATTATATGCAGTAAACTGAATAGAATTGAAAATGAGCAGGAAAAAACAAAGCATCTTTCTGTACAGATAGTAGCGGGTTAATTAAGGGGCCATCGGCTTTTTGCATTTTGATCATAATACAAAATTAAATATAGGTTGCATGGTACATTAGTGAGTCTGTCAGAGACTGTAGCTTTGGCCAGGCAATTAAAGAGGGCAAAATATTCTAAATGAATTTTTAAATAGCTTCTTCCAGTCATTAAGCACAGTTATCACATCCATATTTTTTAAATGTAAAACACTGAAGTTCTCAAAAGTCTGTTCTCTGCAGTAGTTTTTATTGATGATCCATCTGAGCTTCATTTCCTAACTGAAAACCCTTGTCGGTCAATTTATTTCAACATAACACTATTTGGTTGGATAGTTATTAATCCTGTAATTGTTCATGGTATGCCAGAAATAATTCAGCTAATTATTACAATATGTCTTACTTTGCCATGCCTCTATATGTCAAAATCACCTTTGCACATATTGGAAAAAATCAGATTCCTAATATAACTGAAGATATAAAAATTGATTATTAATTTACCAAAAAATAGAAAAGTAATTTTTTTTTCTCTGTCCCACATATAACTTCTACTGAACTGAATACATTTTTGACAAATTTTCTGCTGCTAACTTTAATTGATCCACGAATAGCCCTATGCAACAAAATCTCAGAGTGCTACCCTCAATGAACATTAGTTTCAATTATTAAATAACAAAGCATGATGGACTATAATAGAAAATAACTTTTTTTTCATTTGTCTTAGGAAAAAAAACCCAAACACTTAGAAACAACAAAAAGAAACACCCCAAAATGGTGAAAAGGTGAGATTAAGGACTCAGTTAAGAAGAAAAAATGCTCTGTACATTTATGATTTGTTAATTGCTGTCTATGCACATTTATGCATAAAATACAACGCATTCAGTTCTTTGCTGGGGAATTCTCACCTCTAAGTTACAGTTTGCTTTTCTTGGTATTTTTCACATTTGACACTACATCATGAATTCACCAAAATCAACCTCTAATCTCTTATCAACTTTGTAAGAATAAAATCAGTGTATCAAAGATTAAAAATCTCTTTTAGTTCATAACAGACACAAGAAAATTGAAAGCATAGTGAGTATCACAGACTATTTGCTGTTATATAGTTTTCATTAGCACATTTCCATAGTACAATACAGTGCTCTTAAATTGCATTCAGCTGGGATGAAGAAGATCCCTAGCTCCTAATTAATGAATGACTGTGAGTATACCGACTCAAACAATATTTTACACAATGGAGTTCCACACTGTGATATATAACGAAGCAAAACAGGATATTCAAAAATGATAAACACATAAAAAGTCCATAACTTTTATTCATATGACAATTGTCCCGGAACATTTTTCTCTTTGTGCGAATTTCCTCCAGAGAAGATGGCTCACTTGATGTTTATGTTGTTTGTGTTCCAAACAGGGTCTTCTCCAGAGACACACCACACAATTTTGAGAAACTTTTGAATAAAGATGCTTTTCCTCTCTTTTTTCTTTTTTCTTTCTTTCTCCTTTTTCTTTTTTTTCCTTTTTCCTTTTTCTTTTTTTTCCTTTTTCCTTTTTCTTTTTTTTCCTTTTTCCTTTTTCTTTTTTTTCCTTTTTCCTTTTTCTTTTTTTTCCTTTTTCCTTTTTCTTTTTTTTCCTTTTTCCTTTTTCTTTTTTTTCCTTTCCTTTCCCCTTCCCCTTTCCTTTGAAGTCAAAGTAAGAGGCAAAGATAAAACAGCCTGAAATCACAAATGGTTGAGGCCAAAAGGGACCTCTGGATGTCACCTGATACACAACAGGGTTTGAGGTGTAACCTCTGCCCAAGGAGGGTACCCATGACCACACTCAGACAACCTTTCAAGATATCCAAAGAGGAGAGCCTGCACCCTCCCATTAAAAAAGTGTTTCCTGAAAGATTGACTCAGCTCAAATTTAGCTATTGAGACCAGTAGAAGTAATCCTGTCATTGTGATAGCTGCTATCTTTACTGATAATGGGAGTTTAATCATTGAACTCCAGGACTACAGTGATAAATCTAAATGAACCAGGCTCTATCAATGAATGCAAACTGCCCAGCTCTAAGAATAACATGCCACCTGATGAAGACAGTTGATTTCAGTGACTGAATCTAGATAAATCACATTGTGTTGAAAAATCTACCAAGCCAACAAACCATTTAAATATCTTGGTTAAGTATTTTAATATTCTTTTCCATTTTCATTCATTTTTTTTATAAGCATTTGGAAGCTTTAGGTAGTCTGTGTGGTTAACCTGAGCTGTGCAGATCCACTGAGTTTCAAAAACTGGATAAGAATGAGCTTTCTTCAAAGATTTTGTTATGCTTTTAATTGTTGGTTTCAAGTAGTGTCTCACTGGGAACTTCTGTCTGATGCATCAGTATTTATTGTTGTGAAGAGAAACAAATATAAAAAAAAAAAATCTGCCCCCACCTCAACAAATCAAATCAAATCAAATCAAAACCAAAACAACAACAGAAGGAAAATAATAATAATAATAAACGCAAAAAATCATGCTAGAAGGTACAAAAAATATTAAGAGCATAGCTTAAGAAATAAAGAGCCTTGAGAACGGTCTGCCTGTAAGTGAGCATAATTCTCCATTAGACATTTCAAATCCTCTAGTGTCTGGTTAAGCTACTTGATTCTCTTTTCTCTTTCCTACTTGCAATGAGACTACATTTCTATTTATGTCATTTTATTTTTATCCATGTTTTTCTAACTGAGATATTGTGTGCTAATATAATGTTCAGAGATGCAAATGCATATTATCCTCAGTGTCATGTAGCATAGATTCTATTATTCAGTTTGTAAAGTGAGAAAGCACTCTTTGTAGCACTTCCAAAGGGAAATGGCTAGAAAATAGCAATCTCCATTCTGCTAGGAGCTTTGGTATGTTCATCTGGTTTTCAACTTCAAATTAAAATAAAACTTAAATTTGTGAATCCCAAAAAGTTGGAATTTTGAATAAAGTGTTTCTTCTCTATTTTTTGCCATTATTTTATAATGGTGGATGCAGAAGTATATAGATGAAAATAATATTAGGAAGCAATACCTTTAATTAATCAGAGAAAAACATAATACAACACACAATGCTTTGTACAATCATATAATAATAAAACTTATGATATGCCATAGCAACAGTTTAATTATCATTAATTTATATTATTGTAAATGAAATGAATGTAAAGTTAATGTCTAAATATTATAATGAAGCTATCAATTGTCTAAATACAATAAGATGAACTGAGAATGTCTGTAAGTTCTTTGGTTTTTGTATTTTAAGTTATGCTCTCATGAAAGGATTTACTTTGAACAGAATCACATTTTCACTTGGAAAAGTACTGCTAAAAATGTTGCAATTTCTTTCCAGTGGAAAGCGTCTGATGTTTGCAAGTTCAAAGAAAACAGCAGTTGGGTCAAATAAGATGCTTGTTAGAAGTACCTTATCTTACCTGTTCTTCAAATTGATCATGTTTCTTCCATGAAAAATGCTCTATTATGAAAGAAAATTGAAAACTAGGATACAGCCCATTTCATACTTACACTATGTTAGACCAGGATTCAGCACTGTTGGATTAATCACACTAAACCAGGGTCTTAATGCTGTGGCAGAATGGACGTAGGAAATATTCACAGCTATAATTTCCATCGTCGGCTTCATGCTGCTGCATACTGCTGCCACCAGTTCAATTCACTGCTTATGCAGTTACCGAAAAATAAGTGTATATCTATTTGCATATAGATTGTATATCTGCCAAAATGAAAAACTTTAAACACTAAGACTAGCAATTTCTACTGTGTATGTTGCAGGAGGGTCTTTTGTTTAAAACGCAGGCCTAAAGATTAGCAGGGGCACCAGCTCTATTCTTGATTTTACCTCACACTTTCTCTGCGACCTTGAATAAAACATTCTTAGAGTGCTTTTGAATAGAGAAATTATTTGTGTGTAATCACAAATGTGCTGTGACTCTAATTGTGCAGAGTTTAAAACAAAGTCCTTTCTTTTCTATTTTTCATATGTAAAATAAGGTTAATATCACTCCACCTAATTTGCTTTATAATTACTAGGATGATGTTTTGTTGATTCATCAGTTTATAAGCCTGTGCTCTGCTTTGAAAACTGCATAATTTTATGACAGCTATATATAATTATCATCAAAGGCAGGTAATTTTTGCTCCTGCTACATATTTATGCCATTGTTTATATCATGATATCAGGAAAAAAAAAAAAAAAAGCAAATCTTTCATGTATGAGAACTGCTCTGATAGTTATGCCTCTTATTTTATTCTGTTGGCTCATGAAGTCAGAACCAGATCTTGATGGTATGGCAGTAGAGGTTGAACCTTCCCACTAATATTCCATTATATTTTATTGCTGTGGGACATAGCAGCAGGGGGGCAGTCTGACAAAATGGCATCTGACATAGAAATGCATATGATATAAGGCTGTGTCATTGAATTCCCCCATACAGAAATAAATGGCATGCACTGACATTCTTTGAAGCTTACTAAACATTTATGGAGATCAAACAGTGAATGTGAGTAAAGTGAGGCAGGGGGTAGTGTGTTTTAACAGTGGCAACAGTGGCAGTGGAGATCGCTCCACTGGTGCAGACTTTTATGATGGGGCATGATGTCTCTTGTTTATTGCTGGTGGTGACTATGTTGAGCAGCAGTATTTTGTAGCTGAGAACCTGCTCTATCGAATACTGTTATTGTGCTCTTTGTATCTGTCGTAGTTTCCATGGAAATAATAGAAGACATTACTTTCAGAGCAACCTATGTATAACAGACTCTTGAAGCATTCTAGGGAAGAGAGCCCTTGCTCCTGCATCACGGTGTTCACCATGTTCTAGTTACACATCTGGATAAGATTTGAGCAGGCACTGTTTTCTACCTCCTCTCTACCAAATTTCTGTCTTATTGTATTAAATATGTACCAAAGTAAGCCATGGTACTCTCCAGCTGATGCCTTTATTTCAGTGAGCAGTGAGTTGGCACCATGAAAGTCGTCACAGAGTGCACCAGGCCCGTGGTTTTAGTACAGTTTCTGGATAAAATACTCACACCTACAGTAATGGATGGTTATGGACTGAGTCTCTAGAGATCTGTATTCTTGTCATCTGGAGCACTCTGAGCAATCCATTTTCTGTCCCTTCATTTTGACACATGAAATCAACGAAGTAATACAACTTGAGAACTGAATAACAGAAGCCACTAACAAATATTATTTATTAATGCCACTGTTACTATCATTGTTGAATGATTTCTAGGTGAAAAGTTAGGAATTCTCCGAGCTAGTAGATCAACTGGACTGATTGTACCGATTCTGGAGAGATTAGCTGAATTTCTGTACTGTAAGATATATGTAAAACGCAGCAAAAACATAGTCTGCCTCATAAACACTGAGTGATGTGGGATAGGTGCTCTTATTTTTATTCAGACAATTGCACTGGTGGCAGTGACACTGCTTGGGAGGAAGTTCAATGTTAATAAGAGTGAAAAATTCTGGCCTTTTGTTGTTCACGCAGTTATTAAATCATATTTTTCTAATTCAATAGAGAAATACAGATTCTCAGTTTGTGTGCTGGAAATACCTAAACTATACTTATCTGTAGTACTTGCACTGACTTAATCTAACCTACATTATAAACATTTCTATATTTTTGGCCCCAAAAAAGCTTTAGGCATCAAATGTGTTTGTGACCTAAGTGTAATATCAAACTTGCTTTCAATTATTTCTAGCCCAAGAGGCCTGTACTATACAAACGTAGTTTGAAAATCTGAAAAAAACCTATATTTTTACTTTTCCTGTTTGATACAAGTTATACATGGGAACTATTTCAGGGCAAAACATTTGTTTCTAATATTTGACAGTCTAGTATTTTAGTATTTATGTACTAGCCCAGAAGCTCTGTTGAACTTGGGGATTTTTCCTGCTATTATTATTTATAGCTTGTATTGCCACAATACCTTGGCTGGTCAAGCTCCACTTCTGCTAGGTACTATACAAGAAAAGCACACAGCAAACCCTCACAAACATCCCAACACTCCATGCAGTGTGACTACTTCAAGGTACCTCAGTATCATTGTTTTCTTCCCTATTTTATGTGTTGCACAGACACCAAATATCCTGTGTAAAAGGGAGAAGATGCACAGTGGTAATAGAGAGCAAGCTTTTGAATAAGTATAAATGGGTATTTTTATCTACATAGTGTCTGTCTGTGAAACTTTATTTTAATTTGATTGGCCTCCTTTTTCAAATTAAGTGTTAAAGTTTTTTGATATTTTTACTGATGTATAAAATAGGATATACTGTATTTCATAACAGGTTTTTATGCTTGCCAAAATAGATTGTATAAAATATAATGGTAAATAGAGATAGTTTAGTTCCGTCTTGAAGATAGAGTACTAAGAAATTGGGTCCGTCACTGTCATTTTTCTCAGAGATCCCTCTCATCTGTCACAACACAGTAGTTATGAAAAATGAAACCATAAATTCAATTTAGAGGGCAATTTGCAGCTAATCTTTGGAGTAATTCCAGTGTGAATAATACAGCAATTTGGATGCATGGTCAGTCAATTCTGCCTCTGATTTATTAGGATTTAAGATTTTTTTTTTCCTTTCATTAATGATAATTACCTAAGAAGAGAAAATAATTTCTTCAAAATTATCTATCTTCACATCTGTGGTTTCAGTTTTGAGAAAGGCTGCACTGTTGTTTAAACTTGTTATTACAGGAGGGGGGAAAAGCTTTTTACAAAAGATATATGAGGTATTTAAATTCTGAACTGTATCTCTTTACAGCACATGTGTGAACTGATCAGTACTGGTTTATGGCTGCCTTTATATGACTCCCATTAGAGCTAACATTTTGAATATCTCAGCATAAGGACACTGGGATTTGCTATTGATTTTCCACACTTCCTACACCTTGAAGATTGCATTAAAATACAGCTCAAGCAAGAGTGACACTTTTTGTTCCTGTTTAAAAGTCACATTTATTATCTGAGACTTTTTCTACTTATTAAATCTCTACTTTCTCTGATACATTATTTATGCATATTTTTTTTCTGTATCTTTCCTTCGATTCTCAAGGTCTCCTCTTGATTTTTACAGAAAGCATCTACAACAGGTATGTACAACTGGTTATGCATTTGTGTCTGTGTGGTGCGAATGGGGGTGGGAAGGCCAGGGGGAAAAACAGCTCATTTAACACAGCCTTTGAGCTTTATTCAAAATGCTGAGGCATATTCAGAAGTACTGCTCATGCAGTAATTGCCTTTGTAAGCCTCCAGAGGAACATCTCAAGATCTAGATGCTTTGACTTAGTATGTCTTCGTAACCTCCTACCTCTTTCCATTGTTGATGAAGGAGAGAGGTGATTCGCACATGCTGGCTCTTAAGATAGCAAGGGAGTATCACAGAATCACAGAACTGTAGGGGTTGGAAGTGTCCTCTAGAGATATCTAGTTCAACCCCCCTGCCAAAGCCAGCTCCCTAGACCAGGTTGCACAGGTAGGTGCCATGAGTAGCTGCTCATTAGATGGATTGAAGCCTGGCCTTGCTCCTCACACCTGACACATGGTCTTCTAAGCTTTATTCCAAGTAACTCCAGGGGAACCATTCTAAGATTAGGACATAGGAGAGTAAGGAATAGCCCACCAATGTATTTTTTTCTTGTATATTCTTGCTCTTTCCAACCATGGGTTTGTAAGAAATAATACTGTTTTGTCTGCATTCACTCCAGTGGTTGGACTAGATGATCTTAGCGGTCTTTTCCAATCTTGATTCTGTGGAATGCTGCAAAATTAATGTGCTTACTCGCACATGCACTTTGGGATTTGAGCACCAGTTTCTAAGATACAACACCAAAGCCTGAGATGCAATCCACAAATCTGTGCATTCTGGTTTTCCAAAGTTAAGGATGATGTCTTTGTTACAAAAGATCAATAAATACTTTCTTTCCTGATATAATAACAGTTAGGTATCTAAAAAAGCAATCCACCATGCTTGGCAAGTTTGTTTCTTTGGAGCATTTTTTACCTATGAATAGGCTAATCTGCCAGTTGAAACAGTACCTTTTTTATTTCACCAATGTTATTGAGAATTTTTATCTTTTAAAATCTGTTGCTATTGTTACTACAGCTATAGTTTTGCTTAAAATTGGACTTAGATAATTTTTTTTGAATGTTACTCTTGACAGAAGGAATGTGTATGTAAATATGGAAAAAGGGAGAAAAAAAAAGCAACTACTTTGCTTTCACACATTTCCTTACACTAGTATATGAGTCTTGTAAAACAGGTTTATAAAAGCGTGAAAGTGGAAATGATTTTAGATTGCTTAAAAGATGTCTTTGAGCACATTACCTTTATGTATCTATGATAAGAGATGACTTACAGGAAATTCATGCACTGATAACAGTTGCCAAATCCTGACACAACAAGACTTGGATATTTAAAGAATAAAAGGTTAATTTCATTGTTTTGTTTAAATAAATCAAATGATTTAGTTTTTATTTAGTAAATAGGTCTCCAAGAACATGCTTTTCTTACTTTTAAAATTATTTCTTTTTAATAAATTTTTCTCCACAGAAACCTTTTAATCCTGCAATCTACTGGTCTTTTTCACTTCCCCTCAACTAAAGGTCAGCTTTATTAACAGTCTTTTATGTGAAGGCATTATAAAAGAGTATCTTGCTCAAGTGGTACAATGCTTTAAGCCTTCAAAACCAAAACATTCTATGTAGGTTTCTTAATGTTGCAAATATGTTCAATAATAACTTCAGACTGCACTGCAACTTCCACCATAATTACAAATAAAAACACCAAAAATGTCTTGGTGAAGCAGTATTTAATTTATGATCAATCTTTTTAAGTAGTTTTCCTAAGCATTTCAAATTAATAGTAGAAAACATCGTATTTATTTAGTTCCTGCTCTCTGAACATTTAAAATCTTTTCCCAGCTGCAGCGAAGCTGATGCTTAGTCTGTGAAGTGGGGCCATTTTTGAGGTGGGTCCAGATCATGCATTAAATTCCAGAAACTGCAAGATGCTTTTTCTGCCTCTACTACTTCACACATCAAGGGCTTTTGATGACTTTGTTTCATGTGTGTCATATTTCTGTGCACTTTGGCAAACAAATAGTGACTTCAAGTGACTGAAAATGCATTAAGTGAAATATATCTGATGTACATCGGGGTTGTTGGGAGTATCCAGTCAACACACCCAGAAACTCAGTGAACTTCCTTATAAATTCCAAAGCCTACCTGTGATAGTGAAACTCAGTCACAGAAATGGGGAGTATAGGCAGCCGCAGTGCACGTGTAACAACCTGATCCTCCCTAGTAGGCTCTAACAAATCAGAGATCAGATTGAATTTCAGGACCCAGATCTTCTCCCATCTGGGAAAGGCCTGAAAGTGTGATGCATAGGCAGTGCAAAAATTCATCGCAATCTTATAGCAGAATACCACAGGTCTGGTTTATCCATCATGTCTGAGGTGGTTCCACCTGACCACTCTAATGGACAGCAACCTCTACAAGTTGAACAGCAGTTTTCTTCCACAATACATCTAGACTCCAACTGAGCAGAGAGTGGAAGTCGGAAGCAGAATGACCCACGTACTGAAGTCTCAAGACGAGTAATATATTATACAAGTACTCTGCTAAAGATCTAGACCTTGTATTAATGCTGTAAAAGAAAATAAATGGGAGGGGAAGGGTGATCCTGAACAATGCTTTCCAGCTTAATTTCTTCCTCTGACATACATGACCTACTAGGTTAAGTTTCTTTTAGTTGAAAACATTTAAAAAAAAAATCCAGTGGACTTTTTGGCAAACTATCTCAGGAGAAATCACTGAAGCAGAGAATGAACTGCTTCTTTCAGTTCTCTGCCAGTCTTTTCAGGTCTGAACTAAGTGCAGCATGCAAACTTGGATTTACTGTGACTGAGTATTGTGCTTGTTGCTGAATTACCTCAAATTGTTTTAAGCAAATGCTTCTGGGAACTTTACTCTTCATTGACTTATCAAGGGATTTAAAATCTTCACTAGTCAGGGTATAAATATATCTGTGGAATTAATTTTTCAAATTAATACTTGTGCTATTGGGTTTTGTTCTTTCCATTGATTATTTTAAAAGCGATTTGAAATGTGCAGCCTGAGTGAGATTTGCTTACAAAAAATATGAGATTTCTGTTGACACACAGTAAGCTTGAGATGGATTCTTAGTGTGCATGAAATTACATGCAAAATTGAATTATGGATGGTAACGTGTGCATGGCATTCTCAGCTGAGTGTCCTTAAGTATAAAATATAAAATTACATGGGCTATTTTATTCCAAAACCCACATAAAGACAGTTTTTGTACATAGACATCATCAACTGGTTTTAAGGAAAAAGAACAAGTATTTTTACCACTGCTTAGTACAAACTATGCAAATAATTACACATTAATTGAATACAACTGGTCAAAACCAAGCATTTCTTTCTAACAGGAGACTTGACTTATGTTTTTTTAAATGGTTTCCTTTGAATTTATTTGTAAGGCCAATTACAATATTATACAAAATTTCAATATGAAATAAAAATTCTGTTCATAACTATGTTTTTCTTTTTGTTTCTTTTATTATTTCACAACATATGGGAAGAAATGCACAACATTATATTACGGCAAGCAACAAGGAACAAGGGAGTAGTTAATTCTCTTGCCTTTAAATGTTTCTGTTGAGGGCATCCAGATCTGAACTAGTCATTTAGAAACCTTTTGGAAATGTCAGAAGAGATTGTGACTTCTAGTCTGCAATCCCTCTCAATTGCAGCTAGAAAACGAATAACTCAGATGAATCACAGTGTAAAAGCATCTACCTCTGTCTATTGACTCTAAAGGGCATCTAGATAAAAATTAAGTATTATGACTTTTTTAGGTATTCAAGGTGAGATAAACTTGCCCTTGCTTGTCCTTCTGTGATGCTGCTCAATAACAGAAACATAATTGTGAAATGTAGTTACTACTTTATATATGTGGTAGACAAGATATTTTATACACACAGTATGGATCAAGTATAATTTCAAGCATCCCTATCAGAGACTTGGAGAGTGAAGATAATGGAAGTAGTCATGAACATGTTCATTTCATCTAACTTAAAGTATCTAATTCATTTAACTTTATCATTAAATTAACAGCTGAATTTTCTTGGAAATCAATAGTGCCAAGTAGGAATCTCCAGGGTCTCATCTTTAGATTGCTGAATAATTCTGTAGAAGTATCTCTTTTTCTGGTGACTTTAAGGTAGCACAGAAAAAGAAGGTATATGAGGTAATATACTTGCATATTAGGACTTAGTTTCATTTAAGTCTATGGCATCAATCTAGTCATACAAAATTTTCATGACTGTCTAAACTTGAGGCTGTCTAAATGTATCAGTTGATTTTGTTAACTTGAACTTCCCTGAGCACTTCACTCTTGGGACTTACACATGGTCATTCTTGTGAGTTTAGCACTTACTTCCTACTAAAGCCCTTCTGTAAGTAATATTCAGACATCTAATCTCTAACTGAAAAAGTAATTTGCTAGAGGAATCTGAAGTGTTACATGAAGTTACCAGCACCTTTTGCATAAAAGATGACTGTTCAGGTTGTTCATAGTGGAAATAATGGACCTTTAAGGTAGGTTCTTCTAAGCTGTAAGGAAACCAAAGACACATCATTTCCATGATTGGAAGGTGCATATGAACCTAAGAAGTAGCATTTGTAGATACATAAATGCACACCTCTTGAAATAGAATCCCTATTCTGCCTGTAAAACAAGAGTCAAGTGAAGAAGAGCTGGAAAGTGGAATTCTTACTCTGACCTACGAGTTCATAACATGGAGGGAAAAGAGATACACATACGCTGGACCACAATTAATACCTTGCATTGATTCCTGATATTTATAGTAAACTTGTAGAAAAGTTTATCTATATATCTCACAAGCTGATCTATGGGAGTCCCTGTAGCTTTGTGGGAAGAAAGATCTATCTAAATCAGAGGATCTTTCTCTACAGGCCTTCAGAGATATCTACTGATTTTCTAATCTTTGTAGAGAATGCAGCTTTGGAAAATGCTGTTAAATTTCTCAAATCCTTCCTACCTATGAGGCTAAGTCTGTGAAAGAATTTTAAATTCATTTCCCCCTAGATCCCAATGTAAGACTCTAATTTTGGAGCCTAATGAGCAGATAGATGAATCTGAATCAATGTACTCATTAGTGCAGGAGGTCTTCTCAGAATTTTGGTGTTAAACAAGAGTTATTTTTTCAAGATACTACCAGCAGCTCTTTCTCAGACTTATCAGCAATCTAACTTTCTTCATAATAAATATGAAATTTGATTACAATACAGACTGATTTAAAAAATAATACTGTGTTTACAGTACAACCAGGTAATATCTGTTCATAAAAACATTTCTAAAATTAAAACATTTTAATTATCATATTATTCATACAAGGACATGCTATCAGCAATGAAGAGTGCCAGTGTCATAACTAGTATGAATAGAAATATGTATCTTGTGCTTGTATTATGATAAATACCACTGTCATTAATAAATTCAGAACCTCTAGTTGCTATTAAATTATTTTCTATTTAAAATAAACTTTAAAATAATTTTAAAGGAGTATCCCTAATCAAGTTCATCAGAAGGAAAAGCTACACTTTTGAAACATCTGGTCACTAGGTTATGGAATTAATCTCGCTAAAGTTAGATGTTTACATATGAGCTAGGATGATTAGCTCACATAAGGATGTCTACAGCAAAGGCATCTATGATGACACTCATTGACCAAAACATAAACTTCTAGAGTCATACAAAGTGTTGTAGGGTACCTGTAATAACAATACAGTGTTTACATGACCAACACAAGTAGACTGGTGATTGTTGCATACATTAGTCCATAATGGCACCTAAACTGAGCCTGCTAAATTGTATCTCCAAAACTGAACTAAGTGAATGGTGCTTGGTAGTCTGCCTGTCTCTAAATTAAATAAACAATATTTTTTAAATATATATAAAACGACAAGACTAGAAACACAAGTTTTAATGGATCTGTCATTTCTGAATTCTTACTGCATGGAATAAATGGAAGCTTGCTCTCTGTAAAAGTTGGAAATCAGTCTTCTATTGTGCCATTATTATGATCACAGCAGATGGAAGGCTTTATAACACAATTTGAATTAAATTTATTTATTTTTTAATGATGAAAAATAGAAAATAGAACAGGCTTGGAGAAGAGCTACTGAAATGACTAAAGAGACAAAGAGCTTGTCTCTTTTAAGAGGAACTTCAAAATTTAAATTGTTGAGTTCAGTCAAATGTATCTAGGGAATAAGTGGCATATAAAAGGTAAAGCTACTTAACCTTAGGAAGAATTTTGGCATAAGTACAAGTGTATGTAAATTGGACATGAATAACTGTGATCTCAAGACTGAAGTATTTTTTTTATCAGAATGAGTAGCAGGACAGATGTCCAAGCAAAGTAGGGACATATAAACCCCCTTCTCTCCCTTGTCTCTGTCCAAAAGTTTAAAAGCAGATGATGAATTTATGATTCAGATGATCTGCTGTGATTGGTTGTGGTAGCAGACAGTGAAATCCCATGACTACCTTTTTATAAAAAAATAGAAGAAGATCAGAGCTAGATTGATATATCCTGAATAATCTCCTCCTAGGTTAAATAGAATATCCTCTAAGTAGAATGACTGTCCATGTAGGATAGCATTTGGTTTTAGTCTCCTCTGTGACCTACGTAGTACCCTTGGAAATGCTAGAATGTGAAGTGTTTATTTTTTTAGTTTAGTTTAGTTTTATTTTCTCATTTGGAAGCAACTCAAGTGATAGGTTGTGCTGTAGACCACTACATTGATGTTTTGTAGCATGAAACAGATATGTGCCGCACACTTTGGGGTTGGTTGTGCTTCATACTGTACATGAGGTCATAGCTCATGATGGTCTTTGGTTAATGAAGTTGTTTAAATTTCATTAAACTTATGAATCACATTTTATTTAATTACATCAAAATTTCAAGGCTCAGTTTCCCAGTGACTATGAGGTGAGTAATTCAAAACTGGGAGACATCATTTTTTTTGTGGATAATTGCCCATATAGGAGCTCAGATGCTATCTGCTAGAGATTGTGTTACTTTTGAGGATTCAGGGATGGAGGAAACAAAGCCTCATCCATGCTGTCTCCTGGGAGCTGCCTGCTGTCATGAAGGATAACCCAAGCCTTTTCTTGTCTTGGAAAGAGTCTTTTGGAACAACTCAAAACAAAGTAGATGGAGAAGTTAATAGAGAAGCTACGTTCTTGATTAAGGGTGCAGTACTTGATCTCGTTCCTTGATTGTCTTTTGTCCGGTTGTGTTGATATAACCTCTTGGGTTATTTCCCCTCTCTTGAGGTATACTTGAGAAATTCAGAAAGAGGTTTAGAAGACAGAGGTTACCTGGTAACCACTGTAAATCTGGGTGCTACAGAAAGCATTCCTGAAAATAAAATACTATCAATAGTAATATTAATCTTAGACTTAAAATTACGGTCCTTTCTTATCCATAACTAGCACTACCAGCTCTCCTGGTAGAAGTAGATCATTCTAAGGAGTTTCATGAATGAGGTAGTGACTACTCCTTCAGAAGTACATGAGCTTCTCAACCGTAAGTGTTGATTTTCATTAGATTGCAGCATTACATTTGATAATAGAAGTTTGTATGAACTGAGCTTTGTGGGTAACTTGACTTTGTTGTTTATGTGTTATTGTTTCCTCTGTGCAAAGGAGCAGCAATTTGCACCTCTTTGCTTTCACAGCTCAATGTTTTGAACACAGCATATGCTAGAAATGTACTGTGATTTGAATTGGAGAAGTGCTGGAATGGGGAGTTTTGCCTTTCTCTCATGATCTGTTCTGTTCACACAACTTGAGTGTAACTTACCATAAATAACAACAATGAGCAGTGCTAGACTCTGTTATCAGGGCTTTCCACTTTGCTGTCTTTTCAAATTTTCATTTTAAATGCATATTAATTATACATATACTTAAATAACATATTTTTGTATATTTTATTTTATATGCAATTTATCATTCAGGAAAAATCAGAGAATCAAAATAGTGAGTTAAACAACACAAATGTTGCTTTTATTTTGATATGAGGGTAGTAGAATTTCAACTTCACCGGGAGGGGTGAGAATTTTATCCTGTTCCTGCATACCAAACAAGATGTAAAATCAATGTTGAATAGCTTTCAATAACTGTGTCATGACCAAAGAAGGAGGTGAGCCAGTTTATAAGACATGTTGCTGGTAGAAAAATCTCAAATGCTTTTCTTTGTGGAAGGAATAAATAAAAGGAGGAAAGAAAAGAAAAATTCTGGATTTTGAATGAATAAAATTGATGAATGCAAGAGGATGAAAAACAGGAGAAGAAACTTGTGATGAAGAAATGAGAATATTATTGAAATAAAAAGTACAGAATTGTTGTATTAACAACAGTGGGTCATTGGCCTAAATAAATGGCTGAAATGATTTGTGCAGGTGCCTGGATCACATATACTACCACACACAGGCTCAAAATACTGAACTGTATTAAATCTGTTGGTAAAGTTAATGTTGAAACATTGCTCTTGACATAAAACTCAGATATTTATAAAAAGGTTTGCTAAGGTTCATAGGCCTTATGAATAAACTTGATCAGAGTTATGGTTTTGCAATGACATAACAAAAAATTTTTAGTACAACAGTAAACTCCTCACCTACAGTGGAGATTTTCAACAAGACTTTACTTAACACCTCCTGAATCTCACTTAGATTTTAGCTTAATACAGTCCCTATGCCTTGAAAATCTCTTTTCTGTAAATAAAATCAACTCTGTAATATGTAGCTTCATTGCATCTCAGGTTTAAAAGGCAGCTTGTAATTAGCATTTAGAGCACGTGTACTGTGTCTTGAGGAATATGTTGTGTACAGCTTATAGATTTTGATTAATTTTATAAAAAACTGTTTCATTTTGTGCCTCCATATGCTGTGAGTCATCTAAAGCTGGCGAAATTCCTGACATATATTGCATATCTTGTCTGAAAGATGTAATAGAACTTACATGAAGAAGACACTAGCACCAGGGACTGAAGACTGGTAAGAGAATGTATTTACTAAGGAAAAGAGTTATAAAAATCTAATTTGAGGATGACATCTGAGGGAGTGTGGTTGGAGAAATATACATTGAATCTTTGCAAAAGAATAAAGACCGCATGTGTAAGAGCAGGTTTAAAAACTACAGGTACAGCGTTCTAATTTAGATTTAGGATTTCATACTTCTGCTGTGAAATACTTTTCTATCCCTCTGTCATTATTTCCTGAGTCTAAAAACACCCATGAAATAGAAGTTATGCCAAAAAAGACCTCTTATGAGGAGTTATCTCTGTTTTCTCACTCCTATCTTTAGCTTCATTGCTCTCATCCACTGTTTCATTCCACTCGCCAGTTTCATCTGGGTTAGAAATAGGAAACTGTAGCAGAAGCAGTAGTTGTTGCTATGTGCTTTGAAGTCCTGCCTTAATGGCATCTTATCTCCATGCTTGGACTACATGACCACTGTGAATGTCTTCTCATCTGATATATGTTCCTTTCGGAATCATCTATAATGGTCTTTCTGTACAATTAAATAAATAAATAAATAAACAGTAGCCTAATTCCAGAAGAGCATGGAGGGAAAAAGTCACTGCACTTTTTTTGTATTTTGCTTCAAGCAATGTACAGTGAGCTTCCAACTACCTTCTAGAGGATGTTCAACAACATACAGGATGCAGTTCGTTATTATGTTAGTTATTCAAAGGGGAAAAGGCCCTAGATGATATCAGTGACCTATGCAAAAAGAAAAAAGTAAAAAATATAAAGTCTGTGACTTCATTTTCCAGCAGTTTTACCCAAGTTTTGTTTTAATGCTGATGCTGCACAAAAAAGGGCAGGTTCTTCATACTGTGAAGCTGACCAAGGTTGGAAATGTTTGAAAACAAATTCCTACTCAATAACTTTAAGGGGAGAAAGATTCAGAAAAAGGCTAATAAACTTGCAAGTATATTGACTTAAATCTGAAATTTACTCTGGAATTCTCAGGAAGCTAATATATGAAATGAGGAATAAGAATATTACTGTTTTGTCTGGATGTAAAACTAAGCAAACGTAATTCCTAATGTCTATATGGTTCAAAATAATTCTTTTTAGAGACTTCGGTAAACTTTGTACCATATATACTCAACTGTTTCACATGGAGAATATGATCAACACTGTATGTCTACAGGGTGAAGAACCATTTCTATTAGATATCAGTACATATGAAGAATAGCATTGCAATTTTTTTTGAAATATAAAAGCATAGCCTAGGAACAAATATTTACACTTAAAACAGAATAATCTTTTTGGTGTATGTGAGAAAAAACACTTACTTCATGGTAGAGCTGTTTCCTGTATTTTCAAGAGAAAAAAGAAGTTCCTGCTTTATTGCATTGTAAGAATAATCTTTTCTTGGTCATGCCTTTTTCTTGCATTTGCATTTGAAAAGTGATTCCTCACTCCAGGACCTAGATTGCTTCATCTGACTGAGTAGTCTTCAAAATATGCACAAGTAAATTCCCTCTTTCCCTTGAAATACTTTCCCTTATCTCAGCGTTAAATATCTTTCCATCACTCAGTCTACAGAGGTTACTAACAGTTCTTTCCAGAAACAAGCATCTTGTATATTTATTGCCAAATTCTTACATTATATGAAGCCAGATAATACTTTCTTGGTGTGCAACAAGTGCCTCTAAAAGAAGATAATCTTTTTAAAGTTTTCAGCATAGATTTTTTCCCCAAGAAACAGATATGACATGCATAGACCTTGTGAAAAAAAAACTGTATGAAAGATGGAAATAATGATGAGTGAGGATGAGATTTGGTCTCAAATAGAGAGAAACCACAAAAGGCTAGTTTATCCTTAAAACAGAGTGCTAATATCAATGGTAAGGCAAAGAAAGGCCGCATGAACATCTTCGAAACAATCTTATGACATCTAGTAGATATAAGTAACTCTTCCATTAAACTAAGATGGTTAAGATAGTTTTTGTACAACACGATCTGATTCCAACCACTGTATCAAGTTAAATTCAAAATCTTATATTCAGTGTTAACTTCTAGGAGATTAACACTTCGAGGAGAAAACTAAATCATGTACAGCAAAATTTAAAAAGGGTGAGTTTTGTTTACTGAGCATATTCCTTTCGAGAAGTTATCTCATTTTAGATGTACCAAGACAGGAAATTGTTGTAGAGCACTGATGAAATCTGGAACTTACAGACTTGCTTTAGCACCTCAAAAATCAATTCCTAAAGCTTCTCACTGGACCAAAACTATCTTTAAATGAATGTTACAGCTCCTATGCTTTGCTCTCTAGAGGAAACTTAGTTCTTGTGAACAAAAATAAACATTAAATGATGCAAGAAGGATTTTGACTCATATCCTGTAGTAAGTGGAAGAGTCAAATTAAAGTTTTCCTACGTGATAGTTTCAGGAATTTTCAAATTTAGCTAGACTCTGAGTGAGAAGTAAAGCAAAATGTGGAAAGATTATGAGAATTATTTTAAGAGTAAACTTAAAAGCCAATCAATTTTGTTTAGCATACACTGTAAAAAGAAATTTAGACTTCTTGGCAGTATCTTTCCTTTTAAACTTATAAAATGAAATTCCAGGAAAATTGACCTGATTGTACATAGGTTTTGATTGCATATTGTAATGGAAAATGGCTCTTTGGGAGTGTCCCTGAGCAGCTCTGGTAATGAGTTTATCCATGAAACATTTACTGAACAGGTAATGTCTACTGAATTGAATTACCGTTCTTCCTGTATAACATACTGATCTTTAGATTCATTATTTCATTTGTTCACTTTCCTCTTTTATGGCTAAAGTGAAACTAATCAAGGAATAAAAAGAGGCTAGAGCATTATATTGGCATGCAGTTTACATTTCTTATTTGCAGATCTGCAAGCTTTTCAAAACTAAGGCAATAGAAAATTAGCTGTTCTACTGAAGGATGCTGGGAATTGCTCCCACTCCCACCAGGGAAAAGTTTTATCTTTTGAAACATAGCTTGACTTTAGTTTTTATTATAATTAACTCACTTAATAGAATGAGAAAAAAATACCTGTCATGAAATTAGCTGCAAGACCAGTCTGTTCATTAAAAAGAAAAATAAAAAAAAAAATCATCCATTCTGTCTCTAAAATATATCACAAAGAGGAGAAGAGATTATGAAAAGAAAAAATAAAGTGATTACTTTGATCTATTGTACGTTAGTGTAGTAAATTTTACAAATGCTATACTTCAAGTCATTCTAACAATATAAAAAGCTGCATGTTGCTCATTCACCTAGATATATTATGAATATTTCAAATTTATCTTTTGTGGAAATTTATGACTTTATATCTTCTTATCTTTTTTCCATTGCCTTGAAAAAGTATAGCACCGAAATGATAGGAATGGATTTATCAAAAGTGATTAAAAAAGTAATCCTCACTCTAGCATAAATTTCCTCGCAACACCACTCCAGGATACTGTCTGTTGCTAACAGAGAATTCTTCTGATCTTTGCTTAACTGGGATTTTTGGTCTTACCTCTAATGCAAGCTTCCCCTCAAATTATTCACTATTGCTGCTACAGCTGCAGGCAAGTAATTGTGCTCCGTATGTGGTGCAAGAATAGTGAAAGTACAGCCTACGCCCCTGACATCTTTCAGTCAGAGATAGAACATGAGGAGCCAAAGGGACAAAACATTACCTTGTGTTAACACCAGGATTGGTTTATAAGTAACTTAACAATCTTTCTATTTTCTTTTTTCTTTTTTCCTTTTCTTTTCCACTAGCACCATGGGAAATGAGAATTTTAAAGGAAGGCTGCCAGTAGGTCATGGTTTTGGTATTTCTATGCTCCTGTGTAACCTACACAGAAATCATATCCTGGGAATGTTACGCTAAAAGGGTTCGTGTATTCTGGATAAGGGGTCCTAGAAAGAGATCTTAACTGAAATACTCTATATCTTTAAAGGTAAACACTGGAAGATTGTCGTGGACAGCTTGGGATTGTCTATGAAAATTTTTAAGAAAGTAGGCCAAATACCCATCTGAGAAGGCATATAAAGTCATGACGCCACAGAGTAGAAATGTCTTCTTCAAAGTTACAATCAAACCTTTTTTTTATAATTATGGGTTAGCTATTTCATTAATTTGCTTATGAGGGAAGAGGGAAGTTAGGTCTTCCAACCAAACTCCAGTTTCTCATCACTTACTGAGGCAGCTGTCTCCTAGGTCCATTATGAAGGATGAACATACAGCAGACACATAGTTGGTTCCCTACATGCTTTTCTCTAGATAACCTCAGTTTGCTAAATTTTGATGTTGTTAGGGCTTTTCCCAAGTCTGTCACATAGCCTTTGACCTTTGGGTTGTGTCCTTCTAACCTTAAGTCCCACAGTTGCCTTTGCCAGTACAGACATACTATGAGAACACTTAGGAACATGAATATCACATAGTTATTCCTAATCATGAGAGCTCCAGATTCTGAACTGTCTCTGAGGCAACAAGGCTTGTTAATGGCTTGGAGAATATGTCGTATGAGGTGAGACTGAAGGAATTGGAGTTGTTTAGTAAGGAGAAAAGGAGGCTGAGGGGAGACCTTATTGCTCTCTTCCAGATTCTGAAAGGTGCTTACAGCAAGAGTGGTGTTGTTCTCACTGGTGACAGGTGACAGGACGAGGGGAAATGTCCTTAAGTTGTGCCAGGGTAAGTTCAGGTTGGATACCAGGAAACACTTCTTTATAGAAAGGGTTGTTAAGCAATGGAATAGGCTCCCCAGGGAGGTGGTTGAGTCACTATCCCCGGATGTGTTTAAAAACTCTTTAGATGTGGTGCTCAGGGACATGATTTAGCGGAGGGTTATTAGAGTTAGGGTAGTATGGTTTAGCCGTGGTTGGACTCAGTGATCTTGAAGGTCTTATTCAACATGAAGGATTCTATGATTCTATGAGTTCAGCTGTGGTGAAAGTTTGTGGTGTTAGTTATTCTCTATGATGCCTTTTACCATTAAGATTAAAAACATTCAGCAAAACATGTTTTTTTTACATTCTTTGAATTGCCAGTTTAAGAATAAATGATTTGTTCAGGTTTATAATTCCCACACATATTTTTCAGAGATTGAAATGTACAACAGATACTTTACTGCTAGAAGTACTCCATTTTATTATCTAGCAGCCCGTACATTTGTTGACCTTCAGAACAGAGATGTACGTATCACTGATTTTTTGGTTCAGCAGTTCAAACAACAAAATAAGTAATTTTTGGGTCAACCTGAAATGAAAATTTATCTAGTTCCTTCTCTGCTGTCTCTTGTGACTCAAACACAAAAATCATTTTGGATTGATGGAAATACCCTGTTTGACCCCAAATAACATGGGATAAATTTTATGCTACTTTTATACTGTGGAGGAAATATGGGAGCAAAGTCCTGAATTCACAGGGGAAACTCATTCATCCTCTTTCTTAAATTATTTATTTATTTACTTCCCCTTGAATCCCAGTGTTTCCAGCAGCTATGAGGGAAATGGGATACAATTCAAATTTCCCCCTCTCTGATTTTAATACAAATTTTCTATCTCTTCAGTATGTCTACTGGTGCATTTCATTCTTTCTTGGTGAATCTGTTTCATGTTTTTTGTAAATAATTGAGTATCCATTTTGACAAACAGGGAAATAAAAGTGAAATTCTGATTCTTCAGCATGCTGGATATGAGATTTTACTTTAGAGGAGTGTAAGTCCTTTGAAGTTGTTGTTACAACAATAGCGCAACCACTTCTGCTGGCTACAGGAACTTCGAAAAGAGTTTATTCTTAGTAAGATTAAAATGCATACTGGTATGAGTACTTTTTGCTAATATGAGAGAGATACCAAGCTGAAGTTTCTGATGCACACAGGATAGGGAATTAGAAGTCAGCCTTCTCTCCTCCAGCTAAAAGTGTCTTCATTGGTGAGTACCTGCTACTAGTGGCAGTACCACTTTGCTGTATATAGTTCTCACGAGGCTGCTGTAGTGTGTTTTTAAAGTCATGAACCTTATGTTGCTTTGTCTAACTGACACTGTCTGTCCAAGCTGGACTGAAATCACAGTTTCAGCTGATCCAAAATTCATCTTTTGGTAAAAAGACATAAGAGTAATGGCTACTAATTCTAATTCAGAGCTCTTCACAGGCTTAACTTGATAATTAGAACCATTTCAAAGGTTATGCAGGATACATTAAGATCTGTTTGAATCCTTTTGAAGAGGCTATATAAGAAAATGTCAGTGTGTGCAGGCTGAGAAATTTCTCTATGTAGTGAGTAAGCATGGACATTAAAAAATATTCCAGTTTCAGTCTTGATAGACAGTCATACTTTCTGAATAGAAATAATAAATATGATTAGAAAATGTTTATAATCATTTTGAAGATGTATGCGACAAAATCAAAAATAAAAAAGACATAGAATTTTGAAGTTTGTGTCAGAAAAAAAATCTCCAAAATGTTGACAGTTTGACAGCCATTTTTTAGATGTCCCTGCAATGATACTGCAGTTCTTTTAAAGGCACACTCAGAAAAGGTTGAGTCTTATTATTGTGTTACTTAAAATATTGTAAAGATTTTGAAGACGACAAAGAATAACTTTCTAAACACTGACTTTACATTACACAACTGAATTTAATATAATTTTAGAAGAATACATGGTCAACACCCAGAGGTCTGAAAACAACCTTATGTTGCTTTCATAAAAGTGTATGGGTTACTGAGTCTTCTCAGTAACATTCAAACCAAATCATGAAATTATACTACTGAGTATATGTCCAGAGAACATATACTTCATACAACCTTTTATCTTTTATACGAGAATGCCTCCATACACTCTGATAATAATTAAAGATTATAGGAGAAACAGATATTAGCAGCCCATCAGAACAACTATATCTTACAGACAGCATTATGTTCCATGCTTCAGAAAAAGACAGAAATACCAATGGTCCCTACCTATCTGACTTGAGGAAAAAAATTAACCCTGATCCCAAATTTGATAGTTTATCTTTGAGAATGTGAATAGGACTACAAGTCTATGAAGCAGCAACTACAGAATGGACTGGGTTTTAGATACCTATTTTTAGACACCTACCACTTAGAAGTTGACAGTCTCTGGTGTTTTAATGTCTATAATAGACTGATAAGAAGTGTGCACTACAAGTGACTGTAAAAGAAATATTTGCTCTTAGCTCATTTGTAAGCATCAGCACCTCAGGTGTCCAGCTATGCCTGATGTACTACATCCACTTTAGTTAAGCCTAATGCATTATACATGGACGCAGGACGTCCACCTACAATGCCTGTCAGGAACAACTGTGTCATTGTTTTTAAAGATTCTTCTCATTGTAAGTGTCCTGTCTTTGTCAATTTTGCTATCTTTATTTTGCCTTATTGGGGTATAGCAGCCGATCAAGACAATGAAAGAGTATGTCTTATGGTATATTCATTCTGAGAAACCCGAAGTTAATCCAAAAAAGAAAAACTGAAGTGAAAGAGAAAAAAAGAGAAAGAACATTGAAGTCAACCATGTATAATGTCCTATCATATGATTTAAGATTATAGATATAATAATCTTGAAGCACAAAATGTACCATTTTGCTTTATTACTGAGAAACTCCAAATTTATCCGCTCTAGAGTTTAAAAAGTCAATCCTTTAATGAAAAAGAAGCCCTGCTGGTGTTATATTATCTCCCCCATTTCTGCAGAGTTATATGCCAAGCTATTTTATTAATCTGAGAATGTAATACAACATTATTTAAAATTTTGGAATCTTACTTTATTAAACCTAATATTCAGAGGTTACTGGGGAATGAGAATGCAATTTTTTCAACTGCCTTTATAGCAAGGGTAACGTTAATTTTAACTCCCTTCTTAATTCTTGCTTAACCAGAACCCTGTGCCAATCAAGGAAAACTCATTAATCCAGTTAACAAGCATAACAACAGTTTTTCTTGTGGAATCAAGTAGGCAGAACTCTGCTACACAATGTCTTCTGCCTTTTCTTGTGCGGTTTATAGCTTTGCTTGCTATAATATTTTATTGTATTAATTTTATAAGTATTTTCTCAGGGTCTGATTCTACCCCATTGTACAACAGTGAAGAGAAATTCCATGTTGGGCCTGAATTTTTTGGGCACAGGTAATATTCTTTCAACCAGTAAAAAAGCATGACACAAAGGAAAGCATGTAGAGAAGATAAGTAAATATTCTGTCTCCTAAAAATCAGCCAGCTGTTTTGGCCAATATGATATGGATGAGGATGATCCATTTTTTAGAGAGGTGATATTTTTTTAATACCCTACAGGTACCTAAGAGATGTGCCTCTGTTACTGTGCTGACTGATCATCATCCAGGTAAAGAGTTTCAACTTGAAACTATAACTCAGAAAGAAGAACGAATATTTTAAAGTACCTGCAAACATAAAACTTCAGCTCCATTGGTTTTCAGTCAGGTATATGTTGCCTTATACAGAAGTTAACATTTTTCCTACATGATAATTTCTAGAAGAATTTTATCCAGTCTTTCCAATCTATGTAGAATCTCCACAGATGCACTCACTGTCTATAATCTGCAGAACATATTTTATCATTGCAAGCAAGAAATTCTCAGACACAACAGATAAGTATTCTCTAACATGACCATTACATGAAGACACTGTGTTAGTTAACTGGAGAGTTTCAAGAAACTATGTCTGCAATGGTTGACATTAGTGATTTACACCTTCAATGACATAACAGTTGCTTAATACTGAATGCCAGTTGTAAATAAACTGTTGCAAATATTGGCTCAGCATTCTATAGATTTGAATATTCATAGGGTTTTTTATGTTTAGTTCCAGTTTTGTTTTTATTTTTCCCCAAAATCTATTTGAATAATTGAGTTAGACTGGCGCAAAACAAATTTTAAAGATACAAAAAACCATATTGAAGTTCACATGTGCATATACTCATGCCTCGAATAAACATTCACCAAACAGGGAAAATTAAAGAAAGTCACATGTTTTATGAGATCAATTACAATGTACCAACACAGATTATGTTGCAAGTATTGTGTTATCAAAAGATCACAGGGAGTTGTTTAGGATCAATCCACAGTGAAATATATTCACCAGAAGTGGTCAGATGATTTTGATTAACAAATAAACTAGAAAGTAAATTTGCTAGCAGATATTCAGCAAGCAGAAAATGAGGTTACATTCAGGAGATGAATTATTCATTGTGAATTATTTGCTCAGTTCTAATAATTACAGCAGGGAAAAAATAATTAATGTTACAGCAAATACTTTAATTTTTATAATAAAAAGATTGATAATTGAAATGAGCCTCAAAAAGAGATTTCTAAATGGAAGAAAGAATGGGACATGATCAAGAATAATTTGAATCCTTAACCTGAATATAATTTACACCACTGAGTAATTCTACACAGATTTAATGCCACAGAGATACAGATGTAGTATAGCACTTGGAAATTTAAATAGTTTCTTATTTGCCTTCCTTTGCATTCTGTTTATGAGCAATGTACTTTCTCAACCACAGTTCACAGATATATTCATGGGATAATATTCTCATTAGGCACAGTTTTAATTCTCATTATTTTATTCCAATAATTTTGTAGCCATTTTTTTTTTTTTTCACTTCTTGAAGTCAAATTACTTCAGCTGTACTGAAGGGAGGGAATGTCAACAATGAAGTAACCACAAAATAAAATTTAAAACCACAAAAATGAAAATTTAGATCATGGTGAAGATTCTCAAGAGCCTGTTAATTGGATATCTTTGTACTGGTATGGAAGGAAGTCTTATTCAATATTAAAGAAAATCGTAAAAGACAGTGACAGAAAAAAAGTCCTTCATCTCAACCACATTCTATACTGCTAAATCATTTAGAAGAATAAATAGAATAAACAGATTGCAGTAGAGAAAAGTATGTCCACGTGGGAAAAGTTTATAGCAGGAAAAAATACTTAAGTGAAAGAAGCTTTAATTATTAAAACAACAGTCCTTCAGAAAAGTTGTTCTGTTAGTTATCAGAAAACAAACATGCTGAGGGATTTATTGAACTAAAATCTACTTTTCCATCAAAACTGAAGTTTCCATAGGAGAATAAGACAATTAATTTTTTCATGCTTTTGTGATAATGAATGAGTTATCAGTTTTGATATTAACAGAAATTGTCAAAAACAATGTATGTTTTAGAAGAATTGAAATGATAGTAAAATCTGTTTGGCTTGGTTCTGCTGATTTTTTTATTAAGTGACAAATCTTTTCTTGACCAGGTCTAATAGAATCAGCTAATTTCAATATGGTTTTAAACAACTGAAGATGAAATTTCTTTTTATCTGTTTTGGGATGGCTGATTGAAGGGCCATATTTATTTTTCTCTGCCGCTTTGTTTAACTAACAGTGATTCGATGCCACAAGATGTTACTGAACTCATAATTTTAAACCATGTTCCAGAAATGCTTTATGAAAACATGGGTTAATATCAGAGTGCAACTGCGTTCGAGTTGAGCAACTGTTTTGCAGTTATGACTCAACAGGGTGAAAGTCAAGAGCAACACCTGTCAAAATGTGTATACCAAGAGCTGTGCCAACAGCACAGTGATAATAGTGGGATTAGAGATCCACTGTGCTGAGAATCCTAGCAATATACAGCAACGGTGTCCTTGCCCCCAAAGATTTTTCTGCTATTATATAATCCAAAACCAGGGCATCACCTCAGAATGAGGAGGCTGAGGAATGGAAGGCAAGGATAAGAGCTCACAGTTGTAGCCACACAAAGCACACCTCGTTTCATAGGCTTATATTTAAAAAGTGACAAATATATAAAAAAATGAGGGACCTTAAGTATGTCAGTATCCCTATTGGCTACCTGCCTAAATGTTAGTACAAGTACCTACTAACACAGCCTGAATTCAAAGAGAGGCAAAAAAAGCTTCTTGAATTCAGAATTCAAACAAATGCTAAGCAATAAGACTCCTTGCAGTCTCTCTTTACTTCTTCCCAGGGAAGTTCTGGCCCTTGGGTCTATCCAAATTTAGAATATTATAAGTCTTTTTTACTTTTTCCTTTTTTTTTTTTTTTTTCTTCTGTTGGTATATTTCCTGATTTCTCTCCCTCGTGGAGCAATTAGCCTCATCTGAGTCCTGGTACAGTTTCCCACGGCAGACCTCCACAGCAGTCTCTGCAGTAGGTCAGAAATCTNTTTTGCCTAGCCAGTGGCAGCTATTAAATCCCTAATCGGCAGTGCTACATCTGTCAAATTATAAGAGTACCACATACAAAACATCAATGTTCCTATAATATTTTGGAATTGCAAGTAATGCATTAACACATGAATCTTGATGCCATTAGGTGCTACAACTCATCCCTTCGATTTTCCTTAAAACGTACAGCTTGGGAAGGGAGAGTTTTCAATCAGAGAGCCACAGATTTCATTAGTGTTCTCATTACAGTTCATACTATTTATTTATGGAGTGCTCAGAAGCGTGGTGGATGCTGTAAGGCTCAGCAGACCTTAGGAGCAAGCATTAGATATGACAGGGCAAGTGAGACCTGAACAATAGGTGAATCAGGCAATTGCTTTCTGCATTAATTGGATCTGAGAGAGAACTGAAGGGGGAAATAAAAAGAACAAAACAATAACACACCACTAGTCGAGTTCCTCTAAAACTTCCATTGACTTTAATGGCACTAAGGTCTTAAGCATAGCCTCTCTCTCTTTGAGAAGCGATGACAATAAGACTATGTAAAACCTCCTGCTTATTTCTTTTCTTCCAGTAAGATTTCTGTGTCAGCTCCCCAAGTGTCCCCAGTGGAGAAAGCTCGAGTTTCCCTTTTGGGGGATTACTGATACCTAGCTAGTGATAATAAAAGCAATTTGGGTCTGTAAACCCTCCCAGGAACACCACAGCCTGAACTGCGTGTTATGCAGTGCAGCTCTGCCTTTCAGAAGTGCCTGCACAGAGCATGCTGACTGATCAGGGGCTGTTCGATTCTTCAATTAAAATGTGAGCTGTCTCTTTTATAGGTCTGTGTTTTGTCTCCATTCCTTATTGCGGCATTCTACGTGATGCAGGTTATTTTAACGCTTGCTTTTCAGCATTCTGTTATATACTGAAGAGTTTTTTTGTCCTCTGGGAGATGTGCTCTGTTGTTTTGATTGATTTTCACTCTTTTTATTACCTGCAAAATACTAGATTCTGAAAGTAATAGCAACCATCATTAAATAGTATAGGAAATAAAAGATACTTCAGTTGTCTTAAGGCGGTTTCAATCTTCTTTCTGCTTTCAACAGAGGCACATAGGTTTGTCTCTGGCTTAGCAAAAAAAGCCTTTCT
Source organism: Odontophorus gujanensis (assembly GCA_013399175.1). Lineage (NCBI taxonomy): Eukaryota > Metazoa > Chordata > Aves > Galliformes > Odontophoridae > Odontophorus > Odontophorus gujanensis. The sequence goes on from VXAB01007710.1 coordinate 56,376, forward strand.
TCTGTGTAGAGAATTTTGTCCTTTATAGGCAAGCTTGAAAGGCTATACATTGTTTGAAGAGAATAAGAAAAATAAGTTGAGCTCCAAGAGTCTGCTTTATTCTGCCCACTACGTTTATTCCTGCTGTTAGCAGGATTAAAATTTACTACTAGAGAGAGGCATAAATATAGATGTTCTTGAAAATATATGCAAATGTTAACACACCTTTCAAAACCTCATTTGGCAGTTCAGATGCCTAAGTGCCTGAGCTAGAAACTACTGTAAAATTGAGAGCAGGGTGGAGAAAATGCATACAAAGTGTACAAAGGGAGAACAGGGCTGCAGAATTGGGTCCGTAGAGATCCAGTCCACGACAGCTTCCTATAGGCTATGCTGCATTATGTCTGCTTTGGTTACTTTTATGAAGGAGTATTTGTCCTTCCAGGATAGTCAAAATTTCCTGGCTGGGATCATCTGGGTCATGATTTTCCATGCCCAGTTCTGGGGAAGGATGCTAACTGAGGGCTGACTGTAGAATTTCAGTTTGGAGTGCCCCAAAAAATCAATAACGTACATCTGTACTCAACACCAGGATTTTCAGGGTGGGTAATTTAATATGGCTCTGATACCTTCCTGTACAAATAACCCAGCTGTGATTGTCTGAAAATTGCCTGACCTGTCAGGCCTAGGCACTCACTATTGTTGGGAACAGATTTTCCAGTCATCACCTTAAATCCCCGGAGTGCTGTATGTGCTTTCATCACACAGAAATGAGACAGGCACAGGTGGGCCCTGCTGCTGGTTTTACTGGGAAACTCAGACAGGACTGAGAAAATGGTGTGTTGGCTGATGCGCCCTATTAAACAGCTGCTTGATCTCTTTCCTGGGCACCTTGTGCTATTAAGTGCTGGTGTGATTTAAAGCAGCCCATGGACAGCTCAAACACAGGCCAAGGGAATACCTCTCACAGAGCAGCAGACCTTTTGCATGCCAGCCTCAACCTGTGCAATTTGACTGCACCTGAGGAGTGACCCTTTGAATGGCACGAGCAGTGACCCAAACCTGGCTTGGAATAGACCGACGTCTGATTTTAATCCTCTCATTATTTCGTGACAGAGTGATTTCTCATCAGGGGTCCCAACCTGTGAAAAGTGTAGCTAGTTAGCATATATTTCATTCTTCCTTATGTGTTTATTTGCATTGTTTTCCAGGCATGTGAATGAATGATGTGAGTAATGTGATTTGAATGCTTCGGTGACTGGGTCTTTTAAATAGAACCAAGAGAGGATTGATCAGTGTCACGAAAGAGCCGAAGAATCCCTTAAGCAGCAGCTCACATAACTGCAGATTGCATAATTCAAAGCTGTCCTGGGGCATCTTTAAATGATGCATAGATTTTGTTTTCTTTATGTTTTTGAGAGGAGAAAGTTAGATGAAAGTTTTGCATCAGCGGAAGTGTCACTGGGAGATATTAGGTGCCTTCTTTAGCTTAGAGAAGAGAAGACACTGGGGAGACCTCATTTCCAGTGCTTGAAGAGCGCTTATAAGCAGAAGGGGGACTGACTTTTTACACGGTTTGATAGTGATAGGACAAGGGGGAATGGCTTTAAAGTAAATGAGAGGAAAATTAGGTTAGAAGTTAGGAAGAAATTCTTTACTCAGAGAGTGGTGAGGCACTGGCACAATCTGCCCTGAGAAGCTGTGGCTGCCTCATCCCTGAAGGTGTACAAGAGCAGGTTGGATGGGGCTCTGGCCAGTCTGGTCTGGGGAGTGGCAGCCCTGCCCACCCACCCCATCTTTAATATCCCCTCCAATCTAAGCCATTCTGATTCTTTGCAAGAGAAGTTGCCTTGCCAGCTGCTTGCTGAGAACAAGGGGGAAATTAGTTCAGCTCCTTTCAAAGAGATGCTGTCTGAGTGATGCTCGTTCCCTCGTTAATTAAGAGACGTGTTGAAAAGGAAACAGGGCGACAAGTTCGAGCCTTTCGAAGTCACTATTAGGCATTGTTAGCAGGGACAGAGAGAACATTCCTGGCTTTACTTGGGAGGGGATTTGCAAAGCACATTGTGGTATGGTGCGGAGGGTTCTGCTGGGGACGCACAGAATGCTGCTCTGTGTAGCAAAATCACAGCATCGGGCATCGGATGCTTCGAGGTAGAAGGGAAGAAATCCACGATAATGATTTTGTTTGTTCAGGACATTTGAATTTTTAAAATCGGCAAATAAAGACAACATAATTAGTTAACAACAAACTGCATTTGTTTAGCCCGCAAGACTGAAGAACAGGCATCATTAAATTAGCACCTGTGGGTTGGTTTTATTTATTTATTTTTTAATTACCGCATTTTGGAGATGGAGTTATACATTTTAATTTTCCGCCTTTTAAAACCGAAGTCAAAGTTTAACAAGTTGATGTTTATGAGAGAGGAGGTGTTAATTTCTCGCTCAAACCCCTCCCGAACGGCTCCGGCCGTACGAGGTGCACCACTAGGTGGCACAGCCCCCTTACAGATCGCTACCCGGAGCTCCGGGGCTGCCCGGGGCTGGGTGTGCCGCAATCACAGCTCACAGAAATGTATAAACAAGCCGGAGAAGCGGCCAGCATGAGAAATTACGATGGAGGCAAGAAGACCTTTCAGGTAGCGGTCTTGAATCCCGCTGGCAAACCGAGGTGGAGGCCTTGATGTGGAAGAGAAATAAATGATTCTTGTAAGTGGCTGTGTTCAGTGAAGGGGTGGATGAAGGGAGAGGTGTCTGAGTGATCTTGCACCAATGTCCTAAGATATTATATCTTGCGTATGTGTGACTGGCAATGCGGTATTCAATCACTGACTTGCTTGCAGTTTCCTTTGCAGTCGGCTTAGAGATATCGTAGGAGTTGATAAACCTGTGAATAAGACAGATGGGGCAAAAAACCAAACCAAACAACAACAACAAAAAATCCCACGAAGCGATATGCATAGCATCTTCTTTTATTTTATTTTTTTGGCATGGTACCACTGCAGCAAAATGATGCTGATCGGTTCTTGAATGCCCCTTCAGTAGTCACTCTGGGGCAGGGACTGGCTTTGTGTTTAGGACAGCAGTGAGTGTGCTGGCAGTGCTTGAACAGCACATGGCAATTCAAATAGCCGAATTCTAAGCACACTGAAGTGATATGCTGACAATGTATTAACATAGGAGATCCCACAAAATTACACTCCGTAACTTGTAATAAAATCCATTTTCCAAAGCAGGGTGCATTTGAAGAGAGGAGGGGATGGAAAACACACCTGCTTGTTTATCCATATAGACAAAACCCCACCATCCCTTCAAAGCATGGGATGCACCTTTGCAAGCTGGTGAGAAAAGTCGCATTGCCCACTGTAAGGGGCTGCACTGAGGGGAGCTGCTGGTCCCTGAGGAACATCCCTTCAAAGCAAGGTTTCACCCGTATCTCCTTGGATATAGTGGATCTCTGGATGGACACAGACTTCTCTGCATCTCTGTGCTGCCTTATGGCTGTTTGTGAGAAGGGAAGGATTGAGGCAAACCTCTAGTCCCCTGTAACAGGTGCAGTGTCCCTGGGGGGAGCTCACAGCAGAAGCGGAGTGAAGAGGCTGTCAGGCAGCATCTCGGAGAGAGTATTTGCATAGCAAATTGGGAAGGTGATTGAGGCACTGATAAGCACTTTGTCTTCCTAGGGGTTGGGGCTCACTGCCAGATTGAGCTGCCTGGAGTGTGTGTATCTGTCTTACCCAAAACAAGTAATAGGATATCACACTTGTGCTATTGCTTAGTTTCAGTCAGTACCGCATTTCAGCCCCTATTTCCTGATCCCAAAGGCAGTACTACACACGGATGAGGCCATTCAGTCAGGATCCTGAAACCAAACCTTTTCCTCATCTTCCTCAGACTCATTAAAAAAATGGGCTCAGTGCAGCTAAGGGGATGATGTAAGTGACTGGAGCACAAGGACTGAGCCTGGTGTGTGTGCACTCACTCACTGTAAAACCTGCCTATTTCCAGGGCATAAAGCACTCTGATGTGAGTTCAGTTTTCACTCTTGAAGCCTTCTTACTGGGCAGCTGAAGAGGACAAGATCCCATGGGTCAGCAAACAAAAAAATTTCATTGTTTTAAGACACAGGTATTAGTGTACAAACATGGGAGAAGTTACTTTTGGATTTCAAGCCTTCATAAGATTTGTGCTCTGTGTGGGGGCTATTTTTCTTTTCTGTTTCTATTCTGTTTCATTTCCTTTTTCGTCTTACAGTAGCTGTTCCAGGTAGAGTATGTATTAAATATTTCATGCTACACTGTGGATGCATCACGGGTGCTTAGACAACACAACAAGAGCTCATCAGGCCATTCCTTTCAGAAAGAGTGCCTCCATGTCCAGAAATGGAGTGAATGGCAACAGTCACTGAAAACCACTCGAGGCATGCTTAGCTCCACAGAATAGTCGACTTCTGGAGGGATCTCTTCAGGTCATCTAGTTCAAGCCCAGGGCTCAAGCAGGGACATCTAGAACCCAGGTGTCCCAAGACCAGCTTCCATTACTGCAGAAGCAAAACTACAGTCCACTTAGGCTGGCAGAGTGAAGACTCCCATTGCACAGTGCTGTTCTAGCATACAGTACTTGGTTTATGCTCCCTCCTGAGCTGCTTTAAGCAGTTATATTTACTTAATATATTCACTGGTCATCTGGCATTTGAACAACTTTCAGAATTTGGACAGCACCATCAAAACCATATACAGTGGTTTAGCGTCACCATTGGTTGTTAGTGATTACTTAGACAAAACAGAAAGCAAACTTAAGGATCACAATTAAGAATTTCAGGATAACTGCAATGTTTTTCATTTAGTGACATCAGACAGGTGCATGAGCTGTTTGTCTTTAAAATATACATTCTTTTACTTGTTGTTTGTGCAACTGACTTCTTTTTTTGTTTGCATAATGACGTGACATTCACTTTAAAGTAGTAAAGTTGTGGCATTTCAGTATGTACAGCTCCTTGTTTTCACAACATAATTTATTGCTTTGCAATTACAGCATTTTTTTTCCCTGTGAGCATAGGAATTCAGCCCCTATTTCTTGATCATGAAGAAAAACCACCCTAGGCATTGCAAAAGAGTTAGGTATAGATCAATCAGGAATTAACAGGTTAGTTAATTTCAAGTGATTGAGCTTTAAACAGCGTTTGGATTATCCCATGTAAATGCACCTCACGCTGTAAATCACAGTGGTAAAACACAGTGATTCCTGAGGGTATATCAATCGCAAACCTTCCCTAATGATTTTAGAATCTCCCAAATGAATTGGTATATTGACAGAACTCTGTCCACAGTGGGGAATATTTGTAGTTCAACAGCTATAAATCCTAGAAGAGTTGAATAATCTTACACTAAACCAACTCTGTGAATGTTGCACACATTTGCTGTACATTTTCCAACCATATTAGCTTATTTAATAGCTCTCACAGAGAAGTGCTATCTGTCACTGCTGTCTCCATCGGCAGGTTCACAACAAGAGGATGTGCATCTTGGGAGGCAGTAAGGATGTGCATCCCACCTCCTTCACAGGCAACGTATCAATCAGTTGTGTAAGCACCTGACTGCACACTGAGGATGAAGTTCCCCCTCTGACGAGTACAGAAGGCATCAGTTTAGTATACACATGTGGTCAATTCCCTGCTTTTTGATGATTCACCTTTTCTGACTGTGTGAATTGTTTCATTTTTAATCCAGACCCTTGCACTAAACATTATTTTGGAGGAGGATGAAGGAAATCTAGTATATGTTGACAGTTATTAGTTTATCCCATCTCCAACAACTTGTGTACAAATAACTTCATCAGAAGTATTGTAAAAGTGAAAGTGCCCTGATTTTGATGGGAAAACAATAGATTTATGCTGAGGTTGAGGTTCTCAAGGTTCAATGTTCAGCTATAGTGACAAGTGATGAGAGATTTAGAAGCGACATCTTTTATGGTGTGAGTACATGTTACGTGCTGCGTATGGCTGCAAGAGAACATTTCCTCTAATGAAATTACATACATAATTAATACTATGGACTTCATTATGCAAGAACAGTGGTGTAGTTTTGAGCTATTCTAGACATCTGTCTAAACAAATCAACTATAAGTACTGGTGATCTACACTAAAGAATCATCTTGAAGTCTGAATGTAAGTTTTCTGTTACGAAAGATGATCGTTTTGCTGCTTTTAACGTGAACTCTTATAGAGAGTGAATTAATGCTGTAACGGCATCATCAAACTTCCCTGCACTGTAATTACAAAGATTTGGTATGGGTATATCCTTTTTCTAAACAATGTCACATCATTTTATTCTGATCCCTGATCCCACTTTCAATATATCTAGGATTACAGTCGTGAACAGTACATAAAGCAAACATTCCCTGCAATCAATACTATAAAGGCCTGTCTGAGTCAGCTGCAAGTGCATTTTAGAAACTGCCTCTTTTTAAATCACGGCATGGTATTGGAGATCAAAACAAGGCACTGAAGATGCTAGTCCCTGAATTTACATCTCAGAATTTCACAAAAGGGTATTTACAATGGAAGACCCAGCAAAACCACACATACACTGCACTAGAAGAGAAATGACAAAGTCTGTTTATTTGTCCTTGGGTTTTAATGACATGACCCAAAATTCAGTGAAGTTAATGAAGAGACTCTATTATAACGGACTTTGGATTGGACATATATTAAAATAAACAGAAATGAAAAATAACTCTCAACTATACATACCAAGTCCTTAAGTTGTTGAAATTTAAGATTGTGGTTGAATTACTCAATATTCTGGGAATATACTAGCAGTTTTTGTTCTGTCTGTCGTTTTTTGGTCACCACTGTTTGACTCTGGCATGGTCTACCATTTACATATTACCATTAAAAAACAGAGAAGGTATCTTGCTCTTACCTATCCTATCCAGATTCTTTTTATCCAGACCTTTTTTTTTTTTAACAATTAATGCATAATAGTAAGTGATAAAATCTGATTGTCTTGTGAAATTTTTAATCTCTAATGACACAAATCTCTGACACAAATCTCAAACATGTTACTAAATAGAAAATAAAAACCATATAAATCGATTTATAAAAATGTGAACAATCCCTAAAACCAGCATAGAGAACACCACTGAGGACACATGTCCCAGTGCAGGAGATGACTGCTTACAATAAAACACTGAGATATACATAAAGTTCTCATATTATCTACCCCTATTCAAAAGTATGAAACTTTGTCTGCTGGGAAATGTTTTCATTTCAAGCTGTGCATTGCAAAACTGAAATCTCAACATTATTTTTGGCAATGGGAATATCAGAAAACATTTGGTAGAGCAATATAATCTAGCCTTCCTTGACATCTTCTCAAGAAGTGTTAATTTGCATACCTAGTACTCACAGTATAATTCCCTCTGGACTAGGCTTCCCAATGCACCGACAGTCCCACGTCACATTACTTTGAGCAGTGTTCTTCACTTGTGGTGCAACCCAGAGAATATAGTGTAGTGGAGGACCCCAGACAATAAAAGAACAGGGACACTGATACTAAAACTCTCATAAGGAACATCAGGAGCTCAGACAAATTCAGATTTATATCTCTGCCACTCAGAGAGAAATACTTCAGTTTGGGATGATGCACTGAAATATTTTCAGACTTCCTTCTCAAGGAAACAAAGCTTTTGCGATTGTCCTTATTGCCTGTCTATCCCATTCGTCTTTCAGCCATTTCTCCCAGGACAGTCACTTTTGAACTTTTTTGGCAATATTGATCTCTGTACTTTAAATAAATAAATAAAGACCCTAAATATTTCTTGAACATAGTCAGTCAGGTAGATAGGGGGAGCCTAAACCATTGCCCCACAGAGGGAATAGTTGTGCACTCTCTTTCACCATGAGGATACCCATTACTAAATGTAAGGCTCAGCACCAGCTACATATAGCCTACCCTCTACCCAGAAGGACAAAATCTGTAGACAAGTAAACATATTGAAAGGACAAAGTAGGTAAAATTCTAGGAGAGTCTAGTGGGGTTGTTATGAATGTATGCTGGGCATATGAGATGCTGTTAAAGACTCTGAAAGAACATTCAGATATGTTATGAAGATAACTGGGAAATCAACAAATGTGTGGAAATATATTTCATTAGTTTGTTCACTCACCTCTATTTGAATAATGTACTTATTTGTCTTATTCAAATGAACATATTTGAATCTGAATCTAGGTATATTTGTTGTTTTGGATCAGATTGCCACCCACCATGCTTGTATCAAACTGAAACATATGTGATCCTCATCTTACAAGTATAAATACCTATACCTGACTGAATTCTCAATCAGCCTCAGCCCTCTGCAATCCCTTTTTAATCAGTGAAAGCCGTAGATCCTTCTCATGAGTGATTTATGTCTTAGACATTTGTTTTCCTAATGGAAAATTGGATACCTTCAGCACTCTTGTCAGGCATTTAGAAAACTCTCAGTAAACTTCAGTTATTTCTGTGTCCAAGGTAATAGTTCTCTTCTTCATTCAGAATGTGGTGAAAATTGCAAAATTCTGTACTTCTAACAAGAACCACTTTAGGTTCTGAATGATATCCTTTGAGGTTCAGAGGAGGATCTCAATTTTACATAACAACAAACTAGCTGTAATTGATTGGTATCAGCAGAAGCAGATAGACAGGCAACACAAATGTGGAAAATAACTGAATAATAGCAACAATATCTACAATTCCAGGAGAGAGACAATATCTCATAAAAATTGATGTGAGATGTTTGAGGAGATGCAGTCACCTTGCTCAGACATGAATCTATACAGGCACTGCTGCCTTGTACCACTTTTACAAGAGATGCAGTATGTTATCACTTCTGACCTATACCTGAACAAGAAGTGGGATATATCCCATGAATGATAGTTCCACATGAGAAGAACATAAGTTATCTTGGCATTTATTTCTACATTTGTTGTCAGACCAGCTAAATTTGTTACCAGTCACAGATCCAGACAGCCTGGATTTTAGTATCTGCTAGGCACTGCAAAAGCACTCGTTCCTCTCTTAAACAGCCTTGCAGAAATCCTCTTTTCAGAGCAAATGTGTTTAGATATATACCATTATGAATATAAAGCAGAAGAGGAGCAATAAACTCAATTAAATCTTAGGAATTCTCTTTTTTTTGAGTTTTCTTTAAAAGTACAGAGAGTTTTCTCAAAACACAATGCCTACTAATACACAATTTTTCGTTAATACCTTAACAATCTCAAATGACAGAATTCCTTTCTCTACTTCTTTTATTTAGCTGAAAATAACTGAACATCAAGAAAAGTAGGAAATACAATTACAACCAGAGTGAAGATTTTCTTTAAAAAAATACATGTATTTATATATTTCACACACTATCAATATTGAGAATTAGAAAAAGGAATCTTTTGGTTTCTTTTTATTCCTTCAGTAATTTTAGTAAAATCTGTGAATGCTTTATGGCTGCTTTTCAGATTTGGTTCAATATACTTTGTTCAGTTTTGTAACACTTTTGGATTTCCTTGTTTCACTGTCTGTGACTCACATACGCTTCTGATCACCAAAGGAAACAAATATTTCCATGCTGCTAATGGAAGATCCTGACCACATTTCATATCCTTGTATAACTAATGCCAATATCAAAGTCTTCTATTCACCAGTCACAGGAGATTGTCTTAATAAAGTAATGAAGTTGAATGTCTAAATTCCTTGCTCTGAATTTATTAGCACGAACACTCAGCCTTCTTTACCATGTGCAGGGCCTCAATACAGGTATACACCGGTAAGTGCTGTCATCAGAGTCTATGTATAAAAATGCTTTCCATCCACTTTTCAGTGGGATTTCCAGTTGCTTACCTCCCATTTTGTGTTCTTTCTACTCCCTGCAGTAGCCAGCTCAGTGAGAAGGCACTGTACTCTTCATGGTCTTCACAGTGTTGGACTAGATGATCTTGTAGGTCATTTCCAACCTTGTGATTCTATGATTTTATGATTGTATGATGTTTCACATGGAGGACTTCAGCTTTAGATAGATACTTCATCTACATTTACTGCCATGCAACCTCAATAGATTTGGGGTACCTAAGCAAAAAACATTTTGAAGATATATGATTTTGTGTGGACTTGGAAATGTGGACTGCAGAGGAGCCTGAACTTTCTTCACATCTCCCATTCAGAACGTAAGAATGATTTCCAACATTAGTGTGATTTTACTGCTAGTCTAGAGCTGGAGGAAGGACAGAGTCATATTATTTCATATTAATCACCTCTTGCTTCTGTTGTTTGTATGCTGACAGTGCAGAAATATCCTGATTACAAATTTATGAGGTTTGAATGTGTCAATAGTGTCACAACATCCATGACACCAAATGTATGTATCCTGCTTATTTCCATCCTGTGAGTGCTATATCAATCTTACTCTCCTCTGTGCTGTCTTGTCATGTACTTATTTCTTCACCTCAGTAATCTTTCAACACCACTTTAAAGGAGGAGAAAAACTAATGTAGGACAGAGGTCTCCACTTTCTGATTCACAAAAATTACACCACTCCAGTGAAATGCTGGAGAAGACCTCCTGTATGTTAGGCTGGTTGGTCCTAGGAGAAGAATACGTATAAAAGAGAAGGGTTTGGGGGAGGCTGAGAGAAAAACATGGAACTGAATGTAGTCCATATGCTGTAACTTCCCCACTAGCATGCATTTCCTTCAGGACAGGTCTGAACTGACTGAACTGTAAAAATTCACTGTGGATTATGTTGTTAATTTGAGAGAGAAAAAGCCTTCCCTTCTTCAGAGCCTTCCAATAACCTATATACCCCATTGTGTAAAGTTTTAAGATGGTATCTGACATTGTTGGAAGTCTTTCAAGGCATTGTCTGGAAGGATTTGAATAGCACCATCTACCACTTAAAATTCTGTCATAATTACTAGATTTTGCAGTGGATATTGCCTTGGTCCATGCCTACTATAGTTATTGTCCCAAATGAATTTTTTTTTTTAAAAGTTTACCATGCCATTCAGCTGTACAATCTGTTGTGGTCTGAAAGAATCTGGAATGTGCTTCTTATTATCAGAAATGAATCCAGGATCTTATAGAATTTGGGAGGTTTCAGGTTTCAGAATTAGGCTTTACCCATTAGAATGATCCCTAGGAGCCTAGGAGAAAGTTTGAGTTTTCAGTTGCTGCTCTTCAAAGTTTGGTGGTATTTAAAGTGGATGTTTCAGGTCTAACTCTACTTGTTACATTTTCAAAGCTTTTCTGCCGTTGTACATTCTGTGCTGTAATACCAATGCTCTAGCACTTGACTGCATACTTATAATGCTCCCAGTGCTACTTGACTCTGCTACTAAAAATGCACCTGATGATAATGCCACTTGCCCACTACTTCCTAATGCACCACCGGTTGGCTCATTACTGGATGCCTGGAGGCAAAGTGAACTGTCCCACTCCTTCCCTCCACATTGGCTAAGATAAGGGTAGCATAATAAATACCACTCAGCCACTCGGTTTCCCAGTTCCACTGAGTTCACGCATTTTGGAATAGGTTGTAAATTCTCTTGAACACAATCACCCATAGATTATCACTGATGCACATACATTGAACTTTGTGCTCCTTATTTCAAAACAAGCAGTGTCTTCAGCAAAGCAACTCAGCTCAGTTGCTTTCCTGTGTTCATGTGCAATAGATTGTATCTTTAACAAATTATTAATGTTCCTATTACAAATGGATTTGATTTATATTTTTGCTGCTAGCAATGGTCTAATTATTTTCATATTACTGTGTGGCCATAATGATAATTGTCCTCAATTTACACACTGACTAAGCATTTATTTTCACAGATTTGGAGATTGTAAGATTACTGATGAGAAAGGCAGAGAATGTAGAAGTTTAATATAATTAGTTTTAAGGGGAGTCTCTAATAGAAACCATAAAAACCCAATTTTCATTGAAAGGATCATTTTACATTGTAAGTTTTTTTATTTTATTTTTTTTCCTCCCCAGGAGTAGAGCAGGCTGATCTTACTGTTACAGATGTTAGATCAGGCGATTTATATGTTCACTGAAGATTTTTTTCTTTTTTAACTTATAGAGTGATATGTAGAGACAACTGTACTTTATTAAGGACTGAGACCTGATTGTTATGTGCATTTTATTATATTTAGGAAAAGAAATCCTGGCACTACCATTTTCAGCATAGCCATAATCTGTGTTTGGATTCACAAGATACGTGTATATGTATAGAGTATCCGTCAGGAAGAAAGCAAGGGATAAGATAACAACAAATTAAACTAAGGCACAAAAAATACGATCTCACTAATAGCTTGGCCATTGTCTGCAAGACCTGTAGGTTTCATGGAGATAGCATGTTGTAAATAGTGACTTGACAGTAATTATGTAGATTTGTGAAAGAATGTTTACTATGCATATTGAAGGTGGCGCATTAAAGCCTGAGCTCGTCACCCTGAGGTCCTTTTATAGTTAATAGAGAGACAAAAACATCTGCAGAGAGGAATTCATCAGGTCTGTGCTATATTTCTCCCTGAGGTTGAGTACCAGCTTGGAGATTTCTATTGCTCTCCATTAACTTTAAGGGAAGCACAAGAGAATTAGGCTGTACTTTGACAACTAAATTTTAGATCCCTAATTTAGTAAAGATCAATTTTAATCATGGAGGGATTTTATTACTCACCTTACTTATAAAGTAGGTTAAAATCTAGTGAAAAAAAGTGCTGTTTTGAACAGTATCAGGGCAAAAAAAACAAAAATAATACTCAATAATTGGGAGTTTCAGCTCACTCCATAATCACACACCAAAATAAAGGAAATAAAAAAAAAAGGAAGAAAAAGACAAAAACAAAACAATTCTTATATGCAAATGATTTCTCATTCTGTACGAGTGCATTATTTCCACAACACTATACCTACACAAGAATCTGATATAATGTACAGTTATTAGCATTTTGCAAAAAGATTCAAAATATCTCGGGGAGTAAACTCAGCATTTTCTTCTTATTCTAACATGTTCTGAACATTTTAAATAGATGTCTCATATTTATCTGTACATTCATTATGGTAGATTTTCAGAATTCCATATTTCGTCATCACGATCACAGCATTAGCATTTCTCTTTAGGAAAACGATGCAGCCTGTGAAAGAGCAAGTAGTTGTTGTAACACAAGTAACTTCATTAATTAGAAACCTAGTTTGACAAGTTATAACCCTTCTTCCTAATTTTAATTCTACCTGGTGGATCTGTAGGAATGAGATATTAATGCTGATATTCTGAAATGCCACTTAGGTCTCGTGTAATCAAAGAACTGTATTCTCTCAGAACACAAAGGAACCCCTAGTGTGCATTTGTAATTAACATGCTGAAGAGGATGTTTCCACCCATGTACTGAATGCAGTCGCTGGGGCTAATAAACAAGCACAATGGATTCATTCTTTCAACATGATCAAAGATTACATGAGGCTACAGGCACATGCAATTTTGGGAAATGTGAAGACATTGCTTAGCATAAGCTTATATCAGAAGAAAGATGTTAGATCTAAGTTTTGGATATGAATAATTTCCAGAAGAGATGCAAAAACATCTTAACTAGACTAGCAGCAAGATGTACTGTGTATTGTTAGACAAAAGATAAGGCAACACTTTTGGTGTAACTGAAACTGAGCAAACACTAGAGCTCTGCCTGTATCACAAAGATTGGGAAGACATCTGAACTAAGAAGAGTACTTGTATGTAGAGCAGAGCTCTTAGAAAAACAGAATATCTTTCATTAGACCAAGAAAACAGGCAGCTTCCCAAACACATCAGCTTCAGGTCATGCTAGGCTTGCGAGTCTACCTTTTGTTTGATTTGTTGGTTGTTTTTTGTTGGGTTTGGTTTATTTTATTTTTTATTTTTTGTTTATTTTTTTATTTTTTATTTTTTATTGTATATCTGATAGCAATGAAAGATAAAAAGATATCGCCTCCATACAAAAATTGCTTTCCTTGTGCCCTTAGGCCATCATGCTGCTATATACACCAGTCTAATAGCTGCCTTAAGCAAGCTGATGAAAGGCATAACTTACCATGTTTTTGTTACCATCCTGCAAAATTTGAGTCAAGAACAAAAATCCCCCAAGTTTTTATCAGGAAGTAAGCCATGGCCAGGGGGTGACCTCATTTAGCTTTCTTAAAGTGAGAACATCGTAAAGGTACAAGTTAATGATCTTATGTGATAGATTTTAGACTAGGGGTCTACTTCAGTTAGCAGATATCCCACTGACAGAGATATCCTTTTTTTTTTACAATGAAGATACAGTCCAGAAAATCAGATACAAAGCAATACCTGTTCATGGCAGCCTGCTACATTTCTGTAATCTCTACAGTATGCAAAATCTTTGCCATAGATGTCTATAGGTTCAATTAGTGTTTAAGATTCAGGCTAAGAACATAATCAAATTTAGGCATATTTAGACATGGATGACTAAACATACCTTTTTGTTCTCTGGTTATTTTCAATTTTTTTTCTATGGATACTTGGCTGTTACCAACATCTGTAGAAGAAGAACCAGGTAATAATAGATTCGTTTTACTTGTAAGGGACCTTAAATATCTAGTTCCACTTACCCCCACCATGGGTAAGGATTGCCAACCATGAGACCAGATTGCCCAAAACCACATCCAGTCTGGCCTTGAACACCTCCAGGAATGGGATATCCACAGCTTCTCTGTATCTTCTACCAGTGCCTCACCATCCTCTGAGTGAAGAATTTCTTTCTAATGTCTATTCTAAATCTACACTCTTTTAGCTTAAAAATACTATCCCAAGTCCTATTGCTCTGCTCCCCAGTAAATGATTCCTTCCCAGCCTCCCTGTAAGATCCCTTCAGGTACTGAGAGGCCACAGTGAGGCATCCCCGAGTCTTCTTTTCTTCAGGACACACAAACCATCTACCTCAGCCTATCTTCATAGTAGAGGTACTCCAGTCCTCTGATCATATTTGTGGCCCTCCTCTGGACCCGGTTCAACATCTTCTTTCTTGTGCTGGGGGTCCCAGGCCTGGATACGGGGCCCCACAGGGGCAGAGTGGAGAGGAACAATCCCCTCCCTTACCCTGCTATCATCCCTCTTTTGATGCAGCCCAGGTAACTTCTGGCTTTCTGGGATCAAATTGCACACATTGTTGGCTTATGTCAAATTTTCTATCCACCAATACCCTAAATTCCTTCTCTGCTGAGCTGCTCTCTATCCACTCATGCTCCAGCCTGTATTCATGTTTTTCCAGACAAAAAAAAAAAGAAAAAAGAAAAAAGAAAGTAATTTCTTCTCTTAGAATAACAAGCCAAAAATCTTTGAGAAGTCATGTTCTATACTTCAAACTTTACATCTTGACCCTTTTGCCTGGGTCTAAAGATATGACTTCCCTTTCAAATATCTACTAGTTATCAAAATAAAAGATCTATAACATAATGCACACTGGAAACGGGGAAGGTTGATAAATTCCGCTCTTAACTGAACAGTCAGCAAAGGCCTGAAAAGTAAAAATGCTTCTCAAAACATAAATAAACAGAAGTCTTATCTACCTATCTCCCAGTAAGCTAGCTAGATAGTATCTTCGCTTTTATTTTCTGTGTAGAGCCTATTATCACAGAATTTAAACACCTAGCACTCTAAACAACATGCAAACAGAAGAAGCTGACAAAATACTTGTCTGGAACACTGCAAATCTTGCTATTTTGTGCTATGTTTGCACAACTCATGCATGAATGCTTTCCCCAAATTACTGAGATTTTGTTTGTTAAGATAGTGAGGATAAATGAGGAAATATATATTTTGTGACTTGAACTGANTGCTCCCCAGTAAATGATTCCTTCCCAGCCTCCCTGTAAGATCCCTTCAGGTACTGAGAGGCCACAGTGAGGCATCCCCGAGTCTTCTTTTCTTCAGGACACACAAACCATCTACCTCAGCCTATCTTCATAGTAGAGGTACTCCAGTCCTCTGATCATATTTGTGGCCCTCCTCTGGACCCAGTTCAACATCTTCTTTCTTGTGCTGGGGGTCCCAGGCCTGGATACGGGGCCCCACAGGGGCAGAGTGGAGAGGAACAATCCCCTCCCTTACCCTGCTATCATCCCTCTTTTGATGCAGCCCAGGTAACTTCTGGCTTTCTGGGATCAAATTGCACACATTGTTGGCTTATGTCAAATTTTCTATCCACCAATACCCTAAATTCCTTCTCTGCTGAGCTGCTCTCTATCCACTCATGCTCCAGCCTGTATTCATGTTTTTCCAGACAAAAAAAAAAAGAAAAAAGAAAAAAGAAAGTAATTTCTTCTCTTAGAATAACAAGCCAAAAATCTTTGAGAAGTCATGTTCTATACTTCAAACTTTACATCTTGACCCTTTTGCCTGGGTCTAAAGATATGACTTCCCTTTCAAATATCTACTAGTTATCAAAATAAAAGATCTATAACATAATGCACACTGGAAACGGGGAAGGTTGATAAATTCCGCTCTTAACTGAACAGTCAGCAAAGGCCTGAAAAGTAAAAATGCTTCTCAAAACATAAATAAACAGAAGTCTTATCTACCTATCTCCCAGTAAGCTAGCTAGATAGTATCTTCGCTTTTATTTTCTGTGTAGAGCCTATTATCACAGAATTTAAACACCTAGCACTCTAAACAACATGCAAACAGAAGAAGCTGACAAAATACTTGTCTGGAACACTGCAAATCTTGCTATTTTGTGCTATGTTTGCACAACTCATGCATGAATGCTTTCCCCAAATTACTGAGATTTTGTTTGTTAAGATAGTGAGGATAAATGAGGAAATATATATTTTGTGACTTGAACTGAAAGTGCAGAAATATTTCCAGCACTGTGCACACTAATTTATTTATTTTTATTTTTTAGCATAAAGGTTTATGGTAATGAGGAGGAGTTCATGGACATTGCTTTCTCTGTCTTCCAAATTTATTAATAATTTTAAAATGTCACAAAGCCTCCAGTTGTTATATGTGACGTTACTTCTGAAAAGAAAATCACGTGGATTGTTAAATTATCAATTCAATTTATTTATCTTTGAAACTAAGGAGACCAGAAAGCTAAGCAGATCCTAGGGGAATTTATAGTAAATTTAATCAGATACAAAAGCATTTGTAAATTGTTGTGCATCTTCCTGTTATTTTTCTTTTTGGTAACCATATTTTTAGGCAAATGGTTGTGGTGCTTTGTTGCAAAACTGTTTTTTTTGTTTTTTTTTTTTTTTTTNTGGCCCTCCTCTGGACCCAGTTCAACATCTTCTTTCTTGTGCTGGGGGTCCCAGGCCTGGATACGGGGCCCCACAGGGGCAGAGTGGAGAGGAACAATCCCCTCCCTTACCCTGCTATCATCCCTCTTTTGATGCAGCCCAGGTAACTTCTGGCTTTCTGGGATCAAATTGCACACATTGTTGGCTTATGTCAAATTTTCTATCCACCAATACCCTAAATTCCTTCTCTGCTGAGCTGCTCTCTATCCACTCATGCTCCAGCCTGTATTCATGTTTTTCCAGACAAAAAAAAAAAGAAAAAAGAAAAAAGAAAGTAATTTCTTCTCTTAGAATAACAAGCCAAAAATCTTTGAGAAGTCATGTTCTATACTTCAAACTTTACATCTTGACCCTTTTGCCTGGGTCTAAAGATATGACTTCCCTTTCAAATATCTACTAGTTATCAAAATAAAAGATCTATAACATAATGCACACTGGAAACGGGGAAGGTTGATAAATTCCGCTCTTAACTGAACAGTCAGCAAAGGCCTGAAAAGTAAAAATGCTTCTCAAAACATAAATAAACAGAAGTCTTATCTACCTATCTCCCAGTAAGCTAGCTAGATAGTATCTTCGCTTTTATTTTCTGTGTAGAGCCTATTATCACAGAATTTAAACACCTAGCACTCTAAACAACATGCAAACAGAAGAAGCTGACAAAATACTTGTCTGGAACACTGCAAATCTTGCTATTTTGTGCTATGTTTGCACAACTCATGCATGAATGCTTTCCCCAAATTACTGAGATTTTGTTTGTTAAGATAGTGAGGATAAATGAGGAAATATATATTTTGTGACTTGAACTGAAAGTGCAGAAATATTTCCAGCACTGTGCACACTAATTTATTTATTTTTATTTTTTAGCATAAAGGTTTATGGTAATGAGGAGGAGTTCATGGACATTGCTTTCTCTGTCTTCCAAATTTATTAATAATTTTAAAATGTCACAAAGCCTCCAGTTGTTATATGTGACGTTACTTCTGAAAAGAAAATCACGTGGATTGTTAAATTATCAATTCAATTTATTTATCTTTGAAACTAAGGAGACCAGAAAGCTAAGCAGATCCTAGGGGAATTTATAGTAAATTTAATCAGATACAAAAGCATTTGTAAATTGTTGTGCATCTTCCTGTTATTTTTCTTTTTGGTAACCATATTTTTAGGCAAATGGTTGTGGTGCTTTGTTGCAAAACTGTTTTTTTTGTTTTTTTTTTTTTTTTTTTAAGAAAAAGGATTACTTTTTTTCTAATTTATGAG